>NQII01003219.1:123180-280940 GCA_002778355.1 Clitarchus hookeri
GGTGGTGGTGCCAAAAGGGACTGGATATATGGAGTATGATAGTTTTTATAAAGTTTGTAGGTATCTAAATGTATAAAGATTACTTTCTTACAGATTTTGATATTTCAGTTTTTCAGCAGTACAAGATTAGGATATGTTTAATTCCAATGCTCAGTGTCTAGTAGGCATACATTTTTTGGCAGTAACAGTACAAACGAATTGAATATACTTGAAAACTGTAGCCTACTATACATATTTTTTAATCCTTCAGCTTTGATTGCTCTTTGAAATTCCTCGCAAGATGCAAGCTTCGCTTCGACTTCGCATTTAAAAAACGACCTTCGCACATGCCCAGTTAATATTTATGTAGTGAAAATTAATTCATCCTTGAAACAGTTTTAGTGAAAAATTAAAATGAGTGCCTCTAAGAAAAGACAAACATTTTCATTAGCTGAAAAGTTAATCTTAATCAAGCACGTGGACAGTAATCCCGGTAGAACACGTACAGCAATTCCTCTGAATTTGGAAATCCCAGTGACTACTCTGAACCGAATCATTGATGCAACCAGGAGACAAACTTCCATGAAAGATTTTATGTTATGTATTTTGCTTGTAGACAATTTTGTGTGCTTTGGTACCAGGAGACAAACTGCCACGAACAATTGTGCTTGTTTTTCGTGTACAATTATCTTTTACTCGTATACTAATTTTATGATTTCGCAACCAGGAGATAAAATTTCTTAAAAGATTATGTATTTAAAAGAAACATTTGTTTTGTTCATTATGTAGAGTTGTGTGTTTATTACGGTGCATAATTTTATATCTTTTGGTGTCCAAATTCTTGAATTTTTGTGTTTCCCTCTTATAGTGTTTTCCTGCTTATAGTGTCACTTTTTTGTGGGCCCCTGAAGAACCTTATAAGAAGGGTCCACTGTATTCAAATTTTTAAATATCTGCACAATGATACTGGCTGCTGGTTTTGATACTTGTTTCGGTGGAAAAAAACACTTTGTGAAAATCTTTGATTCGACTTGGTGACGTGACCTATATTGCTATCTGTTTTTCCGTGACATAAACTACTTACATAATCATATAAAGAGGTGAAAAATATTTCAACAAGTGTAGTTTTTTTTCCCTGACAGATGGATAGTTCTAACCAAATGGCAGTTTTGCTGTAAGGGTTTAAATTGATGTGTGAAGGTGAGTGTAGGACATACAAGGTTTGATTTTGACCCTGAATGATGTTCACGACTGAAGTCTGTAAATCACAATGTTGTAACTAACTCTACATGTTTGAAACACATTTTATGCAACATGCTTAGACCTTTCAGGACTGAACAATTGCCAGAGCCTCAATAAATTGCTGAAAGCTAAAGTCCAGTTGGTGTAAAACCAATTAGAAAAACAAGCGCTGAAAATAAATATGAGTGAACAAAAAGTTAGTGTTAAAGAGTGTATGCACAATATTGTTCAGAATGTTAGCCACCATCTTGTTTCACACAGCTCAGGTAACGTGATAAAATAAGCAAGAAAAATTGAGTGCAAGTTTTTTCTTTTTTTAAATCACAGTATTGTATGCTCATTTGTTTTAATATTTCTTCTGGTTCAGGCTTGCTTTCATTAGTATCCCTACCCACTTCAATAACGAGAGGTTAAACACATTCTGTACTCCACCCTCCCTTTTCGGTCACAAACGCCTTTTTCCTCTCGCAAAAAATCACATGTTAAAACATAGTTAAGACAAAATATTTATGTGTAATATGCGTAATGTGGTGTATTATAACACATATATTTTAATAACATGTAAAATGATTGCCAAGTGCACATTTTTACACATTATCTGTGATTAAAAATAATTGTCTGAAATTTACATGATAGAAGCAATTCTGTGATAGCTCCTGCTATTAAGAAATCTTTACAAAAGGGTTCCTCTAATACCATTATAATACACTGTACCTGTTCTTGCAACAATGCCAACTTCCGAACTCTTTCAGACTCCGAGTCTTCAGACTCTGAGGATGACTCAGAACTAGAATCACTAGCAGAAGTGCCAGATGAAGACTTTTCCAGATTGATAACACCACTCGATGGATCATCTGGAATCTTTGCATACCTACAAATCACAAATCGAATAAGGCAAAAATAAACACAGCACAAAACAATTAAAACACTCTGAAAACAAGTTTGTAGAGAAAACAATAATTAAGCATATTTAAAAAAATTTATTTGTTTCTTAGAAGGTTGTACTTATGTTATTAATTAAAACTATTAACATTGTGTGAGTATCCTTATTCTCAAGATAATATAGCAAAACTTTTTTCAAATCAATACAAAAAAATATAATTACTCCTATTAAATCTATTGTCTGTAATGTCCAAACTCAGAAATAGCAAGACAAAAGACACTATTTATAAGATGACTAATATGTATCAAGAATTATTAAAATACTATTTCAAAGAGCATTGTAATAACACAGGTAATAGTAATAGACACATTAGCAAAATAATTGTTTCATACATTTAACAAAGTAATTTATTCAGCGTATAAAACATTATTGCAGCAATAACTTGTGAGACAATGGTACGCAAGTTCGGTATTGTAACAACCTTCCTTTCCCCGTAAACTGGAGGCACAGTTGGCTGCTGCAATCTCATGTAATGAAGGAAGAATTGGAAGGTAAATGTGATGAGGTCCATGATGTTAAAGTTCCAGAGATGCATAGTGTATTTTGCTATAATTAGCTGTTTGATGGTGTAATGCAGCTTGCTGCTGGTACTAATGATAGACACAATCATTGCTAGGCAACAGAAAGTTACAAATTAAAAACTCTCTCAGGGTGAACAATAACAAGGAAGGTTCAATCATAACTGTCACTGACTGCACCTCTGTGCCCTATGCTTCTGTTCAACTTTTAATTCAACCAAACTTTAAAACTACTATAATATTTTGGCTGTAGTGAAAATTCAGTAAGGACACCAGGAAGGAATATTCCCGTCTTCGTAAATTTTCTCATGATTCGAGTGTAATCTGACATTCATTGTTACCGCGATTCTGTTCTAGATTCTTGTCCGGCTTATTTTAATGTTAAATGATGTGCATTGAAGCTGTGTAATATGAATGGAAGTGCATACTACATAATAAAACTTTTTTCATCATTTATTTCTTTTAATGGCACCTTTATCTACAACTCACTTATTGATCTTACTCAAATGTGCTGACGTTTCAGTTAATGTCATCAGGCACTTTTAAGTTACAAAACCAAGCGTCATACTTAGTTCCATAACACAGCACCTAATTTTTTATATCATAAAAGTATGAAACCATGTTCATGGCATTACTATTATCACACAACAGTTATATGCTAGTGGATTATACATTTTTTCAGGACGAATCATCCATGAATCATAAATGAATGATGCAGCAAAATACTAAAAAACTCCAAAGAGCCTAAAAGGTGAGTCCACAGCCATAGCTCCCTAAAATACCTCAAGAGCCTGATGTATCGGGACAGGACACCCACACAAAACAGCATCCCTCTGATATAGCTACTGCCCAGTAAATGACATTATTATGGCCCACCCTTCGCCTTTATTAGAGCTCTAAACCTGCAGGAAGACTAAAAACCAAGTATCAGAACGTCACTGGAGAATGGCTAACCATTCCTCCTGCAGCGTTGCAGCAAGTTTAATAAGCAATGTTGGTCATTGGGGCCTGACACGCAGTCGCCATTCCAGTTCATCCTAAAGTTGGTCACTGGGATTGAGGTCAGGACACCCCAGTGTCCAGTCCATTTCAGGAACTCTATTGTCCACAAACCTATAGCGAATAAACCATGCTTTCTGGCAGGAAGCATTGTGATGATGAAACACATACTTATCATCTCCAAACTAGCCTCCTACTGCAGAATACATGTAGCCAGGAAAAATACTCTCACAATCTTCTGCCTTTAAATGCCCCACAGTACTAACAGATAAAGTCCCTTCCATGATAAACCCACTCACTGGCGTTTGAAATTCTGACGAATTTTGATTAAGCGTTACACAGGCCTCTCTTTGGAGTGGCACATGGCACAGTGTCATTTGTCACCCCTAATCACACAACTAATTTACTATCCAGTAACTGCACTTTTTAAACCACTAAACACAAAAATTCTCCTTCACAAGTGAAACACGCATTTTATGGGCAGATGCCTGAGTTTTGAACAGCAGTAGGCTTACTCTAACTCCTGGTGCACAGCCATGCCAACCTGGAAAATATGCTTGTTCATGCATTCAAAATGGGTATAGTTAGGCACCTGTTTTTTGCAGTGCACGAAATAAACACAAAATATACAGTTTGTTGCAAAAAATAACATACATCACAAAAAAAAATGCAAAAAAATACATTTCCCTTGTGAATCCCTGTGTTTTTGGTGCTAATTCGATACATTATTTCAATACGCGGTCGGGATTGAGAAATCGACACAATAAATATATTGAATACACAGCCAAAGCGATATCGCTATGTTTTGGAAATAAACTGATCTCTGGGACTTTCTAAAATAAACTAATTTGGTTTGCATTTAGTTCTTATTCACTTTTCGTCACATAATTAATGTAACCTCGTTGGTAGTATACAAATGTGATAAAAAGAAAGATAACTGAACACTTATCTCAAAAATGGTAACAAAATAAATTTTCCGACGACACTAGGTTATGCAGCGAAGGCACGCAGTACGCTCCATAGATTCGTATATCTCTGGTATTACAAAACATTATTTTCCAATTACGTTTTTGTAAACTTATTTTTAAAATTGGAGTGGGTTTAAGATTGCATTAACAGAATCAGGGTGCCATGTGATTAGAATAAGAATCAATGTGTTCAAGGGTATTGGTTTATGACTGCCGTATGCAGGTTGTGTGCGTTCTTGGCTTGCAGATATTGTTATATTTTATATCTTAAGTAGAGGTGAGCCGATATGGTTTTTGGGCCTTTTCCGATATTGCCGATACAAACTTACCGATATTGCCGATACCNTAGATATTGTTATATTTTATATCTTAAGTACAAATCAAGACAAAGTAGCCAATAAGAGCCAAAGTCTTAATTCTTCAGTATTTTATCGTAAACCCACCTTTATCCAGATTATGTTAGAATAACTTTTTGTATCTGGCAGTTTAACTTTTGTTATGACGAAGTAACATTTTAGTTATAGGGTTGCTACAGGTACCCACTAAAACAATTCATTGACTTTTCTCTGTTTTCCAGTACTTCAATACAAATTTCCCTGACTTTCCTATCTAACACTAAAAAAAGAAATCCCATGCGCAGCGCTATTGAAAAATGGATAAATACATAAAACCAAACTCTTGTGTGCCACAAATCCTTCCTAGGTAACAGAAGACAATTTTCACAACATTAACTCATTTCAAAAAATATATATCTAGACCTACCTTTGAAAAAATTACACCAAAAATTAATTATCCTGGGTTGAAAAATAATATGATGAATTTTCACATTACTTCTCACTGGCTTCACATTATGCAGAGGAGAATCCAATAAAAACTAATCTAAAATTTTTCAAAGACACAAAAAGAAAAATATAAAAAATATTCTTGAAAACCAATTGAGCAAGATAACTAGGCATCGGAGGACACAACACTAAAAATTGCGTTACTTCAGCGGCTGTCAACACAACATATCATCCTAATCTCTTCAACAGTTGCATAGTCCCACTGGTTTTATAGTTGAATGTTGTTAATAGAGCTAATTATAAAAAACATGATTAATGTAAAACCTTTCACTATTAAAAAAAAAACCATGAAAGGTATATGAAAATATATAGTCATGTAACTTTATACTGTACGCTACCTGCATGCATACTGCTTTCTGACAAGTATGTTGCTGTAACTAATAATAGTAGGACCTTCCACAATTTATTCGCAAGACAGAGTAGTGTAAAGTAATATTAAAAGTTCCACAGGACTGGTCTCCTTTTTTTTGTTTTAAGTCACATCACCATGGGAGCCAATTATAATGTATAAAGGCTTATAGCAAATAATTGGGGATGAGTCCCTTGGACCTTTTCATATTAATTTACACAACTTTGTCTTGAGAATTAAGAGTCGTAGGTGCTATTAACCTACACAGCTTAGTTTTTATTTTACAAGTCTCTGAACATGTGTCTTTGGAGCACACCGGTGTGAACCAAGTTCGACGCTTGAAGGCTTATTGTAAACAATTGGGGGTAAGTCCCCCGGACCTTTTAATATTACTCTACATTACTCTGACTTGTGAATAGTGTGGTAGGTCCACGAGACTGATAAGCAGTCGGAGTGAAAGGGGAACTCTCCCCTTTCCACTACCCTGCCAAGACACTGGCTAAGTCTTGGTTCTGTCTGGAACGGCGCTTTAAGCGAGATTGCCCGGTAAAGCAGGCAACCCAGGGCAGAGCGAGGGAAGAGGGAACAAGTGCACATGAACCCCTGCAGAGACGAACAGAGGTTAAAGGACCCAACCAGGCGGGAAACACTAAAGCCGGGGTGCGAAGCAGGCCAACACTACTGGGAACCCAAGGGCCCGGCCTTCCTTCAAAGAAAAAACCGGAGAGGGGGGGAGGGGGGAGAACCCAACACACCAAAAACCCCACACAGAGGTGGAAATCAATGGACATAGGAATATCGCCCCACTAGATTCTGCTGCTACGGATATCTTAAGTGACTTGCTCACCCCTGCACAATGAGCTTCACTTCACCTACAAAACCGGTTGGTGCACACAACACAACACGACCAAACCCTTAAGATCAACAGCCGGGCTACTCTGACAATAGAAGTATAACGTCAAGACCACTAAAACAAATTTGTAGTCTCGCCGAATATTATTGAGGCAGTAATATTAGGTCAACCATGGCTACGCCAACAACAGTGTGCGACGGTTCATGGCAGCAACGGATCTATATTGGCCATTACAACAGGGTGACTGTCGACTGGGAACACAATCCACATGAGGCAATCCTCCCCTCACCTACCCAAAAAAAACGGCACCCCAAGAAATTAACTATCAACTCAATGAACCAGAATTTGCCCAGCTTCGTCAAATACTGGATAATCATGCTGGAGTTTTTAGCGAAGGGGGTTGGCTAAGCCAGCCGTGTAGCATCCAGTATGAGATTTGACCCACCACCGATATGCCATTCTACAACTGACCATACCGTGTGTCCGCCAGATGACGACACCTGATTATGGAACAGGTGAAAGCTATGAAAGAACGGGGGCTTGTGGAACCATCTAAATCACCCTACAATTCCTGGGTTGTTGTGGTCCATAAAAAAAGATGGGCAACTAAGATTTTGTGTCACTACAAAGACCTGAATGATGTGACACATCCTATAGCGCCAACGGCAATCAACCTTACACAAGCTCCGGGATGCAGGGGAGGCAAAAATCTTCAGTACTCAAGACATGCAATCAGAGTAATGGCAGATTCAGTGCACCCACACAGTGGAAAGTATACAGCTTTCGTCACCCCAGAAGGCGAAACCTTACAAATCCGAATAAAGCGTTTTGGATTAAAGAATGCCCCACCCCCGCTCCCCTACGCCCAGAGAATACCATCAGCGCAGGTCCTCACAAGCATCATCAGCCAATTTAGTTTTCTCTATTATGACGACATAACTGTGTACTGAAGACCTGGGATGAACACTGCAGACACATCCAAAGGGTTCTTGAAAGGCTAGAATTGCATGGCTTACCCTGCAAATTGTATAAGAGCCATTTCGGGAAAACCACCTTAGATTATCTGGGCCACCCAATCATCCCAGAAGGGAACTACCCCCAGGCAACTTGAATACAAACTATAGAGGAGACCCACTAATAAGAAATAATTACAGTGGAACCGGGTTATGACGATAGTCCACAATGGCAAAATAAATCAATGCTATAGCAAATTATCGTTATAATAAAATTTACATTGCCTCATAATTTTTTGTTATTGTGTTTGCCCTTGTAGTTCCCATGTTTAATGAATGCCGTAAACTATGGCTATGCAGCGACAATGCAAAAAAAAATCTATATATGACAGCAGCATTATGAAACGACCGGCAGGTGCAACTTTGCTTCCTACTGCATCCTTCTTCCCCTCCACTAAGGTTGTAGGAGAGGTGGGAGGAAGTTAGCTGCCTACCAATCAGTGCACTACTTAACTCATTGTCTCCCTCTCTGTCACACACATACAAAGCTCGCCCCTCTAACCAATTCTCTTTCTCCTCCTGTCATCGCCACTCTACCCGGTTCCTGTTCTCGTCCTGTCTCTGGAATTCTATGATCACTTCCTACCTACTACCGTCCATTGTCGCTCTTCACTTAGCTCTCTACACCAAACTTCTGGCATGCTCATAAAGTAAACAGCAGATCAATAATATATTTCCTCCCACATCACTACCAAGCCGTAGAAGTTGCAGGTGTTGGAGAAATCTTAGTGTTCTGTACCAAACAGTAATGTCACGCGCAATAAGGCAGGTTGGCTGCCAGGAAAAACAGTTTGATGCAAGATCCATTGCTCTTACTAACATAACACCACCTATTCCATCTTCAACAATTTCCTTGAGGAGAAAGTATGGCAGATTGTACAGACTTGAAAGTGGCACACACCTCTTTCAATGTCCCTAGACCAGTTGATATGCTGTTGTCAGCTGACAAAGTGAAGCTATGACTGGTGCCAAAATCCCAGGTGAGCCCCATTCATTCCATTGTCTTTGGTTGGGTGGTGACTGGAAATACTCACTGTGAAACACTTGCAAATCACGTAACAACTGTGTCATTTCTTGTACAAATTAACTAGGAAATGGAGCTCAGAAGGAAGAGGGAGATTAAAAAGGTCTTCGCCCTCAATTTAGACAGTCTACTCACTCATGAATGTGGAGACACTACAGCAGGCCTAGAAAAGATTAAAAAATCCTGAAGTAAAATTTTGCTGGATTCCAAAACTGGCATATGAGAACAAGGTCTTCATGGAAAAGAATGAGGAACTGGCCATACAAGAATACCAAGCTGCAGGCACAGTGCAGACCAGTGATGCTCAGAAGGCCAATGTTGTGCCCATGCACATTATCTCTCACCATGCAGCGTAAGTCAACATCTGCAAAATGTAACATCAGATATTCATTCATCAAGATGAAAGCAGACATCAGAGCAAATCGTGGCGACACTGCTATTACGAAGACATTCAGATTTACCAGTTAAACCGTTACCTATGGACTAGTCTCCTCTCCATACAAGGCAATGAGAACTGTGCAACAGCTAGCTCACAATGAAGGACAACGAAAGCAGCACAAAAGTTACAGCATTACATGTTTGTTGACGATAGTGTTAGTGGAGCAGCCTCACTTGAGGCAGCCCAAACTTTCAAGGCACAGCTCGAATCCCTCTTGGCACTGGGTGGCTTTGAGTTAAAGTAATGGTATTCAAACAACCCAGGTCTTCTAGACAGTGTGCCTGTAAAACAACATGAGGTACTACATAGCTTTGATGGAGACTCAAACCCTGTCCTGACGGTACTGGATGTGCATTAGTGCCCTGAAACAAGACGAGTTCACCTACCACATGAGCATTCCTGACCTGTTGAAGAAAATTTGGACATTAGGGTTGGATTGGAACGAAACTGTTCCTAGCAACATTGTTGACAAATAGATGCATTTTAATGGATCACTGAATTCTTTAGCAAGTGTAAGAATTCCTAAATATGTCTGGGCCATTGATTTTTCCCGTAAAACAGTCCTTGCAAAACCATTTTTGATTTTGATGAAATTTTGGTAGGCTATACGCATAAATATTTTAGACTCAAAAAACAATTTCTTAAATATTTTTAAAGAATTTGCTTCTTTTGATACAGCTTGCTGTTGGCAGCACGGACAAGCAAAATATTGCATTTCAGTGTTATTTTCTACAATCTGTATAAAGTTTACTTGAATTAGGATAAAGTCAGCAAGGGCCCATTTTAAAGTTTAAGGAGAGTACATTTTTTATTTAACCGAGGTTAGATATAAGTTAAAACTAACCAGAGATTTTTTGAACTACATTTTAGTTAACAAAGTGGTTCTTCAAAATATTTATAATTAAAAAATACAATGAAAAAATCAAAAGTGTCTAGGTTTTTTTCCCCCTGTTAAATTAATATACGAGTAGTATGTGCAGAAATAAAACCGAGCTGTTACTGATAATCCTTCAACGCAAAAAAAATGGCACGAATTTTGAAATTTTTTCAAAACTGCCATTTTCAGAGCTTAGAAAATATATGTGGGACAGGAGATAAAAAATTTGCAGTTGCCAACAACTCACTGCTCTCACTGTTTTTAAGCCAATCACAAAGTTAAATATTTGTGTTATAGGCAGGTTATGTAAAAATAAAAAGTCAACATGTTAGTACTTAGGTGAATTTTCAAAGGTTTTTTTCAAAACGTCGGAAGAAACCGTGAATAGTCTATAACAGCAGATCAAAATAATAAAAAAGAATTGCAACAAACCTCATCTCGAACACATCTTGCAACTTTCTTGCCATTGCTACCACATCATGATCTGGAGGGTTGTACTTGTAGCAATTTGTAAAAATTAATCTCACGTCCGCTGCAAACTCACCCGCAGACTTGTACTCTCGGGAATCCATTTTTTGCTGAAACAGTAAAACATAAAAAAAAAAGTTAAAATGATATAAATTAACATTGAAGAACATTAAAGACTTTACGTAGCATATACACACGTGTACACTGTGTTTCAATCTGCCGGTCAGAGTGGCAGGCCTGATGATGTAATGACCTAACCATCTCTCGACACTTTTAGATAGGGAACTGTTTTCCTGCCAAATTATTCAGCAAGCGAACCGTAGCACCTACAAACACATGTAGTTTCAACTTCCCCCACCCACAGAAGGCGTACACAGTAGGTCAAGTCAGGTTCCAGATTTCCTCTTTGTGGACCAGTCACTTGGTAATAGCCCCCACCCCAAACAACAACAACAACATAGTTACCCAGGTCCGACAGGGCCAGGCTGTGACAGTGCGGAAACCCACCCCAACCAGTTGCTTCATCACCACTAGTCACCAGGACCAGTGCGCCGCCTCCACTCTAGGCTGAAGATAACAGACACCTACGACCATGAGCTAGTGCTCGTTACTAGCCACAGTTCCAGTCCAACAATCAGCCCTGAACAAAAGGGCCTCCTCAGCAAATTACCAACTGGTAATACAGAGTGAAGGTAAAGCCAGACCACCCACACCCAACTCATGAAGAAACCTAACCTCGTCGGACTACTTCCTTTGCCGGCAACCAATAAGACCGACCCTTCCTCGGTACCCTATCAAACCGAAGCATCAAATATTACAGTTACATCCTGGATAAAGAACTTTGAACAATACAGGTGACACTGACCTGCCACCCACAAGAACCTTACTCCCATGCCACTCTGTTACGTCTCAACTTAGCAGTCGCGCTTCAAGTCTATAAGAGGAAGTGAGGAAGGAGAAAAAATATGGCATGAGGTGCTGTTCCTGAAGTTGGAAATGAAGGGACTCAGTAATTTAGTAATACAATAATACCTAGACACAAAAACATTTCAGAAAGGTATAATCACAGTTTCAGTTTCTCAACTTGTAAGAGTCGTAAGAAATTACTTATCACAAATCAGGATGGCAGAAATACCAGTTTTTCAACAGGTTACAAAGTAGTTGTCGCTCACTGAAGAGCCCTTTTCCCTGCTCGTGAATTGAGCGAGTAAATGAAGAGATTAGGGCGAATCTTAACATCAAGGCCTCCAGATTTCATCACTAAAATGTCACCTTTTCTACAAAAAAAATTATTTTTATTTCGTAGAATAAAACTTTATGGCACAACGCGTGACTCATACATAGTCTTTCATTTTTTGCAGACTACGTATTATCACGTGCGTGCCACATGGCCCAGAGGAGATACCCAATACCACCTGGCTTCCACCAAGGCCAGGTTACAGCCTCCTTAGAAAATATAAGACATCAGGAGAGCGAGATTCGGCAGCAAATAATTAGCCAAGCAAGATGTCTTTTCCCATTAAACCTCGAGAGAAGAAATACCAGCCGGCAACACATGCGAGATGCCCCAAAGCGAGCGGCGGATACCAAGCGCACAGAAGGAAACTACTCCAGTTTCTTGCCATCCCCGAGAGAGCTCAGCCTAGGCATCGCCGCCCATTAAGGGCAGGAACACGATGACGGAAATGCTCAATGGCAGAAGAGAACCGAGGCACATGGCTACCACTTCTATAAAAGGCAGCGCATCCCCGAGAACGACAGCAGCACTCCTAAGCGCAAGTATTGCAAAGGATCTCTGCTCTCCTTCCACCTCATGAAGAACCCGTGGTTGTCACCAGTAACCAAAGAACGGTGTCTAAAAGCACACGCTGCAGTCCTAAATAGTTGACGTTCCCGCTCGACATTTGCTGTCAATGTTGTTAATTCAGTCTCCCTCAATCCCTTCAGGACAACCACGCTTCAGTTACGACTATAAGAGGCTAGACCCTTGTCAGTTAACCCTGCCATCCACCCAGAATAGACCCGCCAGAAGGAGTGGCAGGCCTGACAAGGAGTGATCTACACTTTCTGGAAAACACAATAGCTAGGGAACCATTACCTGCTGCCTCACTGAGAGTATGAACTGTATTACCTTCCTCTTCATGCCGATCACCTGCAGGAGAGGTAGTAGGTGGAACAACAGGAGGACAGCTGCTACCCTCGTCGAGGACCAATTGCTGAGTAACCAAACCTCACCAGCCTTAAGCTGCTAAACCATCGCCGACTGCCGAAGTCTCCCCTCTCAGTCCTCCCCAAAAACCTATTTGGGCTTTTGGGGAAGACCCCTCGAGCTGCACATCCGATCATAGCATACCTGTGTCTGGGCATGCCCCTGGTACTGGGGATTGAACATGCATCGGCCACCAGCACCTGGCTCTCAGAAACCAGCAGACCGGCACCCGCCAGTGCCTCCACACATCTCTAGAGCTCGTCACCAACGAAGGAAATGACCTACTTGACATTGCCGCCGACGCCAGTCCCGGCACATGAACTGGCCCCCCAGCACACATCATCCCCAGGTAAGGCTTATGAAAGGTAAGCCAGCGGTCACAATTACCCCAGGCGCCTCGATACCTAACTTCGACCAGCCTGATTACATGCCAAGCAGACTGCCTAACGGTCCGACTCTGTTCAAAGGTGTAATTAAGAGCAAAATTCTACAGACTCCGTCTCATTAGTGTCTGTCCTGAGCTTATATACCTGACCTGAAACAACTAAAGACATAGTAGACGTAGAAGTGCTCCTCAGCCACAACCCTGCCGAGCATCAACCAAAAAATGCATGCGCGTAGTTATTAGAACATGAGTGTTAGATTTTTAACTATTTCAATCCAGTTAAATGTAATCTGTTATTCACTAACTTCAATCAATACATACGTAAGTGAAAACATTAAAAATACTGAACAATACGGATAAAAGGACAACCAACGACAACACACTTGTCATGTAATGCACACTGTCACAGCTGCAGTAATTTTAATGCAATCAAATCTTGCAATTTGCTGAGAAATTTTAAGCTGCCCAAGAACACTCGCTGGAAATAAGAGTTTTACAAAATTATTTTACAGTGCCCACATATAGTGTGTGTTCATTTGTTTCATTAAAACCTTTTCACTGTACATTCCTGAAATACTAATCCACAAATGACCACAAAATACACATAAATATTTTATTATATATAAAAATAATATCCCTTACACAGTAGGAAATGGCAGAAATCTCATTTAGTACTTGGCAAAATTAAAATTACTTCAATTTGCTTTCAATGCAGTTGCAGTTGTCTTTTTTTATTTTTTATCCACTCCACCTTCACTACAATAGTTGCAAATGCCATATTTGATAGTTGCCAAGAACCTAACCACAAAGAACAGTAGGTGAGTATAGTTGGAAGTGTTTACAAATACAATGCAAAATTTTAGTGCACAATTATTACATTTTACAAAAAAATATTCATCTCTTCCATATACGTATTTACCTTATTCATGTATCCAACAATTATGAATAAATTTTTTGTTTATAAATGAAAAAATATAGGTTACATTTGATTCTGCCAGCAAACGAGCTCTCTAACGATTTGAGTCGAGCCAGTACGGCAACGACAAACATTCGACCTTGTTACCAATCAGTAAAAACCCGAGAAATTCGCAACTCGCGAAAAATCTAAAATTTTTTAAATAAATAATGGGGAATGTCTTATAATGCATTATAGAGTTGTTATTTGGTGTTTTTGACTAGCAAATTTCTTAAATTATCTCTTATCCACAAATTTTAACATACATTCGAAATTTTTGACATGCATTTGAGAATTTCAACAAATTTAGAGATATCAAAAAATTAGTAAATGTGCATGCCAACGTGCGGTNTTTTGACATGCATTTGAGAATTTCAACAAATTTAGAGATATCAAAAAATTAGTAAATGTGCATGCCAACGTGCGGTCGTAGTAGCACTGGGTTACTGAGAAGGCAAAAGATATATGACCATGTCGGAACTCGTGAGTGACTCAGTCTGGTTTGATCAGTTGCGGGTTGGAGAGTTTTATATGATCTGTTTTAAAATGCCACCAAAATTAAATATTGACGAAAGAGTAAAGCAGTTTTCTCAAGAAGGCATGGTTAAATCAAGAGGCGTTTTTTGCAATAAAACAGTAGTGTGGGAAACCTCCAACAGCGTCAAGAAACACGTGCGGAGTTACGGTCACGTTGAAGATGTTAAGAAAGGAAAGCGGCAGAAAACTATGTTCGAGGCAATTCAAGGCGCTAAGACAGCAAAGGTACGGATATAGTTAAAATTACATTATCCTGATAAGGTTTCCCTACGTGATGACCAGAATTGAAATAGGTGATTAAAAAATTTGGTTATAATAATGTACAAACACCACATTGGCACCTAAATAATTAGGATTAAAATATTGTTCTATATTAATAAAGTGCAAAATTTCAGTTTTTTTAGAACAAGAAATTGTTACTATTAATTTTTTGAAGAATTTGCCTATTGTATATAAAGCATCGTTCTAAAGTTTAAAGATTTGATGCATCACAAGTCGCCTCCAGGCAAAAATATTCTTGTGCGCGCTTAAATCTGTGTTAATGTTTATCAGCTTTGTAAAATCCGTCGCCCATAATTTCCTTTGTTCCGTGTGACCATGTAGTCACACTTCCTTCCCCTTAATTGAAGGGGCAAGACAAGGTCATCTCTCGGTCGCTCTTCCTTGTTAAATGGTCCTCCACTCCGTCATTTTCATCTTCTTTTTACCTCTCCTTTTTATTTTTGTTCAGGATACCCCACCTCTCCTCAATTTTAATTTTCTTTCACACCATCAGCAGAACTTATCCTGCCAAGTTCATGTTAGTAATAGCACATTGTTCCCTTCTCCTTTGTGGTCTAACGCAAGTTTTCGCAGCTATAATAAAACTATTTTATGCTTTATCCTTGTAATACATCAGCTGTCTTTACCTAGTCCATCTCAAATATCACATCCTATCCCATGATTGTGTAAACAGCTTGTTTGTAAAACGGGTGGTTTTTAATTTCCGCCTTGACCCATTTTAGCCCCCCTCCCTTAAGAACAATACGTAACAAGAAAAATTAACGCTTTGACTTTTTCATTCAGAAAGATGCTGCTTCCAAAGTAGTATGAAATCAGTTTTATAATTGCACTCAAAGTGGAATCAGTTTAAAAATTATTTATTCCGACCCAAACAAATTTGCACAAAATTTTGTTAACAAACAGCAATAAATACAGTTGTACCAACAACGCATGTACCGATAAACCGTATCCACAGTTAATTTTCAGTGGTCCTGGCAAAAATCCTGTATAAACAATGATAAAGCGACCAGCTCGTATCGTTTATCGGACGTTGCGCTAAGCGAAGTATATTTGAGCAACATCATCTAAAAATGTATAAAAAAAACTGAATAAATGGGATCTCAACAAAGACGTGCCACTGTATTGATCAGTAGTAAGTACAACAAAATTAATCATTCTTTACTTCCATGTATTTTGGTTTATGAAATTTTAAGCGTCAGGAATTAAAATGAATTACTTAAGAGTAGAGATCGGACTGTTCAATTCTTTGATCCTTAAGAGTGAAACATTTTCCCATATCAAGTAAGAAACACAGTCGGTTCGTTTATTCTTGATCTGTTAAATATAGGGCGACAAAATTTTTTTTCGTGTAAGTAAAAACTTGGAATGTTCGAGCCATGGTTATACTTCTCCATTCTATTGGTGTTAAATATATTTTTTTTAATGATGAAAATGCTTAATTTTGGGCATGATTTTTAGTTTATTCGAAAATAAAACGTGAACCAAAAATAATATGGAATTAGCTATAGTTTTCAGAGTTAAATCATGCCAAAAAAAGGTATTGTCACAGCATTGAAATTTAACTAAAACTGTAGATATTTTTTGCTCATTTTGACACCCGTCTTGTTCTGTTACCTACTCGCTACATGATTTTCCTCGCCTCACCACGAGTGCCGGTTGGGCAGGGCGGGGATGGCTGGCAGTGCTGCCGCAGTACGGGAAGAATTGTCTGCTCTCAAAGATAGGCGTGTTCTCTAGCCAGGCCAGAGAAGGTAGTCTTGGGCTAAAGAGACGAGACATCTCGAGATATCGCTCATGCAGTTGTTTGCAGTAATGGTTTGTTAACGTGCTTCACCCTGCTGCATCCCTTGCCACCTTCTAAGAACAAATATTTAGGGATATATTTTTGAACCGTAATTCAACAAACTACTGAACACAGAAATGTTTTCCACTAGTTGCGATGAATTTACTGAAGCATAGTTTGATGTATGATTAACGAAATAATAATAAAGAATATTTGACACTCAAGTAGACAAATGTTGTGTTATCCAAGTCGAACGTGGGTCGTGATTGGCATAGTGGCTAGGGCTTTCATCTCAAACTCAGGCGATCACGATTCAACTCCCGGCAGGACTACGATCAGATTTTGGCACCAACTCCCGGCAGGACTACGATCAGATTTTGGCACGTGAAAATAGTGTTTGCATATGCTTCTGTTATGCAGATTTTCTCGGGAGTGTCTCATTTTCCTTGGTGTTGCATTTTAGCGTTGCTCCACGTCATCCTCAATATCATACTCCCTGACTCTCACGCATGACTATTGATGCTAACAAAATTCTCTAAACTATCAAATTAAACACGCCACTAACTTAGTCGGCTAACTTGTCAAATATCCATATAAACTTGTTAGTTAGAGTACAAGAACTAAAAGATTTACATATTAACAACAATATAACAACTATAAAGTGTATGCAAGTATACAAAAGTTAGTAAAAGTTACCTTTCAATAGTGTCTAGTTGCTATTTCTTTATATTTTTTTTTAAATAATTTTTTTCCGATAGCTATATGGAGATATGGATGTGGAACCCTTCCTCGATTACCATTCCCATATGGATACAGTAAAGTAGGTATTGTATATTTTGTTATTTACTCTTCAGTCCCATGCAGATTTTTTTTTTTTTTTTTTTTTTTTTTTTAATATATGCTTGTATAACTTTCAGTCTATATGTATGTAAATGCCAACATGTCTCTCGCCTGCTGATTGAACCTCATATATGCTTGCTGCTCATGTTATAAGTACCAATGAAAATATTTTGCCTCATTTATATTAATTTTTACACAATCAATAGTAACTTTTACAAAGAATCTGCACTATCTAGCAACAGTGCATTTTGCTAAAACCAAATGATTGAATTGTCGGAATGTTTAATGTTGGGCAATAAACATTTTTCCGCCCCTGTTGATGACAAGCATGCATTAGCGTAGCCCGAATGTTGAAAATAGGAAACTGTTTGGCAGATAATGTATATCATATAATGTATTCACGGTAACTTCAAGANTAGCCCGAATGTTGAAAATAGGAAACTGTTTGGCAGATAATGTATATCATATAATGTATTCACGGTAACTTCAAGATTTTCTGAAACCCTGCTAAATATCTACTTTCAGGGAGCCGATTATGTATCCTTCCGCAGTATGTAATCAAAACATTGCCATGTGATACCTGTTATACGTTTTGTAAACAGTGCCATGTGGGAACTGTCAAATATTTTGTAAACAAACAGTGCCTTGTGGGAACTGTCAAATATTTTATTAACAGTGTCCATGTGGGAACTACCAAAATTTATTTTTGAAGAGAAACAATGCCATGTAATCTCAACTGTCATATACTTTAATAAAATTCTCTAAATGTCTAAAAAATGCTAATCAATTTAGCGAAATGTTGTAATACATACAAAAAGGTAGATTGAAGTATATATCGGAACTGTTAATTATATAATTTAATTAAAGTTTACTTATTGTATTAAGATTTATTTACATATTTGCTGTAAGGAAAAAGTTAAATTTTACATAATAAACTTTTGGAAGTAGCACTCAGGTTAAAGATTTCACTGTGATAAATGGTACCGTATTTTATCGCATATAAGTGGCACATTTTATTAAAAAAAAAATTTATTGAAAACTTGGGGTGCGACTTATAAGTGAGAAAAATTCCTCCAGCCCCGCACTAACGTTTCATTTACTACGAATTCACGGCCCGCGGCTCGATTTCCAAACTCTTCAGCGAACAAAATCACTTTCATTTTGAAACCTGCGGTGTAGGTACATCTCTGTTCCATCAAGAACTGTCGCGCTTCTTCACTGCAACATAAAAACAACACTATGCGGCGGAAAGACGAGTCACGGCTAACATTTGGCACTGAAGAACCAACGCTAATGTGCTGCCATCTCTTGGTCTCCACAAAAAGCTTTCGAAAATAATCGATTATCAGTTGGCGGCGACCAAAATTCGATTCCTTTGCATTCTTTGCGAAGGGAATAACGTAACGGAAATATTCAAATGCCTTTCTATATTTTGCACGTTTATTTGATAAACTGCAGAAATAACAACGCTAATACTAAAATTACATCTTAACCTAGAATTATCTTGTAAGTAGAAAGAATGTGTTACGTTAGTTTTATAACCACAATTCAGCGTCTCCAATATGGCGTGGTTATACTTCTGAAAAAAACGTGCCCAAACGAACAAGATGGAGTGTACGAGTCCGCTGGACAATAACTGAAATTTATTTAATTTCAATTAATAACGGTGAAATCTTTACCCATGAGTGCTACGTAAAAATGTAAATATATAGTTTAGCAATATTAACTTTACAATTACGGCATTAAATTTATACATATTAATATTTAACCTACGAACTATTTCTTTTCAGCTATAACCAACATGTCCCTTCAAAATTCGTTGTTAATTCTTACGGACTTTTAACAAATTATTAAAATTTATTGAAAAAATATACTTAAAACTTAAAACAACCAATTTATATAGTGCTTCAGTGCTAAAAGCAAGACAAAACCTTTTTCCATATACCATTTTTTAATAACCAATTGAACATGTAACTCCTAGGGTGATTTTTCAAAGGTTCTTTTCAAAAGTATCGAAGATACCGTGAATGGATTATAAATGAAATTACAGCATGTGTTTTACATCCTACATAAAAATTATTTTTCTAGTGGTGAGTATAACAGTAAATGCTACAATAAATAAATTTTTAATTCATTTTTATTGTTATACTACATTATTATACGTGAAAAAATATAAATCATAAACCAAGAAAACACGTTCATGGTTACATGAAATTTCATTAAGGTTTGGAAAAATTGTTTGGTGAATCCACAACTATGGCAGGTGAAGTTTCAAACTCTAAATGATTACGACGATTTTAAAAGGATGTTTGTTGTGTTTTTGAAACTTAAAATTTCATTTTTTTATATTGCCAAACTTTGCTTTAAAAACTATTGAAAGAGGGTAGTGAAAATTTGATTAACTATATGTTACCATTATTCTGTAATTTAAGTATGAATATCACTAGGCATAATAAATATCCACAATTCCATTTACATCATTGGCAAATTTGCGGTATAAAAAGCAAACTACATGAAAATGGTCATATTTTATGCGGAGAAACTTTTAACACATTTTCCCACTTATTTCAATAACAAAGACACCCAATTTTATTGCAAGCGAAATGTCTGACTTGATGTTTAATCGACAAAAGGTTTCATAACTGAGTCACCATGATGACAGAGTATGGCTCGATAGCTGGTTTCAACAAGTTCAACATAACACTAAATATGTTTCATTATGACGGATAACGCTTATTTGATACAAATATAAACACAACTACGCCTCGACTGTACGTATCATCACGTTACCACAGATGGGGGATTGAACCCTGAAACAACTTACTACGAAAGGCCTACAAGTGCGCCGCCTACTTGCAGGGGCACCCACTGACATGTCAGCCAAGATCGTTGACCCTTACAGTAGATGTCACGCACCCCTCCTCCCTCCATGCAATGTGTGCTTGAGGCTAGCCAAGCAGCCAAGTTCAGCGCCTAAGCTCGTACAACCAAGGCAACCCAGCATTACAGGGATGCACAGTTGGGCCACGGGCCTAGCGATCGTGCAAGAGAGCAAAGCTCCGCAGAGGAGCAGCTCACCTCCCACACCACTGCTCCCCAGACGAACCTGCGGGCAGGTAGACTATATGGCCATGGACCGCCAAGAAACGCCAGTTGTACATCTGAGTTCATCTCCATAGCTCGCTCCACCACCTCGTGTGCTGCGGCTTTCTGCTGACCCCCAACACCTTCACGACCTACCAGAAGTTCCTCAAGACCTGCACCAGTAACCCCCAAAGGAGTTTTCGAACCCCTTGAACAGCCTACCCTTTTGAAACATTTCTTTCATGTGAATTACATGTTCATTTTATTTACTGAACGACTACGTGTGCCATAATTTCATGAAGTCTATGTTGTAATGGTTTAAAAATAAGACTATTTGTAAAGTTTTTACTAACAAAATTTTAAGAATGCACGAATATCAGCTTGATATGTAACAGTACATTACCCTCTTTGTAGGTATCTTTTCCGTTCCAGATAAATATACATATTTTACGTAAAACTTTCATTTTCATTTGAGAAAGTGAAACAAAAACCTTGGGAACTGTGTTTATTTTTAGTAATAAGTTATTGTGACATCCATCACCATCTGTCACTCTTCTATAATGTCAATCTACGAGATGTTTTAAAACCCTGTCACTGCGTAAGTGAAACTACAACTGTTGCATGTCGCAAATGATCCGAAAAATGCTCTTTTTACTCGTAGAAATATGCAATATGATGTTACAATGACACGTATAAAACTTTACGCTTTAATCATGTACATTATATAAAGAGATTTTACCGTATACCTATCTGGGGTATAAAGGGTTCCCACAAAAATCTCTGTACCTAAAACAATTCAATTTTAAATAAATCTCTGGGTAGAAAATTTTCTTGAAATTATCTGATTAATTATTTAGTCATAAAAGTTAATGTAACATGTCAATAAAAACAAAAACCTGCTTGTTGCAGGAAGTTTAACATGTAAGCAANTAAGTTTAACATGTAGGCAAATTTAGAGGAAAAAAAGTTTCTTCCTAAAACCAGACATGAAAATACACCAACAATATTTAAACTATCTCAAAANGTTTAACATGTAAGCAAATTTAGAGGAAAAAAAGTTTCTTCCTAAAACCAGACATGAAAATACACCAACAATATTTAAACTATCTCAAAATTTTCCACGCAATTTTTTATGTAAGCTTCTTTTTCAGCTATTAGATTATACAAATGAAAAACGGAGAACTACTGAATCTATTTTGTGTCTATATACACAATGATAAATCCATGCTCATTCAGATGCACAATTAATATCACAGAACCCAAAAAGACGTACTCGACAAACACATTGTAAAACACGATGTCTTGTCAAGCAGTCAATAGTTCAGATGACGCGCATGTGCAGTTCATCACTTGAGCACTATCAGAATATACATTACAAAGAACTCTACATGAAAACATAATACCATCTTCTTACCCAACTCCCTTTTACATTTTGTTGATGGGTGTAGAAATATTTCCTTTCCTATATGCCTTATACTGCTGCTTATATTACAGGGGAAACTCTCAGTGTTTACTACGGCAAAACATGAATAACTCAGAATTATCCGCACATTTTATGTTTGTCAAAATTAAACAGTCTGTAGATGCCAACTGCGTCAGGAATATGATCAAAAAGTAACAAAGGTGGGAAACACTTCCCAAGAGAACCCCTAATTCACACATTCTTTTGAATAGTAAGTTGCTTTGGAAGATAAAGCATTGCTTTGCCAATCACTGACTGTAGGAGAAATGTGAAAACCATCCAAATATCACAACAAGATAGAGGAGATGAGGTGGGAAAAGACAATAGTAAAAATGAAAGGCTCACAAGCTATTGAATATTCTAGTATTTTGAGAAACTACATTGCCTGTAAATCATAATAATGAAAATGACTCGCTCACCAGCTAATGAATATTCTAGTATATTGAAGAACAACATTGCCTATAATTCAGATGTACCTGAATAAGTCCTGCAAATCAATGTTCTATTTTAATAATTATTTTACGATGCAAGGAAATGCCACTAGTGGAACACCAAAAATAACCAACTACTTAAAAAAATAGTTGTTTTTATTTCAAGTACTATTTTGTATACACTGGATTGTCTATAATTTGTTTTTCAGTGGACCAACAAGAAAAAACATAGTATGTGAGAAAACAATGGATATGGACTTAGATTTTAAACCTAAGAAATATTGTCCATAACCTCAAAATGCATTATTGTTTAAACCAACAGCATAAAGAGGTCGTTAAAAACAACTTGTTCGTCAATTAACGATTAAATGTTAACTAAAATTAATATCTTGAATCCTTTAAATACAGCACAATTTAATTTTTATTTATATCAAAATTTTTGTCCAGTGTAATTTTGTTGGCCAAGCAATTTTCAACCCCTTGGATAAAACTACCACAACTGATTTAGTCACAATAATTTTTGCCAATCATTCCCTGTCTTTTTCAAACATTTACCATTTCCATCAAACCCACAGCCGATAGTTTTAGATGAACTGAGAATTATCATGATGCCACTAGTAAATTTGTGATTTGAGTGAATAGCAATGATGGTTTATACCATTTTCCGAAAGATGCAGGCAATCTTTGTTTAATGTACCAAAGGGAAATAGTTGGAATGTAAGTAATGGGAACAAATCATTGAAAATGCACTGTATTTCACAGCTAAACTATAGTTGTGAACATATGTAGGTTTAGGACAAAATATTGAATTGATGGATGCAGTAAATCAATACTTTAAGTGTCGTAGCATGCTGTTTTTTTTAAATTGAGGATGTTTCACGGGACAGTAAAAACTAACACTTATGGGAAAACTAAATAAACAGGATTGCAGCAACGAGGTTCCACTGTACACCACAATTTCAATTTTTAATTTAGAAAATTATTCTTTAGTAACACAAGAGAAAGAAATCATGAGAAAAACAATTACAGTAGAACCCCTGAATTTACGAGTGCGAGTGAAGAGATTTCGGCAGATCTTTGATCAACCCGCAAATTCCCACTTGCAAAAATCTGGAGCGAACCAGTCGGCAAATTACCTGGTTTGCACTGGTGGGAGGCAAGCAGTCTAACCGCTCAACCACTATGACACCTAACAAATTTATAAGTACAGGCCTGAGAAAAAAAAAACTGGCGAATCAGTCCAAAACTGAGGCAGTTGTGAGTTGAAACGAGGTTGACACATGGCGCCTGAAGGAAAGGCTGCCTGAGCAACACCTGAAGGAACAAAGGGGTAACTGTTCTACAATCCTCCCTCCCTTCAAAATCCAAACTGCAGACACCATGTCTAGTCTAGTTATCCAGCCTGGCCATTGCACGCAAAGCAACAAGTCCGCCCAATAACAGCGCAGATACACAACCCCACACCTTTCTTCCCTGAAACTAATAGTCACGTGATGGCTTCGCCTGTCACCTCGGAGGATGTACGTATAGGCTGTTGACAGAAAAGTGAAGACATTTTAAAACCATCTCTACGAGAATAATAACCAATAAACTTATTTCATGAAGTCCTCAGACATAAAATTTTTATTGTGGTAAAAAAAAAACCACAGCACAACAGTCACGCAAAAATGTTTACCATAAACAATTGGAATGAAAAAGTAACCAGAGTTTCAAAAGTGCTCACTTTACCGTGAACAGCCTATATCAAATTCTAGTATCTTATATTCAAAAGACGTTTGTCCATTGAACTGAAATAATTTTTCAGTAATACAGCGTCCAATTTTTTTTGAACAAGCTACAGGAAATGGACTTTGCAATTATTTTATTTTGTATGCATGTCTTTATTTAAATTATTTATTTTCTTAAATTGTTGTTTAGGGCTGTTATCCAGAATTATGTTCGGCAATGTCATAGCAGTTAACGTATTTATCACGCGCAGGAATTCGGCGGCACCAAATGGGACTGGATATATCGAGTATGGTAGTTTTTATAAAGTTTGTAGGTATCTAAATGTATACTGATTACTTTCTTGCAGATTTTGATATTTCAGTTTTCAGCAGTACAAGAATAGGATATGTTTTATTCCATTGCTCAGTGTCTAATATGCATACATTTTTTTTTTGGCAGTATCAGTACAAATGAGTTGAATAAACTTCAAAACTACAGGCCTCTATAAATAAATATATGTATTTTTTAATTCTTCGACTTTTGATTTTCTTTGAAAATCCTTTGCACGATGTAATCTTCGCTTCACATTTAAAAAAAGACCTTCGCACATGCCTACCATTTGTCAATCTTCTATAACGCGAATCTACGAGATATTTTAAAACCTGTCAGCAAGTAAGAATAAAATACAACATGTGTCGCAAATGTCCCAAAAAATGTTCCTTTTACTTATAGAAATATGCAAAATGTTGCTACAATGAAATACTGCTGGTTTTAAAATGCAATGTTACAGTATTTCTAAATAAAACTGATTTATGATGTTACCATAGTATGTTTTGACCATATTGCCACATTTTTCCTCAGTTCTAAACCCTCCTCAACATCACGTGATATTGTGACATTTGGATGCAAAAACATCTAGTCATCCATTGAACCTTGTCCTCCCGAATGTAAGTCCTGTTGTAATTGAATAATGTGAACTGAATCGAGTCTGTTTGTGAGATTTGAAAAACAAAACAATTAGCAGTACATAACGAACGAGTATCAGAAAAATGTGGAAATGTCATAACCAATAGTGTTATAAAAAATTAAGCATTTTACTTATGCCTAAAGAATTTTCTGTATTTAAACATAATTATTGAATATTTTAAAGTAAGAATACACACCTTAACAGTGCCAAGGTCCATTGGCTTTTTGATGATATCGTGATAGTCGTGCAGACCCAAAAGTTCTGCATCAACAGGCTTGTAAAATGGCCACGCATATCCCTGGACAAGAAAACCAAACATATTGAAAACTATTTATATATAATTACACTGAATAACTTGAAAGACAACTACTGACCAGCATCTCTGAAATCACTATATCAAACAAGACAGTGTAAGTTCAAGAAAGAAAATGTGCAAATCATAAGAACTTGGAGAATGCATTATTCATATATTACTTGTACACATGTGTCCCCTCACTTACAACCACCATTACTCGGTTACATGGAAAAGAAAACTTTAAATAGCAATGTATAATCCATTCACGGTATCTTCGATACTTTTGAAAAGAACCTTTGAAAAATCACCCTAGGAGTTACATGTCAACCTGTGTTTTAAATAACTTGTAAAAACAAATATATAGCACTGTGATTAACTTTAAATTATTGTATTCTTTAATAAATGAAACTTTAACTTAGTATCTTCTATAACGTGTAATATTTATTTCGTATTAAATACGAATTAAAAACAGTGAGAGCAGCGATGTGTTGGCAACAGCTAGTAAGAAATAGTTCAAAGATAAAATATTGTTTTAACCTTATTTTTCGCATGTATTTGTAAATTAAACGTTGCCTATTGATATAATTGGTATAATTAGGTAGCACTGAAGGAAATATATTTAATTGTTACAGTTAAAACAATCAGCGCAAATTACGGTGCGTAGGCCCTAGTGACATGGTGTTTTTTTTTTCGTCTGAGGAAGAAGCGAATAGGCGGAGCGGAGCTTGTTGCTTTCTCTCTCTTTCTTTCTCTCTCTCGGGAAGTTTCGCACCACTAGTAGCAGCAAAAAAATTATACACATTTTCAATTTTAGCGTATTTCATACTTATTACAGCAAAAATAATGATTTTTTAATTTTTAATTTACAAATGAAACGAGATTTTATTGTTTGAATAATTATTATTGTATATTTTTATGTAATGGCGGGACGGTTACAAATCCGAAGTTGGCAGAAGTGGCCACGGCGTCTTTTCCTCGTAGAAAAAAGGGACAGAATGAAGCGTTATTTTCTCTTCTCGTGAAAAATAAAACTACCACATCAAGTTTCTACACGTTGTGATTTTTAAACCTACCTAGGCGAGTTACGATGTTGTGATAAATCTGTTTTTCTACGGCAGGTATAAATATACTGTAATCTGCGTCGTGACCGCTGTGTGTGAAAGAGTATTGTTGTTTTTACGTTACGTTGGACCAGTGTGTATGTGATTGCAAATATTGGACTTGCGAAATTTATATGTTTTAACACGTAAACTGTTTTTATGACGAAATTAATGTTTTGAAAGTAACGTCTGTTTATTTATCACAACGTAACTTTGCCCTAGGTGTTTGAAACACAATTGTGTAACGTGCTTACGTTTCTGTGATTTGAATGTTTGCCACAATCCCAACAAAATACTAAGCCCAGCCAGATAAATTTAAATAAATAATGAAATAAACCTAGCAAACAGTAAGAACCAATGCATAGAAATATTAGCGGAGTAAAAGTTACGGTAGGCTTATTTGTGTGCATGATCACCACTATCTTTTAAGTTTGTCGCTGCTACGTACAAAATATAAGCGGCATGAGTTGCGTGCTTGAATTTACTGTGTCTTTTCGTTGGATTGGCTGTTCCTTCGTTTTAATATTTATTCTAACTGAGACCGTCCTTTTAAAGAAATAATCCAAAATATTTCAACAACAAGAGGTTAAATAGTACAGTTCTTTCACCCGCAGTGATAACAGGGTTAAACACAGTCATGGCACAAATATTAACGTGCATTACGTGTATAACAAATATGTTTACAATGTAAAATAATAACCGTAAGAACTATTGTCGATACAGACATTGTCAAAAAGTTATAAAGCTGACCTAAATATGGTTATAGGCCTAAATTGTAAACATTCGTACGAAATAGCATTTGAAAAATGACAGAATTATTTGAACAGCTGCAAACAGTAAACAAAGCATTTGACAGTTAAAACGTATTAGTCACATGGCAGTGTTTATGTTTACACGTAGCGGAAGGATACGTAATTGGTAACCAAAAGTATAACTTTAGCAGGGCTTCAGAAAAGTGTGAAGTAACCGTGAATGGACTATACATAGAAAGCAATTATAGTAAAATATTGTTATGATGTACATCGGCAAAGCTATACCTTTTGTACTTTGTAATAAATGTCTTATCTTTAAACATTTACAACATGGGCTCTTTAATATTCTGGAAGAAATATTAGCATAGTAACTTTAGTAAAGACAATTAATATAATATGTAATTACAAAAAAACATATATATTAATATTTTTACAAAACAAAAACTTTTTCATTCTAATTTTAGAAGGCACAAATTACAAACTGCAAATAAATAGAAAAAATGTGTGGTTTGCTAATAGATTCTGTTTACTTATTGGTGCAGTATCCTTTGGGAAAAAAAATTACACCAGTTTATTCAAATCTATATCTTGTGGAATAAATTAATATTTCAATTGTCTTCTTATATTTCGTGCAAGAAGCCCTTGAAAATCTTATAACCCAGTAAAATTTGCAGTAAAAAACCAAGACGGGTTGTATGAACACCACTCAACACCTAAAGTGTTGCTAGATGGTGTGAAAGGGAGGGAGGTGTGGCGAGACAGCATTTTCCTGTATGACAATTTTATTTACAGTATTTATTAACTAAGTCCGTATTTTGATTTCAAACACCGTAGTATGTAATGTTTTTTCAGTTTGATTTCATTAGCTTCGTAACAATAGAACAACCTATCTTACATTTCTTTATAATATTATTTTCTTATATTTTTAAATCTAGTAAAAATGTGCAGTTTATATTCGGTAGCAAAAGTATATGTTACTTTTATTTTCTATTTGCACTACAGCCTGTTAAAAACAAATGTAAGGTTATTTGCACCTCAGAGGCATGAACATTTGGCAATTATTTTAACTTAAGTGTGTGATATCAGGAAACAACTTCATCTAAGATCTTACAGGGGTTAATAGCAATTTATGTGAATTCCAGGACTCTCCAACTATCCATCATGACTACCGTCCAGCTAACTTTCGTTCCTGCAATTTCTTATAAAAATTTGTTGTGACTGCTCACTGTAAATATAGAAGAGGCGTAAGGTCAGTAGTTGCCTCAAAGTTTAGTGGGCAGACGAGAGCCTTGAAACACCTAAATTAGAATTTGAGTGTTACTATGGTGTAGAGTTCATAATAATTGGTAAAATTTATGAATCCTATTCATATATATTTCACTGTTCTCGTGTCTTTCATGTGTGTTTTTTATAGTAAATGTCATAGGGTATATTTGTGTTCCTATTTCCTTAACGTTACTATTGCTTAATAGCCTTCAAACAGGTATTTGGTAACTTCTTTTATGTGGAGTATCCGATGGCATTAAACGCACAAGCACAAATTATAAAAGGAGAAAGGCGCCGGCTTGTGTCAAATACTCTCACACACACCAGAATATTTTATCACATTCAGGTTTTGAAACCAACAACTACAAAATATTTAATAATTTTATTCATGTGACAGAAATTAATTAAAATTTTCCATCAATAGGGCACACCACATGAGCAGGGTTGCTGACCCGACAGCTGTTCTATAGCGCCACATTAACAGTACATGTTAAGACGAAAAACATTGCTGCCAAATATAAGGCTGAGAAAGCACACCTAGAGTAACTTTTAGGCAGACAGTAGTAAACAAAGAATGATAATGGGCAACAATTGTGCTACTGTAATTAGTTTTGTTAAAATCAGCACCTTTGTTAGAAAATTGGCACTGCGAAGCAATTTTGGATATACAAGATAGACACACAAAACTCACTTATAACGCACTACAAAATACAGCTCTCGGGCTATTCCCAATTCTATCCGAAATTCCTTATATAGACTTGCACAAGTGGCACCACATGGGAATTTTACTAGACTCTGCTGTTGTTTATTTACGTATTGTATAATGCGTTTCGGCTGAAAACAAATATGAATGTCCACCATATCTTAAAAACTTAACATAAGAGAGAATGAAGGAATAGTCATGTTATTGTTTACGTAATAAATAACTTTTTTTCAAGAAAATTAATTTATGCTATATTTTTATAACTGAAAAAATGGTGGTGTACTGTAGTATTTTGAGCAGAATGTTATTTGCAAAGAGTGACAAAACAACGAAAAGATAAGTTAGCATAGGGGAAAAACATTTCTTCACCAAATGCAGTTTACAAATTCACGCATGCGATGCTGTTCAGTGACGATCGAATACATTGAACAAAATACCTAAACCCTGAATTCTTAAATTAGCGGATTCGGACACGATTGTAGAGAAAAATTGGTCAAAATTGCAGGTTATATAATTTCATTACACCTATGTTTTTATTACAATGAATTTGTTGTTAAATTACAGAAAATTGTCAGTTTCAACATTTCCAGCGTGATTATTTCAAAATCAAAGTAGTTAGGCTTTTTTATTTAATAATTTATGATGATGTTTTCAATTGTAATAACGATGACGTGGTGCCGCAAGTATGAAGTTGACTTCTTTTTAAAGACCATGCATTACAAAACGGTGTAAAAACCAGATTAAAACACAGTCGAAATTGAGAAAAAGTGATCAAACTTACTCACCTCAAGTAAAATTATCCGCCCACAAAAGAAATGTCAACGAAATAACGCGTCTTTGGATTGCACACTATCACCAATGCATTCTTTGTTGAAAATAACTAGATACGCCATTAACTCTTCTCCGTTGATAACAAAACATTTCTGAGTGATTGTCACTTAAATTATATCCCAAACAAATTCACCTATCACATAATATCAATTTGACATTTCCACATTCCATTCAATGAGTACATCAACATTTACGATCGCTTACGTTGTCGGCAGTCGGTGAAACCATCTTTGGCCACTTACGCAACTGCGGCAAGCAACCGTGTTTGTGATTGATTATGGGTCACGTGAAAATCACCATTACAAGAACCATAAACCAATCACAACGAGCTTCACTTCACCTAAAGGGATGTTTGTACCAAGCCGCTAGCAAAACCAATCCAAATCCTAAGTGTTATCTTGTTTACTGCTAAGAAATTAGCTTTCTTCGCTTACAGAGCGAAATACGTAACATGGAAACTGGAAAAAGTTCAGATGGGTAAAAAATTCCAAGATGCATCTCAAATTTCCTTGATACTTTCCCGGTTAAAGGAATTCCCTGATATTTCCAAATTTTTCCGGTTTTCCAGGTCTGTGGCCACCCTGGTCAGGAATATACTCAGCATTGCGCTTTGCATTCTCATTCATTTTAATTTACTCAAGGAGCTTTTCTGCATAACTGGAACATCATTTTGATTCAGAATAAATTATCCTAATAAAGTAAAACCTCAATAGTAAACCTTGATAGTATAAAAAGGGTATCGTTTTAAATAGTGAAAATTATGGTGCACTGAAATACTGCCATTACAGCCATATTCTCATCTTAACTTGGTTCAACTATACTTCCTTACTTGTACTTACAAACATCAATTTTTTTTGACAGAAACTTTTGCAGAACTCATTCTTTAGTTTCTCCAGCAAATATGAAGGTCAAGTAAAAAAAGAGAGGTATGAAAGAGGTAGAAAAGGTCAGGTAAACAATATAGCAGCCGATACAATTCTTTGTGAACGAGAGCATTTACTGTGTATTGAACAACTATGACTTAACATCATCTGCAACTTAGTAAGGAGCATGTCCCACTGGTGAGATGGGGAGGATAAAGTAAACCTTTAGGCACTAGTACTAACACATTTTTTGCTTCTCTTATAAATTTAATTTAAATGCCATCAAAATCTAAATTACAATATGCATAACACTAAAAAATTTGTCTGTAATCCAAATAAACAATACATAAACGTATCTCCGTGAACAAAACCAGTTTCGAGGCCCATTTACTCTCATTCTGGTGTCCTTCACTAAATACAGAGAGGGGCCATATATACCCTGCCCCTACCCTAACATTTGTTATGACACTTTTTACTAAGGATTAGAGAAAATGATTGCTAAAAAAAAAAGACAATAAGCTAGATGACTACACCACAGTCCAGCAGGCAGCAGCGATGCAGCAATACCTACCGAATGTTTCTTTGAAAACAGCTCCTTCAGGATCTCATTGCAAGCCTTTAAAGATTCATTTAGCTTGTCTTTGGACTTCGCAGCACTATGTTGAGCCTGGAGAAAAAAAATTAGAAACATGTAACGATCTACTACAAAGAACTTAAAAAACAAAAACCTTGAAATGCATTAGTGGTACATGTATTCTTGGAAACATGCATGCTTTATTTATATAGTAACACACACACACACAAAAAAACACATATACAAAGTAAACCAGGAAAGCGGGAAGATTTGGAAAGTGTAGTGGAAGCGGTGACAGTTGGCAGCACCTCATGACGGCGATGTTGATGCAGAGATAACCTTACTATTTAGTAATCATTAATCAGGAGCATTGACGATGTTTGGGTTTCCTTCACAATGAGCCCTCAACGTTCTGCTTGGAAAAACGCATTAACTTTGTACCGTAGCAGAACAACCCACCAAGAATTGAACTATCATCCATACAAAATCCAATGCAGGAGTTGCAACCAACTGACCATCAGGTGTGCCTGCAGATCTATGAAAAAATAATAGAAAAGATCAATGACCATCCGGGCTTCATTGAAAACGTGTGGATGTAGGGGAAGAAGCACATTCACATGTCAATGGACGCGTCAACAAAGAAAATTGCCTGTATTGGTCACCTCAGAACCTTTCAAATTACACAAACACATTCTTTACATGGCCCCAGGATTACAGTTCAATGTGCTGTATCATCAAGTGGTGTGACGGGGCCGTATTTCTTCAAAGTTGAAGAAGGAAATGCAAAAACTATATCGTAAGATCAATATGTTGCAATTGCTCTAAACGTTTGTGGGAGAACAACTTCTAAACTTTCCTGAGATGAATATTCCGTCGTTTCAACAAGAAGGTTCCATGGCCCATACTGCAAGAACATCAATGAAGGTCGTTCAACAGCTATTTTGTGACGACGTAATCTCATATTTCAGAGATATTCTTTGGCGCTCAAGATCACCATACCTGTCTGCAGGCAACTTTATCTTGTGGTGCTACCTTATGAGCAAAGTGCACACCACTTCAACAACAAACAGAGAGTTGAAAAAACATTCAAGAAGAAATTCGCAATGCTTGCCTTGAGATGCATACACAGGGACGGACACAAACTACGTGACATTATTTTCATAATGTGAAACATTTTGTATTAAACCCTTAGTGGCATATGATGTAGTTTATGTTTTCACCCATACAACTTGCAACATTTTCTAACGTTGGTGAGTTATTTCAAACTTTCCCATTTTCCTGGTTCAACTTGTATTAGAATCCCCCTTTATACACAAACAGATTTTAAACACTTTATTTCACACTGATTTTATTTAGTCCCACCTAAACCACAAAACAGTAAAAATTCCAAACCCCTCTCCCCCCTTTTTTATAGTCGTCTTTAGTAAAGTGTAACAATCTCACCATGTCTGTTCATAAGTTGTACAAAAAATCATCACATATATAAACAAAAACATATCAACACAGTAAATTAGCATGTACATTGAAATTTTGATTATACACATGTAAGGACAGAAAAATTACAATAGCTAATAATTTTTTTTTTAATTTACATAAAATCAATGAAAATATTTTTAAAAAATATGTATTCATGAGAAGACAAGCAGGGCACATGCATTACACGCGCCGGAAAATACATAGCAATGCGAGGAGCCAACTTTGACCAAAACATTTTTGTTACATCCTTATATAAGAAGTTTATCAGTACAAGACATTTACCTGGAAACACAAGTTAAAAAAGTTGTAATAAAAGTAGATGCAATTAATTAAAAATTTACATTTAGATATGATTTTTGACTAATTGTATTATACGAGAACTTTCTAAAGCCCTAATAAATTTCTACTTTCAGCCCTTGGTTGCATATCTTTCCATGTACCTATCAAAACAAACATTGCCACATGACTTTAAGCTGTGTTTACATCAACTGGCTCATTGGCCACAGTATACTCCCTGCATAAAGAACCAAAAGTAATAAATATTGTAATTGGCACTGTAAAAACATGAATGTTAATTTCAGCAAATAATATTGGTTTGTGAATATCGCTTGATGTTCAAAATTCTTTTTCTGTTTAGACGTAAATTAATGCCTTTAACTGTGGTCGACACTTCCGAGGATGATGTTTTTAAAGAATGGTAAACATTTAAGATTTTAAATAATACTGTGTATTTACTCAGTCATAAAGCGGACGTGCTTCAATCTATAATTTAATGACCTAAGAATTATGTTAAACAAAATTTACAAATAGAATCATAATGCATAAATGCCTTACAACTCAATATGAGACTACGCACAAGCAAATGGCAGGCATTAATATTACATTACAAGTACCGTACCAAAATGTATTGTCATGAAACACACTGACTAAATAGAATTGATATAAATTCTTACAACACACTTGCATAGTAATATTTGTCACTCAAAACATGTCCTGTAAAAATTTGTCCAAAAGCACGTAAAACTAACGTTTGCTAATTAATACCTACTGCTTTGCTTACGGAAAAAATTCACTTTTTGCTTATAAAATGTAAAGTATACACCAATATGAACGTAACTTTCTATAAAAAAACACAACACCTAGCCTAAGAGAATGAATTTCCTGAAACTGCCGCACATTTTATACAGAATCCAATCTTGCCCCAAATTACTTACCTTTAAGGATAGTCCAGGAAATCAGCACTTACTGTTAAATATATTGGCTCATACAAATTAAACCATTTGGAAACACATTCTAATACTGTTTTAACGTGTTCCTTAAAACTCTAGGAATGTTTTACGTGCAGTATAAAACATTCTCATGCCACTATTGATTCAAAACGAGTGACATCATGCCGAGGTATAGCCTCTACGATCGTAAGTTGGGAATAGCCTAAATACTAAATAATTGCATTATAAATGATACACAGAATGCTCAAATACTTGCAGGGCGGTACTCCTAGATAGACACACATAAACAAAAGTAAGAGCAACACATTTTCCAGGCACATGGCAGGTCGCACTATGGTGGTACACTGACTTTGTTTGGGTGTGTGTATCTACGAGTACTGCCCTGTGAGTACTTGAGCATTCTGTTCACTTGCAATAATGTATTCAGTAGCCTAGCGGCCTATCCCCACCAATTCTCATTAAATATTTTAAAACACACACATGCTTATTCAAGCTTTCATAATTAAAACAGATATCACAAATATAACACAACACACTCACCCAAAGTTTCTTCAAGTTTATTCAAGGTTTAAAACTTATACAGATACTTATACATTAAACATAATATAACCTGCATGAAGCAGGGTATATTATGTGAAATTTTAATAATTTTTGGGACAATAAACAATGTGAAATATGGCACTAATCAATAACAAACAATGCCACTTTACTCAGAACATGTACAAAAATATTTTATTTATTACATTCAAAAATTTCTTTTTAAGAGAAGATACAACAAACAAATTAAAATCACGTTGGTCGTAAACGGCTGTTTTGAAGACACATGCAAAATCACCGGGAAGAAAAACCAAAAGAAAACAATAAACCAGCTACTTTAATGTTGCATAAGCAAGATGGTGATGTGAAAGAGAGAGAAACATAGCCTATATGTGAAAGAATCACGCCACATTTTAGTCGTATTTGCATACAGCTTTTTTTTTTTTTTTTTCCAACAACAACAACAGCAACTGAATTTCACAGCAATTTTTAACTTTACGACTAGTAAAATGTTAAAACATGGAACTACTTCGCATAATTTGCTGCAGACTAACAGTGAGTATAGCGGTCATTGCTTTTGTTAAAATGCACATAGTTATGGGCAGTGATTTTTGCTATACATTGATTTCAAGAGTGCTCACTTTATCGTGAGTATTCGAAAACTATGGAAGTTTATAACTGAATATAAATTTTCAACTTGAATGCAAGATATTTTACACAACACGTGACTATTATCAATTCGTTATCCTGCCATTGTGCTAAAACTAGCTTGCTTTCTCAATTTTTTTGCATTACAATGACTTAGATTTCTCTTGGTTTTTGTTACTGTTTCTTGATGACTTAGTACACTTTGTATTCTGGACACAAATTTCGTAATTTTTTTTTGCTTTAATTTGAAAATGATGGGTTATGAATCTTTCCTTTTAAAGGAACTTCCGATTTCGTTAAAATTACTGGAATGAGTGCAAGCTCGTCGCATTTATGAAGACTCTTTCTAGTAAAGTGAGCAATTTTGAACGGCCTTTGTAGTTTCTTCTTTCTTCAATTTGTTTTCCCGCTACCGCAAGTCTATATAAACATTGTTACAAGATTTTATTTTATTCTAAAAAAAACTTCATTTGCTTTTCAATTAACTGCATTCAATAAATATACAATACCCGACATGAAAATTTATTAGAAACTTTGTAATGAAACCAGTTTAAAATATACCAAAACTACATTTTTATAAGTATCTAAGACTCGTGCACGACACAAAAATAATTGGTTAAACCCCTATAAATTTCCTTTGTTTTATTGCATATTTTCTTTTTAAAAAATACGAACCCTTATTTTGTAAAATCTTTAAATGTGCTCACACAACCCTATTATTATGAGATTCCTTCCATTAATACTCTCAGAAAACATGTAATAAAGTTAAACAATTTTGAATTTAAAAAATTTAGAACATGATTAAAACGAAAATCTTGATAAAAAAAGAAACATTCAAGAAATTGAAAGAGAAAATTACAGCGATTATGACGTTTCTATGGTGTCATATAGGGCCTTTACATAACCCCATGCAAGTTTGCTAAAAAATACTCTAAAAATAAAAATGTATAACATAATCACTGTTATGGTTATGGTGAACAACATCAATAATATAACATAACTAGTAAAAGAAAGAAAGCACTTTTGCATGCCTAAGTAATTATATATGAAATAAACATGGACTTGGTGGTGTTTGTAATGGTTTTGAAACACAGAACCATATTTATAGCCTGGTATATATAGTCACTTGTTGTTGGAACGNGGTGGTGTTTGTAATGGTTTTGAAACACAGAACCATATTTATAGCCTGGTATATATAGTCACTTGTTGTTGGAACGATGCAAATGCAATTGTTATACGGCTCCCTCTAGCCGATTGATGTCCAGCCGCAGTGTCTCTGTGCCCTCTCTCTCGCATACCAAGCGACAGAAGTGCCAAGTCACCGGTCATCTGTTTGCGTATTGTTGCACCGTTTTAGTGTTTTTTTTTGTGCAACTAAGTTCATTAAATCGTATTTAAGTTATTACAGGAGTGTAATTTGTTGCTGGCTACTGCANTTTTTTTTTGTGCAACTAAGTTCATTAAATCGTATTTAAGTTATTACAGGAGTGTAATTTGTTGCTGGCTACTGCAATTCAGCGTGTTCGTCGACTTCAACAACACCATTTCCAAACATATTCAGCGTACTCATATTTTTCTCCTTGACTTCTGTGAAAAAGTATGTTTTGATGTTAGGTTTTTGAAGGTTATAACGGAAGTGCTATTTTGGCACGCGGTTTAGAAAGAAGCCGTACGGGTAAATTATAGCTTCAATATTTCAGGCAAATCTCGATCATGCATGACTTCATGACAGGGAAAGAACAGGCGACTGGCAAAGCCATCTCTACTCCGTCCAACACATGCTAAGTCGCCTACATTCAGCTGGCCATGTCCATTACGCCAAATCAGCTCACCTACAGGGGATGGACAAAACGATATGAACACCATGCAATATAGTACATTTTGTTGCATGTTGACAACACTGCTTCCGTATAAATAATGTGACGCATATGTATTGCACAGTTTGTGTGCCAAGTCTTGTAGGTTATATTTCAGTGTATTATACGCTTTGTTCCGCGACGGTTAAAACAAGCGATCGGTGAAATGTATGATCTCTCAGACTTCGAAAGAGGGCAAATCGTTGGTGCTCGGTTAGCAGGAGCGTCTGTGATGAAAACAGCTGAATTGTTTAATGTACAAAACATGGTAAAACATCATCGGCGAAGGGGAATAGTGGACAAAACACAAAGTTAACTGACAAGAGACTGACGAACATTAAAAAGAATTGTGGTCAGACAACATAAAACTACAGCGGCAAAAGTGACAGCAGAACTCAACACTCACTTGAGTAATACTGTTTCGAAAAAAACAGTACAGCTAACATTCATGGAAGGGCTGCAATTGCGAAACCCTTTATAACGGAAGCCAACGCTAAGCTGCGAAAGAAGTGGTGCCACGATCATAAAGCCTGGACACTTGATGATTGGAAGAATGTGGTATGGTCCGATAAATCATCGTTTACATTGTTTCCTACAAACGGCCGGGTTTATGTATGGAGAACCCCAAAAGAAGCCTACGATCTGGACTGCCTGCTTCCAACAGTCAAGCATGGGGGAGGTTCCGTTATGATTTGGGCGGCTATATCGCAGTATTCAGCTGGTCCTCTCATTCACAGTACTGGCAGGATTACTGCGAATGAATATCTCGACATCCTCAATGATGAAGTTCTTACTATGACGAGCATATTGCTGCCAAACAGTGCCATATTCCAAGATGATAATACGCCCATACACACAGCCAAAATGGTTCAGTCTTGGTTTGAGGAGCATCAGAATATCATCAAACATCTTCCCTGGCCACAGACCTCAACATAATTGAACCGTTATGGGGAGTTTTAGAGCAGAGAGTTAGGAGCAGATTTCCATCTCCAACATCATTGAAGCAATTGGTGGATGTTTTGGTACAACAATGGGACAACATTCCGTTGGAAACTATTAAGACACTCTACGAATCTATTCCGCGAAGAATTGCAGCTGTTCTAAAAGCAAATGGTGGCTCAACACCTTATTAATAAATAAATATTGTGTATGTGTCAGGTGTTCATATTATTTTGTCCATCCTCTGTATATCTGCAACCTATGTCCAAATTGAAGTCCACTTTATAAGATCAAGAGTACGAACATTTCATCAGTAAGGGCTATCTTACAGTTTGGCGTTCAGGCAAGTTTTGGTGCGGTGTTTAGACGGACATGACCATCGAGCAGGTCCTTGTGCGCTCTATGAAGGTGAACGGTGGCTTGACACAAGGACAAAATATGTCTGATAGCGTAATAGCGCGATGGATTTGCACCATGCCGGGAAGTCTCCAGGTGACCGAAGCAGTGGAAGCTTTCGCTAATGTGACAGGTGAATCCTCCGATCAGCACACCTCCTTATCATGATCGTGGCAGTCTCGAGACAGCAGTGATTTAAAGAAGTTTGTGCTTTGGGTGAAACAACATTCACCGTTCAACAAATCTGAAGAACTAATCTCCATCTTCAGGAATCGTTGCCGACAAAAGAGTCAATTATGACTCTGCCGAGGAGTTAGGCAAAAATTCTATCAGAGGATTCATAAGGAAAACATTTGCAAATGTGACTCTGAAAAGGAAGGCGCAAGTGTTCACATTGGCCGCTATGGGGAAAACTATAACAGTTAATACGGATCCTGTAGTTGTGAACCCTAACCAGCTGTTCCATCGCATCGCAAGCACGAAAGATGCAGTACATAATCGACGGGCTGTAGGGAAATCAGCTGCTAGAGTTGATGTAACTTCATCCAACGCAGTGATAGCTGCACAAGACCAATTCTTGTCGAACACTTACAATAAAAAGTTTTTTGAAACTCCTCAGCACAGAAATGAAGAGGGCAAAGTTCACCGTTTTGCAGGCCCCTGGTGACGCGGATGTCTTGGTTGTTGAAACGGCGAAAAGTGAAGCGGAGTCAGGAGAATCGCCTGTCGTAGTCGGTGCGGACTCAGATCTTCTTGTACTCATCGCTACCCTTACGCAACCCCAACATGGCGTGTACATGTTAGTTCCAGGAAATTCCACCACCACTAAAAAAGTTTACTGCAGCAGCGAACTACATGAAGGCCTTGGTAACATGACGAAACACCTACTTTTCATACACGTTTTTATGGGATGCGACACAACCTCTGCGTTCTACAACAGGGGTCATATTTCAGGCTTCAACAAACTGTAACAAGACAGTGAACTGCAGATAATTGTGGATGTATTCAACAACCCAACTGAATTGCAGGACTGTGTTGCAACTGCAGGTAAGATGTGCTTGTCGGTCGTTTTTAAATTGTAAGCGTCTTGTAGTGAGAGTAGGACGTTACTAATAAATGTACAATATTTGTAGGTTTTCTAGGAGAAAAATTCATTGTCCATTTGTATGGAGGTAAACGTTCCCAATGTCTTGACAAAACCAGATGTAGAAAGTATGTCCAGACCGTTGGCAAAAAACCACCAAACTACATCATGAACCTTGCGAGCCTTCCTCCTACTTCAGCTGCCGCCAGTCAGCATAGTTTGCGAGTATACCATCAAGTCCAAACGTGAAAGGGTAACATCTTACCAGCAACAGATTGGAGCTGGACCGTCGAAGAGGGACACTACAGCCCTGTTATATCCACTTTACCCCCGGCGCCAGACAACCTGCTTCATCTTGTAGGTTGTGGGTGCAAAGGGGACTGCACCCAAATTTGTGAATGCAGGAGAAGCAATCTACCATGTACCTCCATGTGCAGCAAGTGTATGGGAGAGTCCTGTTTAAATCGTAATATCCCGAACTCGGAAGACGAAGACGATATCGAGGATTGGGATACAGAAGAACCTGTCGAAGAATATGTCATCGAGGCAAAAAAAACGAACGCGTCTACTTCAGGAGTTAATAAAAAACGTAAAATTGCCTGAAATATTTCACACGTAATATTTTTAAACATATTTTTGTTAATTTTAAAATCTATTTCAAAAATAACACTGGAAAAAAAAAAACTTTGCTTACGTCAAAAATTTGAACTTTTGTACATTTTCGAACTAGTTTTTTTACAATTAAATGTTATTAATAACATATAAACTCTTTATTTAAAGCTTTTAAGTACAGAGATGTGTTTTATTATGAAAATAAAAAAGTTTTGCACCAATAGCACGTTTCTATGATTGTCCCATTCCAAGTTATATACATTTTTGGAAAATTCCAAGATGGCGGGAATTTTTTTTTAAATTTAAGGGTGTTCCAAGTTGGATTTTTGGCGATTTTCCTGGAGGAGTGTAGGGGACCTTCTGAACATATTTCAGAAGGAATTTGCTTTCTAACATTTTTTTCCGTCTCCGATCTTATTTTGCCTATACTATTCAGGTCTTCCTGTGCTGTATTACGATTACGTGATAAACCCTATATTATATTCACGGAATCTTCACACTTTTTGATTCAAACCTTTGATAAAATCACACCATACATGACGTGTTTGGAGGTTTTACTAAATATATAATCAAACACAAGAGTTTAATTTTGCTCTTAACATAAAAGTATCCTTTTTCTTGTTAAATTGAGCTATTACATAACTAATTTATAGTTAATATGATTAATACCAGAGAGGAAATAAGTGTATTGGTAATGCCATAATAAAAAATAATTCTTATGCAAAATATTATTAAATTGGACACACAAGAATGAGGTGCACATTCCCTTTGGTGTAATTTTCTAAACTTTACCCTATACGCCATGATGAAATTGTCCGTACAGGCTCAGGCGGAAGCTTCGACAAGACAGCTACCCAAGTCTGCATGCACGCAGTAATAGAAGGTTCTTTGAAATAACCTATCCAACGATACTTGTCGCCGCACAAGTAAAGAAAACTGGGGTTCAGGTAAAAACTTCACTCACTTCAGTATGTATGCACAAAGTCTAATAGTTTTGTTATTATAACAAACTTTTGTGTTAACTAAGCACAAATGTTTATCATAATTTTCACATAATGCTGTTTCAGAATCCGTAAACATTTTCATTGTTTTTTATTATATATCTGTTCATGTCTCACCTCTATCTCAAAATAAAGGAAACAAAATGACAACAAACTTCCCTCAGATTCCCTAAAATTTCAACCTCGTAGAAAACCTTCCATCAAAATTGTACATGACCAATTATGATAACACTCATGAAAACTGCCAGCAGATGGCCAAATAATCCATAGAACAATCCATACAAGCGGCCATACAGACTTGCATGGAATTGTCCAAGGAATGTTCCATCGTGGTATACATACTTCAGTCAATTTTTGTTTGCATGAGGCGGACAAATGAATTGCCTGAAAGTAGTACTTTAGCAGGGCTTCCGAAAACTTGGAAGTAACCATGAATGAACTTATAACAATCATGCCCAGCATTGTCCCAATGTTGGAAATATATAATAAAGCAAAGTTTGTAAATAATATTATGAATCAATGTTTCTTTGTATGGTACTACATGTAATAGTTTAGACTCATTTTTATTCTGAAGAAGGTGAAAGTAAAAATACAGTACATTTTCCTGATTATATACTGTCTAGGGGAATTTGTTTATATATTTTGTAGCGACGGGCGAAAATACGTTTTTCACACAAATAATTTATAGCACAGCAATTGCGGTATTGGAAAGAGAATTCTATCAAAACTTCATGGAAGAACTAACTTCTTTGAATGGTACACACATTCATTACATTCAAACCTGAAGGTGTGTGTTTCGACGACCTTGTAGACAGAACAATAAACTGTTGGTACCTAGCTTACATTTGAAAGGGAATTTCCAAATTATGGACATTCAAATTTTTTTGGTGATGGTGTACTTGGGAACAAAGTCTACAAAAACAACCTTGGTATGGTGGTAGTTTATTTATATAAATCTCAGAAACTCCTGAAATAATTTCTACTGTTGTGATAGAAATAATTAAATTAACTATTATAAAATGAAAATGAACTGAATTTGGTTTACTATCGTAAAATCTGATTTTGATTATATTGTACAATATTGATTGCGCCATCATATACAACACGTATCATTTGTGACATTTACTGTTAAGGCTGTGCAAATATGCTTTTTTGTTTTGAAATTTACTCTTGAAAACACTGATTGCGGTACTTTCTGTGTTTGTGAAAAATAACATTTAATAATACTTTTGTTGAATAATTGAAAAATAAAACATTCCAAAATTACTTAATGAGGTTTATTATCCCCAAAAGTCACTAAAATTCATAAGTTATAAATACTGCTGTGTTTTCATTGATGGGGGGAGGGGGGGGGGACTATTGCAGAATATTTATTGATCATTTGTAAAGACCAGTTGGCACAGAATTTTCAGAAACACTACTATAGCACTCTTGAAGTGATGCAAATTAATTCAACAAAACCTAAATGCTAGTGTTTGTAGCTCTATTTGAAAAAAAAACCCCATATAGTCTGCATCATCATATGGTGAACAAATACATGATTTACTACTGTGAGTTAGCCGGGACTTTTGAAACTCTATAACATTTCTTTGTATGAAATTTTCCCCAGATTTCTATTGGCAGTTAAATAATGTTGCAGCAGTAGATAAATAAATATAATTGTTATGTATGTATCTATACCTAATTATTTTATTTTCATGATTCTCGAGAATTTTAGGTTTCGTTTTTGTATACGCTTTAAATTTTTCGTTACTTTTAACACGTATGTTATAAAAGGACTTTTGATTAAGCTTTAAAATTAAATTAATCAGTGAAAAGTTTAATACTATTAATATACATTTTATCTGGCCATTGAATAAATTTTGAAAGTCAAATTCGGCACTCGCAAAAACTGAATAACTTCGCTATCACTGGTATACATCACCGCCGTAGAGAAAGGATGGTAAAGATGCGTGCACGATGGTCTCACTAGCCGCGTGGATGTGCCAGCCAGCCAGTTCTCCTACTACCCACCCCAGCACCCCTCAACCATAAAGCCGCCGACTCCTCCCTCCACGGTTCATTACAAAATCTTCACATGTCTCATTTGTTTCAAGTGATAGGATGTCAGCAGCAATGACTTTTTAAAACAGCTCATATCACGCAAGAGTCCTTAACAGCTCTTAAGAGGAATAAAAATATAGCCTGAAATCCGTCACTATGCAAATCTTTCCATTAATACCATTATATTTCTAGAAGCATGAAAAATTTTTTTTGGGACCAATAGCATTACAGTATGCTTCAAAATCAGTACATAGTTTTTTTCTCAAAGCGATTTAAAAAGAACATACTTTACATGTAAATGCCTATCCTGCAGCTGAGGCCGTCCTGCGCTCCAACATGGCCTTAATCAGAAATAACATTTAAACAAATGAATTGCCAGCCTAAACATTGTTCACGGATAGGATAAAAAGAAACTTCACATGTGTAAAACTTGACCGCACACATGCAACCAACTGCCATTTCATTATAACTTCACAATTTAAACCAACAAAACTAAAAACATTGAATTATATTTACACCTTTCTAACATAGCTATTTAAAAACAAAGGTTCCTTTACCAATAGCGCATCAGAACTCAATTTGATAACATTTTGCAAGTAAACAATTTCTAACAGTTTTTATTTCATTTCGATTGTAAAACGAACATTACAATTTAGAGTAGTAATACCAATACCAATATTTGATAATTGACATTTTGAAAAATGTGGGTATACATTTGAGGACACTAGTAGAACCACTTCAGCTGGTAATTTAATTTCTATAGGAAATTATATCTAAATAGGAAATTTTATTTCAGTTGGTTTAATTTTGCCTTTATTAGAGTGAGTGAATGAGAGAAGTGGAGCGACAGGTGAAGAAAAGGGAGTGTGGAGCAGCGCCGCAATGAAAGGGCGGGGGAAATGGGACATTCGAAAATCCGGAAATCAAACGTGGTTCTCCTAGATAGGAGGCAAGAAGTGACCACGCATTCATTAGGAATAGTCATCCATCCAAACATATATATCTTTTTCAGACAGATAGTATTGTGTTTTTGAAAGTAAATAATTCCATTGCCTCCTCTACAGCGACACAAGTATAATTCATGCAATTCAAATAGCTTCACAGCCACAGTATTTCCATTACATTCTAAAAAAATAATCATACTTAATTTTAAAGAAACCAACATAATTAATACATTTTTCTATAGATATAAAACAAGCAATGTGTTGTAATACTATTACTCAACAACAAACGGCACAACAGATGCACACACGATTGTTTGAAATGTCAATTGAAACCATCATAGTTTGTGTATTTAAAAACTAATTGCAGGGTAATCAACCACCATAGCTGGACCCCGATTTTTCGAGGTAGTGATTTTATGAGGCTATTCTCAAGAACCATAAAAAAATTGCAAAATTTACAAAAATTAAAAATCCTGGGGAAAATGTCAATAAATGCAATGAAAACTGATTTAGAATGTGTTTCCCTGTCCACAGCAATAAAATATATAAATTTTAATATGGCTAATACTAATTTGTACACCGCAATACGAAAAAGAAAAAACAACACAAGAAAATCAGTTTAAAATTGTAACTGTAATGTTTTGAAACGTGCGCAACACACAGCGTCTGAAGGTTGACCTGCCCTGTGCTAAGCGACACATGACGTAACAAAAGGATTCTGTCCTTCGCCCAACCTCTCCCACTCGCCTCACTCCCCTACAATTGCAGCCTTCTTATCTCTCGTGGTGACTGGCGACAGAAACGGTGCACTATCGTGTGCGTGTCAAATAACAGCATACGTTACCCACCCCCAATTTTGCCTCTACAACCCTTACTGTCGAAATTGCTTCGTCATTTGAGTTACCATATTAACCACATTGTAAACCAACCTTTTTATTAACAATTAAATCTTCCAAAATAACGCCTCTAAATGGAATTGGAACAGGCAATATTAAATACAGTTCTAACCAAGTATATATAAAACAAGCTGATAAAATGGACAGTGTATATTTATCAGTACTGTTGCAACCCTAATACTAATATAATGTGTCCCCAGTTCATAAAAATTGACGTTTTTTGTGGAAAGCACACCTTCTTATCGCTGGGCTGAGAGTATACATGTATAGTCCCCATGCCGCGTATGTCCTCGCTCCCTTACGCCCACCTGCAAATTCGTACAACCCATGCCAGGCCTACACCCTCTGCTCTCTTCCACAACCTGCTCTTCCCAAACCCACCCCTAGCCCTGCCAACTGCTCTTGCTCCCTTCCACACCATCACTGCCTATTTCATCTCTTATTCTTCCCCCTATTGCCTAATCAACATCAGCATTCTCACCCTAATTAATGGTCTTACTAAAGAGAACTGGCATACAAAAAATTTCTTTATGTGGGTACCAGCAATCGTTACGGTTGGCAACATCGCTGTAGAACGTAGCAACACCGAACACGTGATATTGCAATGCGATGGAAATAAATAAATAAATATAATTTTAGTGTTGAAAAATTCAATTTTTGCCTTTGAATGCAGCTGGTACCAGTTCATTTTCACCAGAGAAGAAGCGGAAAAAGTATAGTGGCAGAGGTAAGTACCTTATATTGGGTATCCATTGAATAAAAGCTGAAAACTAAGGCAGTGTTTACATAAACCAGTTTACCAAATGGTCTTGTGATACATTTTCATTTGTTAAAGTGCGATATTATCCAAGTTCAAACTTACTAAAATTGTAAACAAAACCACAGCCCTTGTGCGTGTGAAGGCAGAAGGGCCGAGTAAACAACCATCCGGCCACCCAGCCAAGGTCGCTGCGTCACCCTTCTGGCTTTTAACTGCAACATTGCCAAGTTGCACGCGCTATTCACTCGTTAGCTACCTATGTTCATGCCTTTGCCATATATGCTTTTAGAAACTAGTATGTTGCAGCCAAATATTTTACTTTTTTGAATATAAATTTGGGGCACAGTTGCGTCACAAATATAGTACTTTGGATAAGTGTATTTTTCTGTGAAAAGGTATTTTTTCACAGCAATATAATTTGAAAGTTAAGGTGCGGGTCTTATTCGAGGGCAGGTCGTACGTGGGTAAATACAGCATACACCAACAAAAAAATATGAGCTGATAGTTCGTGTTCTAACACAACTATGACGTGACGCCATGTTGGTATTTGTGTCCACATGTCCGCTGTCCATAGTGTTGTTTCGTACTCTCCTTCACCAAAATATAATATTTAGAAATTTTTTTTACAGAAATAAAAAGATATACAATTACATTTTTGGTTTGCACTCGTGTACAGCCAAGGTAACTTAACCTAGTAAGGCCTATTCCTTTGTACATAAATAATAAGAAAGAAGGATTATTTCCTACTTTTTTAATGCTACAGTGAACATAAAAGTGTGTTAGTTGGTTTTTTTAAAATAAGTCTAGTTTCTATAACGTTTCTAACAACTGTGTTTTTAGTTTATCGCTGGTTATCTGAAAACGTATTGCTTTAAACTTAATGTCTAAGTTTATAATATCGCAATATAAGTTACCAAGCAAGAATTTTATATTTGTCAAAAAAATAAATATACAACAATGAATAGGTTATTTATGCACAACTCGTTTTAGGGTAGAAAACATGAATAAAAATCAAAATTTTTTGTGGAATCGTTTTTATGCTGTTACAATCTACAAATTACGTGCACAAACAGAAGTAAATAATTTAAAATAGTTTTCATATAATACAGAGTCTTTAAAGTAGATTCAGGCTGTCAAAAATTCATATTTCAAAAACTATTCTGTACAAATGTTCACATGTAGGCGTATAACCTTATGTAGGTCAGTTTTATAACTTTTTAAAAATGTATATGTAGTTGATAGTTTTTAAGGTTATTATTTTTAATTCTTAACATATTTGTTATACACGACATAGCACATTTTGCCGCAAATGTCTTACAATTGCGCGGAAATAACTGTAGCATTTAACCTCTTGTTATTGATAAGTGTTGGGTTATTTCGTTAAAAGGACAGCCCCAATTGGAATAAAAATTAAAACAAAGGAACAACAAGGTCCAACGAAAAGAAACAATATATTGAAGCACGTAAATTGTGCCGCTTACTTTTTCTCCATAAAATCGGCAAACTTAACTATAGTGGAAAACATGTACTCAAATAGGCCTACCGCAATTTTTACCCTGCTCATATTTCTTCTAAGCATTGGTACTTACTGTTTTCTGGGTATATTTCATTATTTATTTAAATTTATCTGGTTGGGTTTAGTATTTTGTTGAAATACCTAGGGCAAGGTTACAACGTTGTGATAAACATACGTGTCTTGCAAACAATTAAATTTGTCTTAAAATAAGTTCACGGTTAAAACGTATAAATTTCACCGGTCCAATATTTGCAATCACACACACCCTGATCCAACATAACATAATGGCAACAATAGTCTTTCACACCCACAGTGGTCATGACGTACTTCACAGAATATTTATTCCTGCCGTGGAAGAACAGATATATCTCAACATCTTAACTTTCCTAGGTAGGCGAATGGACTATAATTAATCATTCAAAACATCATTTTCTCATTTTTCCACAAGACTCCACTTGGATATACGTAATCATAAGTAAACGATGCTCCAACATGTACTTACACACTATGTGGTGACAAGGTGTGTGATATGTACCATACTACGCTATCAGATTATCCAGACAAATTGTCTTGAAATAAATAAATATTTCAATTACAAATCCTCAAATTTTCCTGCAAAAATTAACTGATTAATGAACATAATAATTGGTAAAAGTAGCCTGCCTTGTGATATTTAAACATTTTCAAGAACAAATAAAAAAAATACTTTATTTGAAAGTCATGTTTTTCCACCAAAGACAAAAAAAAAATGCAAAAGCATTTTAGGCAACCGTGGAGAGTCGCGAATTTAGGGGCCAATGGTAGTAACTGATTCAAATTCACTATTTAATTAGGTTTTCAATGTGAATAGATGAAATACAGGAATCAACGCATATCTTCATTAATAAGTAGGTTATTCCATTTAACTAACAAAAAGTTTGTGTATTGTGTAAGATGAGTGAACAAAATTTCCATTACATCTGTTTTTTGCTTCTCTGGTTCAATTATAATTGTAATTATATATTATAATAATCAAGTATAATTGAGAATGAAATCAAAAATCGCTTGGTACATAAACCGTTTCAAATCAGAATAGATATATTTAATACTGAAATCAACTCATTACCAAATTCAATATACAATTATAAAAATTTGTAAAAGTAGTTAGGCATTTTAACTCATGACCTAAAATGATCTTTCAGACAATGTAATTTTTCACACTTTGCATCGACAACACGAAAGAAATGGCAGATACAGTAAAAACTAGGAGGGCTAGAGATGAACAAAATAAGAGAAACTACATCAAAAATAAACTTGGACAATTCAACGCTCATTTATACAACACAGAATGTTTGAAAACACACAAATTTTTTGGTTCACTACTTTAAACCAAATTGAGTACTCTAAGCAGATATCCAGCAAAAGTTCCAACACCATACATTTAATAGCAGTAAGATACCTACCTAGTTATAGAAACAGTATATGCAGAGAAGGCCAATGAAACATTGCACTAGACACACACAAAAACAAAACCCAAATCTCGTGAAAAGGAGCAGTAACTTAAGACAACACACATAATTATAGGGTTAAAAACACAACACAAAACACATACCTGATTACTAAGTCCAGTGGACATCAGCGAATGACCCCCTGGAAGAAATTGTAGTCCATCCTCCGTTTGCCGTGGGGTCTGCTATTCATTAAGACAGGACAAACACTTAAGACAACCAGAAAATAAAAAAAGTGTGGAAAATCACTCACCAATATGAAAACATTTTCCAGATAAAGTTAAAAAAAAACTATAAGTATATATAATTAAATACAGAATCAATATGAAATGAAAGAGGAAAAATTCTTATTTACAACAGAAGTTTCAATAAAATAAAATACAGTGCCCGGCAGATGTCTGGGCAAGGGAATTCCCTCAAATCCTACTAGTGCATGGTCCATCGCAGTCCAGTCTAAAGCTGGGGGACAACAGAACAGCCCGGAAACATATGTACCATGCCACAAACATCCAGTCTTCAGTAACAGCAGTAAGGATGCACACTCTAATGTTTTGTCAGGCAGCTGATAGCATTTCCCCTTGAAATGTTCAACCTGCCCCACCCCTTCCGTTTAGACTAGCCCAGAAACCTGCCGGACACAATATGTTCCATACCAATGATATTCCGATGAACATCATACCCAAATTAATGTTATTTTGCAACATTTCCAAAGTAACAGTTATGTACAAAATCATTAAAAATTCTAAAAAAAACTTCTGAAAAATTTCAGTATCCCAAAATTAACTTTAATACTTTCCTTCTGCTGGCAACATAGATGAAGCAAGATAAATATTTTAATTAATGCAAACCAGGCATAGAATGAACATATACTCTACATAGCTCAGAAAGCAGCATCTTGCGAGACTGAACGAACATAATGAAAGTACAAAACCAAGTAGTCTGAAAACAAGAAAGAAAGAAAGAAAGAACTGGACAGCCCCAGTAGCAAATTAGAGACATAGATGAAGTTTGGAAAGGCAGAACAGACATTTGTAGATATCCCTGCATCCTGGTTACATTGTTTGAAGCGTGTTACATCGCAATCTAGGTTACATACATCTTACAGAAATTATGCTAAATGTACTAAAAGTGAATAACTGCTACATAACCTGAAAAATAACTATCCCTAGATGTGTTTTACTTTTTACGTAGGTATACTATATTGTAGTAGAATATAGTTATGCTCCTGAAACTGAAGACCATTGTACAATCTGAAATGGATGTGTAAATTAAAACAAAACGTGCAAGAAGTAATTACATCGGTGCACTGAATGTTCATGAGGAACTGTCCCATACCTAGTATAACTACAAAAAATTTAAAATTATTTTATTACAAATAAAAAACAGTTTTTGGTTCATTTTACTTATGTCTAAATTAAGTACTTTACACAGTAATGACTAGTTGTGTAGCCATCAATTAAACAGAAAGTCTGCTAAGTTGACAACACTTGCCATCTTGTGTGACAGTTGAATCACTGCATTACTCTTAAAAAAAGTTACTAACATAATTTTATCTTAACAGAATTAGTCCATAAAAACATACTGTGCCCCTTTAATGCTTTTAATTTAAAAGGTTATTTACTGTACTGATCTCAAAATTATTACGTTTCCCTTGTGGAACCATTGTAAAGTTCAAATCCGTTCCATCCATTATGTATTTTTTGGTTCTGGTCCGCACCACATCCATTAAATATTCTTATTTTGTTTGCGCGAATTTTCGTTTGCTGACTTGAAACAAAGAAATGCCTGCAAGTATGATGTTTTACCTGTATTTCGACGTAATTTAAAACAAATAGTGATTAAATTATAAAAAATCAGTTACGTAGTTGATAACAATTGCAACATTTTACGACAACTAGTTATGTACACTAGCATTTGAGGTTAGGGCGTGTCTGTTTACCTGCTCCTGGCACTATTGAATTTTGGTAGAACATACCAGTTTTAATATAGTTATTTTACAGATAAACAATTGTTCCGAATATATTTTGGTTTTCGTAAAGAATATCTGATCGATGGATGCGGGTAAATTTATGATTTAAAAGTCATAGCATGCGGTTTTTCTTGACATTGTTTGCATTGGATATTTGTTGGGACCATCCAAAAAAATTGACTGATATAGGAAATCAACATAAACGGGAACTCAACGAGGTGTCACTGTATTAACAGTTGAGTTGGCTGTGAAGTACGAGAAATAGTACCGCGTTTTAACATCCTACTAGTCGTAAAGTTAAAAATTGTTCATATGCAATTTACTTTCATTTTGCTGTATGCAAATATGAAAAAAATGTGGTATGATTCTAATTTTTGTTTTATTATTATTTTTTTCCTAGTCTGCTCATGTGTCAACAAAACCGAAGTTTACAACCAATAAATGTTGTCTGTATCTTCTAAAATGAAGTATTCATTAACATAACAAAATATTTTTATTCACCTTCCCAGTGAAGTCACATTTATTGTTTTCGATTACAGCTGTATTTCCAAGTAGTTAATCATCCCAAAAATTCTTGAAATTTCACAAGATATGCCGTCCTGGACAAAGTGCTGCTTCATGCAATTGAAGTCAGTATAAATTTTAAACCTAAAAAAAAAAACTTGAAGAAATTTGGATGAGTGTATTTTGTTATATTTGCGAAGTGTTGCAACCATAAAAGCATATACAATGTGTGTGTTATTTAGTAGTCATGGTGGAGAGAATAAAATAAAAACTGGTGGTTAAGGGAAGGAAAACGGGTAGCAAAGAAAATAAATGCAACAAACTTAGTTTTCTATGTACAGTATAGCATAAAATTGTTTAGAATACGCACAGTTTGCAAAAAGTATCTTTACTTCAAGTGAGTCATTACTGGGGACATTTGTATAAACTTGACCGTGCTAAATTACATTACTAACCTTCAAGGTAGGTAATTCAAATTCTATATTAATTATATTAATGCAATTTCATAATCAACAAAGCCATTTGACAGGTATTGAGGTTTTAACTTTCAGGTGATGTTATGTCCACAACTGTGCTGGCTTTATAAATTTATATGGAAGTGTTTTTTTTTCCGTAAGAAAAGCACTACGCGTAAATAAAAGATAGTGTCGTGCTTAAAAAACTATGCGACTAGATAAAACTTGCATTAAGTGAGAAATTTTACAGTACAAATTTGGATCAACTCGGTTTGACGTGCAAGTTTTCCAACAATCAAGTAAGATATTAGGTGGTCATGTATATTACTTGTAGCTAATACACTAACTATTCTGTTTCATATAACTTCAGTAAATGTACGCAAGTAGTACGGCCACAATGTATCCCTCCGCCATAGTAGTTCTGTCATCAAAAAAAATCTATGTAAACAATCTCTAAAAATTCAATGGCATTAACTTACTTATACTTTTTATGACCAAGTAGTATACATACTAGTTAGAGTTCTGTATATTTTATCCTTCAGGCAAGGGAACCCTTAGTGTATCGTATTTTGTGACATGGGATTGTTTTGCGGCTGTTCTTTTCAGTGTGTATCAATTTCAACTGCACGTGGTTTTCATGATATGGTGGAAAATTTTGCTTGTATGCAAATAACATTGAAATTCTATAACTCCAAATTTGTAACTTCATCTAAAGATATAGAACAATAAATGTGTGTCTGTTTGTACTGATGAAAGAAAGTACAAACTAAACAATTTCAGTGAACTTAAATGTGCACATTAAAACCATTGGACTTTTCATATAATGAACTACAATAAAAAGGGTGTTTATTTAGGCTGTGTACATTTCAAATCCTCACGCAAAAACAAAATGTGATAAAATGTTGCCATACACATTGATGTGAAAAATGTACAATGTAAACATTTTCAACATATTTAACTACACACGTAAAAATACAGATTTCAATAAAGTGAATTAGGGTAAAAAAGGAATTTTTTAAAGGCCAGGTACATTTGTAATATTCTAATAACAGTTTTCGAAAATATTATCCACAAAACACACAAACGTACTGTCCTCTTCGTAATTCCTACAAACATGGCAAGCCTTGGTTGATTAATAAAATACTTGGGCTGTTACTTGAAACAAATTTAAACTTCTGAATGTAAATATCTTGTCACTAACGCTTCACGATGGTTAAGAAAAGAATTGCATACTAAAGCACGCAAGCACTTCTTTCATGAAGCGGCAGACATGTGTCGATACAGTCAACTGTAGATTCTGAGACCTCTAGAATAGCGACCCTCTTGAAATAACAACCTTTTTCACAAGAACCGTGAAGGGTCGTAGAATCAAGAGTTGACTGTATTTCATTTCACTGAGACTGTTCTAAAAAATACGCCTACAAGAACTACATTTGATAAAATACGCAACTACAAAAATTATTAATTGGAGTTAATATTGCACCACCACCACCAAAGAATTCTCGCATAAAGGTCAATCATGACTAAAGATAGCCCAACGACATTTACAAGGTGGTGACATTTCACATAACCATGATTGTACACATGCTGTAACATAATTTTTCAAAATGTTTTTATATTTCATGTTCAATAATTAAAAATAAAATTGTATATTATTCTAAAAGTATAATGTAAACTAATGTCGTAGATCAAAAAAGTTCTAAGTTATAATTTTCAGTACAGGGTACTTTTTCTTTTCGTAATCACCGAAGAGATTGCCAACATAAAATACATCCTGCAGCAATCATCAGCTGATACAATACTTTACAAATGAGGATGTTTACTATTTACATGTGTAGATCAGTTAGAATGTCTGTCAAAATTTACTGACATTATAATATGAAATGCAGTATGTATAAAATAATATAATCAAATTTTGTCACTAATTAATTATGAGGGAGTGAAGTGAGTTAAGAGATTTTGGCAACTGTTAACAGCGAGGTCTGAAGTGTCGATGAGGGTGATTGAGGTGAGTATGGAGCAGGACCGGAAAGAAGGATGGAGGAAATGGGAGATCCGCGAGAAAACCCGCTGACCAGCAATTTATTACGACCATCTTTCTTCTAAAATACATTTTCGAGGAAATGTAAACCAAAAATTGATTTAAAAAATTTAAATTCAAGGGAAAGTAGCTAAAAAAAATGTATTCCACTTTTTTTTGTTACACATTGTGTTTCTCTTTAACAGTGTACAGCAAGCTGTGCATATCTAAAAATAAATGCAGTAATACCATAATTTTGATGTATGACCAGGTGGGCCAAATCAGTCAATTATTTCCCAAAACATTTATGAAAACTTACACTAACAATACTATTTCCGGAAGCTGTGAGGGGTCTTATCAGTGAGGTTCTAATGTACATTTTAAGTTTTGATATTGTTCATGGAACTTCCTTATGTTATTAATTATGTACCATAGTGGTTCATAAGGAAAATGGTGGTTATGCAATGTGTACTACCAAGAAGAAGGAGAAATTTCCTTGAGTATTAAATATAATAATGGTACCAGTTATTGATCAAATCTCCTTATTAGCTAGGTTTCGTTATGTTAGTATCTTAGTACAGTTTCATCTAGTGTAGTGGAAGTGCTCAATTTCATTAGAAAAAGTAATTTCCTCNGTTATGTTAGTATCTTAGTACAGTTTCATCTAGTGTAGTGGAAGTGCTCAATTTCATTAGAAAAAGTAATTTCCTCGTAAGAAAAACGCTGACTCTATGTCACTGCCCGGCAAAATTTGTAAGTGTTAATAAAGGCAGTTGAACTTAAAATAAAAGCTATAACCTACAAACACAAATGCTATTTTCCACTATCTATATACATTTGTAAACAGAGCAGTGATATTTCCTCTGCTTCCAGTCTTTTCAGTCTGTCCTTGTATGTGTAGAGAAGTCCTGTAAATTTACTTCCTTAGACTTCCGATGAAAGCTCAGAAATGCTCATTCAAATTAACATCCGTGGCCAGAAACTTCCTGTTCTAATTTTTTATTCTCAGTCAGGTGCGGAATTCTAATACGTCAAAAACTCCATTTGAACCCTAATGATAGACTAACTCTGAAAAGTACGTCAACTGACGCTTCTTCCGGTGCTGACGCCACCTTTCAGTTAAGAGATGACAGCAATCTAGCAGCAGTAAAGGTCTAAGGGAAAGTTATGACAGCAATCTGAGCTAATTCAAGAGAATNAGAGATGACAGCAATCTAGCAGCAGTAAAGGTCTAAGGGAAAGTTATGACAGCAATCTGAGCTAATTCAAGAGAACAGTCACAGGAAGGATTACTCCATTAACAAATTTTTCACAACACACTTTAAAAAAAAGCCATTTTAATGCAGCAATCACAGGAAATTTTTTTCCTCCATTTTTATTCTTTGGAGTCAGGCTATTTGAATATGGGGCTTCCTGTAACAGTAGAGATTATACAACTGTCGGAGCTAGATTTTATAACTTATCAGACTGTGTCTGTGACAAGTGATAGTTGAGTTTTTAGAATTGATAGCACAAAAATAAAAAAAATTGTTATAAAATTTTTTNCCAAAACATTTATGAAAACTTACACTAACAATACTATTTCCGGAAGCTGTGAGGGGTCTTATCAGTGAGGTTCTACTCTACATTTTAAGTTTTGATATTGTTCATGGAACTTCCTTATGTTATTAATTATGTACCATAGTGGTTCATAAGGAAAATGGTGGTTATGCAATGTGTACTACCAAGAAGAAGGAGAAATTTCCTTGAGTATTAAATATAATAATGGTACCGGTTATTGATCAAATCTCATTATTAGCTAGGTTTTGTTATGTTAGTATCTTAGTACAGTTTCATCTAGTGTAGTGGAAGTGCTCAATTTCATTAGAAAAAGTAATTTCCTCGTAAGAAAAACGCTGACTCTATGTCACTGCCCGGCAAAATTTGTAAGTGTTAATAAAGGCAGTTGAACATAAAATAAAAGCTATAACCTACAAACACAAATGCTATTTTCCACTATCTATATACATTTGTAAACAGAGCAGTGATATTTCCTCTGCTTCCAGTCTTTTCAGTCTGTCCTTGTATGTGTAGAGAAGTCCTGTAAATTTACTTCCTTAGACTTCCGATGAAAGCTCAGAAATGCTCATTCAAATTAACATCCGTGGCCAGAAACTTCCTGTTCTAATTTTTTATTCTCAGTCAGGTGCGGAATTCTAATACGTCAAAAACTCCATTTGAACCCTAATGATAGACTAACTCTGAAAAGTACGTCAACTGACGCTTCTTCCGGTGCTGACGCCACCTTTCAGTTAAGAGATGACAGCAATCTAGCAGCAGTATAGGTCTAAGGGAAAGTTATGACAGCAATCTGAGCTAATTCAAGAGAATAGTCACAGGAAGGATTACTCCATTTACAAATTTTTCACAACACACTTAAAAAAAAAGCCATTTTAATGCAGCAATCACAGGAAATTTTTTTCCTCCATTTTTATTCTTTGGAGTCAGGCTATTTGAATATGGGGCTTCCTGTAATAGTACAGATTATATAACTGTCGGAGCTAGATTTTATAACTTATCAGATTGTGTCTGTGACAAGTGATAGTTGAGTTTTTAGAATTGATAGCACAAAAATAAAAAAAATTGTTATAAAATTTTTTTTTTTATTAAATACAATTGAGTACTTGATTACTCTGGGAAAACAAAAATTATTAAAATCCTAACTTACTTGATAACTTTGCAAGGTCTTGGTTATTTTTTTGATTTGTCTGCCACTTTCTCTCCTGGTCGAAATCTTGGCCGCTTTGGATTCATGGGGTGGAAATAGTGGATCAAATGCATTTGCAGACGGCGTGGTAGTATCAGCCTTTCTTTTGACACCCTTTTTGGACTGTACAAACAAGAATAAACACATTTCAGAGAAGTATCACCCCATAAATGTAAAACATCTAAAATCAATTTTTTTTAATAAAACGATAATTAATAATAATTACAAAGCAGACAGTTGAACTTTACTTAAATAAAAATATAAACATACCCACAAAAAATCATCCACAAGGCAGTAACTGGAATTAAGATTAATGAGCAAAGGAAAAAATTATTTCTANATGGAATTAAGATTAATGAACGAAGGAAAAAATTATTTCTAAAAAGAATTAGTTCTACAGGAAAATTCTGTTACAACGTACTTCACTTCAACGTATCTTTCACTTTAATGTAAAATTTTCAATTCACATCCAAATACCCTATGTCAACTATGTAAATTTTTTTACATAAAACATACACGTCACTAATTTTCAGTACAAATAAATTTTTTTTTACATCATGTCTTCCAAATGGGATTAATTAAATGTCCACAAGTTGACTTGACATAAAAGTATGGGCTTCTGTGAAGAAGAATTGTAAAATTGATTAGTGTTTTCATCCTCAAATTTATTTGTAATCTGCAATTCTATTACATCTAGGGATGGGTCACATCAATTCTTAGATACTTCGATTCTACCAGTTCTTCTCGGAATCAAAATTGTTGATTCTTTCCTCGAGACTTCAGGAATCGTGCCAGAATAANAGTTCTTCTCGGAATCAAAATTGTTGATTCTTTCCTCGAGACTTCAGGAATCGTGCCAGAATAAATAAGTAACACACATATTTTCATTTTAATAATAACAACGCTTGCAATAGCCTACTACCTTATCTAAAATGTATTTTTAATATAATAAAAAAAAAATTTAGAAGATTGCAACAAGTTGCACTGTTGATATGGTTCATTTCATATAAGAAGGCCACATTATGACAGTCAGTGAGTGGCAACGTAACGTATTGAAAACAAACAACGTGCCATTTACAAAATCCTGTATCAGCTGATGCACGAATGAAAAGAAATTAATATTACGTTGGCTATTCTGAGAGCAGTGACGGCACACATCGGACAAGCAGAAAATACGCAGATAAGAAAGAGTTCGTAGATTAATTAATACATTTTATTTTAAGTGGTCATAAAACAGCAGTTTTTAGTTTTACAAACAAAACTTTGTGATAAAATAGTAATGTATAGGTGTTCAAAATCAGATGCACAATAAAACTATCCGTATCCAAATATAAGGAAAAAATAGAAACCTTTTCCAAGTTTACAGACACTCAAACAATGTGCTGCCATCTTGCGACGGACAGGAGCGCCATCTGTTAAAAGACGCACATCCACGCTATCTGTTATCCATATCCCGAACTACACCCACAAACATATTATAGTTTTGTTGTTTAGAATAACGTATTTACGAGCATATACAAATGGTTTTATTTTCCCNACACCCACAAACATATTATAGTTTTGTTGTTTAGAATAACGTATTTACGAGCATATACAAATGGTTTTATTTTCCCACGAGCTCTGTATAATTTTAAAAGTAACATATATTTCATATACAACGATTTGGGGTACGAGTAATTTATATTCGGCCGGTAATCTTTCGTCTAAGTNAAAGTAACATATATTTCATATACAACGATTTGGGGTACGAGTAATTTATATTCGGCCGGTAATCTTTCGTCTAAGTAAATTATACGCCATATCGTTCTCTCGAAACCCAACTCCTTGTTCCCGTAGAAAGTTAGACACGCGTGAAGTTTTTAAGCAATTATAACGTTATTCCACGTCACATATTTCCAAATCGAATATATTAGCTATAACGTCCAAAGTGTGATAATAGATACAAAAGACGGTCTCGCAAATGTTAACCTAAATTCACTATTTCGGACAAATTAAAAATGAGTTCTCAAATATTTAATTATTTGCAACATTTTATATTTTTACTTTTATAACCTACTTATTTTTTTAGTTGTAGTTCACAAACTTGCTTTCACACCAGGATATATAAACACTGTTTTTGCCACCACGCTTTTCTAAAGCATGTACTCACAAAAACTTAGTGTTGTAACACAGTCAACTGTACAATCTTTGATAAAAAACATGATTGTTTTAAACATTTTACTAGTTATTATCACATTTAAACGCTGATAAATTCAACTCTGAACGCATCACGTAAAGACCATAGTAGTACAACTTGCAAGGAGCAAGCTGTAAGATCATTCATTAGGGCAGTTGAATTTCAGTTTATTTTATTANGACCATAGTAGTACAACTTGCAAGGACCAAACTGTAAGATCATTCATTAGGGCAGTTGTATTTCAGTTTATTTTATTAATAAGTAACAAATAACAAGTAACAAACATTGTTGTAGCTGGTGGTTTACAAATTATCCTGTGACTGACTTCAATAACCAAGATGAATTGTTTCACAGACATCTGCTATGCTATTTTCTATGAAGTCCGTGCTCACACATTTTGAGATAAGTAGGGAAGTATCTTTTAGTCGCTCAAATTCAACATTTTAAAATCATATATGTCTTTCAAACTTAGACGTAAAGTCCACTTGTATGAACGTGTGTAAATAAAAATGGGGGAAAAGTGTTTTTACATAATAGTTTTTTTCCCAGGCATTTCTGCAATTACAAATTGGACCTAATTTATGATTTTCTGTGATAATTTATAGTTAACAAATGTGTTTAAAAGTTATCTTTTAAACATTAAATCCTTAGTTATTTATGTCCGATTCTAGTAACTATTCTACTACTTGTTAGTATAATGAAAAATTTCCAGTATGCAATTACTAAAAGATAAAGATTTCTTGTGGGCACCCGAAAAGCCACATCTAACCAAATATTACACTTCCGCACAAGGTTCTTTCTTTAGATAACAATGTGACATCAGGGGGTCTTGAAAGTGATGCTCCAGTTAAAGTTCACTTTGGCAGTGTGTTGGAATGTTTTGAACTAGTTATTGGTTCGTCACATGAAATCCACATACCACTCACCAAAACATATCAGCAAATCCATTACAAAGCTATGACCCATACTTCAACATCAATTTCTACTTTCAAGTCCAACACCACCAAAAGTGTCCAAAACCTCACTAAAGATAGTGCAAAGTACTTTAACATCTTTAATTGATGCCAAGAGAAAATTCAAACCTGCAGATGGTAATGCTGGTGAAATTACTCATTTTACAAGTGAAACGATGTGCATCGATTTTCAGCCGTTTAGCATAGTTGAGAACAGGTTTTTCTCAATTAGTTGTCAATAAACAATGTATTTTAGGTTGTGGGATATTTTTACATCTTAACTAATAATATTGGTAAACATTTTCATGTGCAATAATCATATTATTCTTGATTTTCCAGTTGGTTTTATAGTAAACAATTTATTTTGAGCTACATTACTCTTTTATGTTTAATTAATGAATAATAAAGGTGAACATTAAAAAATGTATTATAACTACATTTTTAAAATGTAAGAGTACTTTTAATGAAAGAACCATAATTAGAATCGGAATTGAAATTGGAATCAAAGAAAAATTTGGGATTATAATCGGAATCTACCCATTCCTAATAACGTCAGTTACATTTATGACAGTGCACTTTCTTTACACACTGGGCCATTCTTGTCACACACATGCACACACACAAACGTACACATGCAAGCATGACATGTGATAAAATTAGTAATTTTATTTCAAATTTATCCTGAATAAAGGTTACATTTTTAGAAATTATGTTGACGTGAACTACATTTAAATGGCAATAAAACCAGCCCTTCCTGGAAAATCAAGACTTTTTTTTTAAGGTTTTCTTGGTATGTTCCCAAAACTGATACAAATATTTTGATTTTATTTACAACATACTGAACTGTTGTGTGACTTATTCATGATATGTTCTATTTTTCTTAAGGAGAATACATCAAGAACAAAATGTAAAATTGTCTTTTTCATCTCAAACCAAGTTCCTTACCATTACCCATATTTTATACCACCGCAAATCAAATGTGGAAAAGGAACAGCTATAACCACATACAGTTCACAACTCTTTAAGCAACATTCAAGGTCATCAAATGTCTAATTGCGTAAAAATGCATTGATAGTAAAGTGACCATAAAGTGATCATCGTTTGTATTAAATAGCTTTTATTTTATTTTCCCCCATCGACGACCTTTGTTCAAATGGAAATATTTAGTACACTAGATTTGGAAATTTTTATCTTATCTGTAATATACAAAGCTTTCGTATAAAAATATCAATAACCTAATGGTAAAATAGATTGTTTTGTAATGGTTGAGCCTGTGTATGAATAAATACATGACATACTCTTTATTGTTGTTCGTCAATAAATGTTTGTGTAGTTTAAACATACCCTGTAGAAAAAAGGTTACAATAATTTCCGGATTCTAAACTACGTTTCAGTACTCATAAACAACTTTTTTCGCTTTATAAAAGTCAGATAACGAGCAGTATGGTGACAGTAGGCCTAAAGCTAGCACGCTAGTCTCTACCCCACACCGTACGACTTCTCGAGCAGCTGCCGCCCGGCAAACCTGCATTTCCACGTTCAATCTTGGTTATAATCACTATATTGAGGCTTCAAATATAGTGTTTACAAACTAAAAAATTATTTTAAAAATAACTAGCTTTCCTTATTTATTCTGACGTCACGATAGCTGTGTCTGCACCTTATTTTTAAACTGTAAGAACTGTACACATAAGCTGAAAATATACGAGGGTTATTCGGTAAGTAAGGTCCGAATCGCCATAGCTAATTGAATGTCGCGCGAATATTGTAACGCGCATGCGCACCGACTCCCGGCATGCCTTGCTTGTCAAACGATTACATTGGTATTGTTGCAGTGTGCTGATTATAGTGTCAGTTCAAAATGTTTAAAACAATTGATCAGCCCGCCAACTGTGAAATACGGTCAGTGATTCGGTTTTTGACAGCAAGGAACTCAGCATCGGAAGTTCGTTGACAGATAAGTCAAATGTATGGCCGCAATGCGATGAGTGACAGCAAAGTGCGTAAGTGAGTGAGAGCTTTCAAGGACGGACAGGAAAATGTCAATGATGAACCGTGATCAGGCCGACCATTAGTGATCACAGAAGATTTGGTCACAGCCGTGGACGAAAAGATTCGTGAAGACCGGCGATCCACAATTTCAACTTAGCTTTGGAATTTCCGAATGTGGGTAGAACAACTTTGCACAAAATTGTCTCTCAAAATTTGCAATTACACAAATTTTGCACACGTTGGGTTCCCCGGCTGCTTACTGAGGAACACCAAATAAAAAGAATGGCTTGTGCTCTTGATTTTTCGGACCGATATCATAAGGAAGGTGATCAATTTTTAGAGAAGATTGTCAAAGGGTATGAGACGTGGGTTTCTCACATAACAATAAACGTCAGTCATTGGAATAGCGTTACTCAACATCAGCAGTCAAAGTCAAGGCCAAGCGGACAATCTCAACACGCAAGGTTATGGCAACCGTGTTTTGAAATAGACATGGAGTCATGTTAGTAGTGTTTATGCAGCAAGGGACAACAATCAACACAGCAGATTACTGCGCTACCCTAATTAAACTTCGAAGTGTAATACAAAATAAGCGATGTGGCCTTCTGACGTCTGGAGTTATGTTGCTGCATGACAATGCCAGAACCCATTCTGCAATTCACACCGAAAATCTGATCAGATCTTTTGGATGGGAACAGATTTACCACCCACCGTAGAGGCCAGACTTGGGGCTGAGCAAATTTCACTTGTTCCGCTACCTAAGGCGTTTCTCTGCGGCAAGCGCTTCGCCACAGATGACGAGCTGAAAGCAGCAGTTACAGACTGATCATCCTCACAGGCGGCAGACGTATATGACTTAGGTATACAAAAGCTTGTAGAACGTTATTACAAATGTTTAAACAAATATGGAAACTATGTAGAAAATTGAGAAACATATAAGGAATTAAATAAAAAATGTTCTAAAAAAAATCTGCGATGGTTTATGTTTTATAAGAAATCAGACCTTACTTTCCGAATGGCCCTCGTAGATATGGTAGCTTGAGAAACACCTAATACCTGGGATGAGATTTAATACAGCAAAGAAATTCCGCAATAAAAGCTTAAGAATTTGTTTTATTCTCAAAAGCAGATTTCCTTCTGCTTATTTAATGGGAAAGGGTGATAAAAGTAACACAGCTTACTTGCCTTAAAACACATAGGATAATTAATGTCAATTTTGTGGGCCTCGTAATTTTTTGTAACGTTCATCTAAGTAACTTAGAAAAAAGGAGAAGGGCAAATATGAAAGTAAGATCATCCTTGATAAACATTTCTAAAAACATGCATTTTAGTTTTTTTTTAAGTAAAAATTAAGTTGCTATTTAACTTAAATTGTGAGGCCTATGAAAGCTAACTAGAGAAAAAACAACTTAAAATTTATTAGAAATTGCTATGTTTGAAAAATACTGTATAATGTAAACCCAACTTTTTGCGAGAGGGACTCTTGAACCCCAACCAAATAATTTAATGTTTACTTTCATGGATCATGTGACAAGTTATTATTTAGGGATGCAATGTGACTATAGCCTTAATATGATGGCTGTGCTCTTGAAACGAATGTTAGAAGTAATATTAAATTAATAAAAAATATCTACACCAAATTTTGTATGTTAGGCCTAACTTGGAATGTATAAGCTTACAAAATGTAAAATTTACATTGTGTGGCTAAATTTTTTGTAAACATATTTATATGCCTTTACTATTATGAAATACGTTAATATATTTTTTTTATGCTCACGTCTACATCACATACAGAAATGGTTGAGAGGCCGCACAGATTTGTCAAGCCACGTACCCTCACAGAGAGAATCAGCAAAATCACAAAACCTTTACATCCATTTTTGGGCGCTTGTGTGAGCATGGGTTCTTTCATACAGGCGAACATGGAGGGTGGCAGCGGCATGTACGTACACCATATCTGGAGGAACATGTTCTACACGATATTTAGACCAACCCCAGTACAAGCCCTTGTCAAGTGGCCCGCCAGCATGGTGTGAGCCAAGCGACGGTGTTGTGTATCCTGCATGAAAACCACCAACTATCCGTTTGGGTATTGTATTTTTTAGTTGTTTCCTATCACCTGCAATCTGTGCAGAGAATTTCGCCAGTGGATTTTCCACCACGGGACAGGTTTTGTCGCTGGTTTCTGCAGTAGGCCACCACCATTATGGGATTTCTGTCACCCGTTCTCTTCACCAATGAAGTGACCTTAGGTAGATAGGGTATCAACCTCCACACTCGTCACTTGTGGGCTACAGAAAATCCACGGGGAATGGTTGAATCGTCTCAACAGCAACGGTTCAGCTGCAATGTTGGGCAGGGATTATTGAAGACTACCTACTTGGACCATTTGTTCTTTCACAATGCCTAACAGACAGACCTATCTGGACGTCCTGCAGAACACTACCTCTGCTGCTTGAGAATGTGCCATTGGCAATACAAGAGGATGTGGCTGATTCAAGATGGAGTGCCAGCCCACTTCCTACGTACTGTTCGGCAACACCTCAACAACAGCTGCCCCAGAAGATGAATAGATCGAGAAGGCCTTGTTGCATGGCCTGTGCGATCACCGGACTTAAAAAAGTTGATTTCTGCTTATGGGGGCATCTGAAAAGTGTTGTGTATGTGGAGTCAGTTCCTGATGTGCCGACCCTTGAACAGCGCGTCCGTGTAGCCTGTGAGACAATTCGGGTACAGACTGGAACATTTGAAAGAGTGAGGCAATCCATAATACAATGTGTGGATACTTGCATTGCATACCATGGTAGCCACTTTGAAAATCTGTTGTAACATGGAGGCACTTAATGCCATGTAATGTGTACAAGTACTAATTGCTTTACTGCAGACTCACAGCCCATTTCTGGACATGTTGATATGAACTATTATGATCCTGTTCTGCTCAGGAATCACTTCCAGAAGTTTATCTCNCAGCCCATTTCTGGACATGTTGATATGAACTATTATGATCCTGTTCTGCTCAGGAATCACTTCCAGAAGTTTATCTCTTTAATTTCCTTTCAGCCTGTATTAGTAGTAGGTCTGCAACATTACTGGCAAATATATACTGCCAATTTTTTCAGCTTGTTTTATATACACTTGATATGAACAGTACGTAATATTGCCTGTCCCAATTCCAAGCTGAGGCATGACTTTGGAAGATTCAAATTCATAAAAAAAAGATTGGTTTACAATGCGGTAAATACAGTAGATCTCTGGGAAATATCTGTTTATTCTTATTTTCCCGCACCAAAATCATACCGAAATATCGGCACAAACTCAACTTCATGGGGTGGCTCATGAGGAAAACGTGAACAATTTCTGAAAGACTATTCAGTTCTCTGCTGCGTTTGGCGTGATCAGCGAGCATTATCGTTTTATCACTTGTGTTGTTGCCAGATGACAGCTGGAAAAAATAGGTAATTTACCTTTGTCGGCCCCTTAAGGTCTACCCACGCGTTTCTTCTCTTTGATGAGTGTACATCCTCACAATATTTTCATTTTTTCACTGTATTTCTGATCTTCCAGCGGATACTTCACTGGGGGGTGTGGAGAAGAGGCGACCATGGTGTGCGTTAGTTACTAAACATGTAATGAGTCGCCAGTGTTTCTGTGTTTACATACCCTTTGAAAGACAAGGGGAGGACATGTATGTGTACAGATGAATATGTCACTACTNCAGTGTTTCTGTGTTTACATACCCTTTGAAAGACAAGGGGAGGACATGTATGTGTACAGATGAATATGTCACTACTACATTCGTGAGCAGCAAAATAAAATTTAAGCAACATCCTGATTAAAATTACATCTACGGTAAGGACATATTCCNCAGTGTTTCTGTGTTTACATACCCTTTGAAAGACAAGGGGAGGACATGTATGTGTACAGATGAATATGTCACTACATTCGTGAGCAGCAAAATAAAATTTAAGCAACATCCTGATTAAAATTACATCTACGGTAAGGACATATTCCNACTACATTCGTGAGCAGCAAAATAAAATTTAAGCAACATCCTGATTAAAATTACATCTACGGTAAGGACATATTCCGAGTAATCATTTCAAAAAATTACAGTCTGGTTAGAGATTATGCAGACAATAAAATACCTCTCTAAAATCGCATTAAAGCAGTTATAACTATTACTCTAACGTTTTCTGCAATGTCCTTTAAAATGAATGCCAGATGAACTGCGCCCAGATTTTCTGAAATGATTCACGAACCTTCAAAAATTTCGAAACTTGATCTTTTGCAAAAACTTTCTGTAAACTTCTTGTGTGGCTGCCAAAACAATTACGTGGGGAGTTTTACTTTACGTCGTGCACTACCAGTTCGGCAACGATGAACTCTGCTATCAGATGAAGGGAGCAGTGGAAGTCGCTTATCATGAAGTATTTGCTGTGTCTGCCACTCGTACAGTACAGTGTGACACAGAGGGAGAACACTATGATCCAATAAATAATTTCTCAACAGCATGATTAAAGAAGACATATCAGCGAATGCCCATGTATTTCTTGTTACATATACAGAATTATTTCTCAGGCAAAATTTGTACATTTCACCACAAACTTTGATTTCCATTTGTCACATTGCTCACAATTGATACTACTTTAGAACTAGATTCTTTAATTTCCCTACTGCCAAGCGCTGTCTGGATGGCAGTGATAGAAGTTGTGCCCTAAATATTAGTAGAGATTAAAATTTTTACTGTAAACATATATATGCATAGTCTCTCTTGAAATGGATCACAATTAAGTTCATTAAAATGTACCATAATTTATATTTAAATTTCTTGAGCACTGCAGGTGGAACTTTTGGCATAAATTAATTAGTTCATGCAATATTTTCTCAGTTTTAGNAATATTAGTAGAGATTAAAATTTTTACTGTAAACATATATATGCATAGTCTCTCTTGAAATGGATCACAATTAAGTCCATTAAAATGTACCATAATTTATATTTAAATTTCTTGAGCACTGCAGGTGGAACTTTTGGCATAAATTAATTAGTTCATGCAATATTTTCTCAGTTTTAGCTTCAAATAAGTTTCTAACTTATATTTACGTTTAATTTTTACCTCAAAAGGTGTTACGCATATTTTTAAAATAAGCTCAGCTGAATCACATATATATGTACATATAAAAAAACAACCTATATCTATTGGATGTTGCACTACTCTTTCGTAATAATAGGACCTGAAATAAACACTTATTGGTTCGTTCATTATATGTTATCCAGTATTTACACTTCATCGCAATTTCAAATTTTCTTAACATCTTATTCTTTTCCAGATTTGACATTAGATCAGACATGAATATGATTTTTTTTATCAGTTCTGTTTCTGAGCCGTTCTTTTTTATTTTAAGGATTTAGTTGGGAGTTGCTTTTGGTAGCAACAAATTAGGCACTGCATTGTTTTACATAATTTGTTTTATTTGGCATCTAAAACATGCAAAAACTAGTTAACATTGAGTTTCACTTGTTCAAGGCTTATATTAAAATTGTAATATTCACTATGCCATTTTTTTAANACATATATATGTACATATAAAAAAACAACCTATATCTATTGGATGTTGCACTACTCTTTCGTAATAATAGGACCTGAAATAAACACTTATTGGTTCGTTCATTATATGTTATCCAGTATTTACACTTCATCGCAATTTCAAATTTTCTTAACATCTTATTCTTTTCCAGATTGACATTAGATCAGACATGAATATGACTTTTTTTTATCAGTTCTTTTTCTGAGCCGTTCTTTTTTGTTTTAAGGATTTAGTTGGGAGTTGCTTTTGGTAGCAACAAATTAGGCACTGCATTGTTTTACATCATTTGTTTTATTTGGCATCTAAAACATGCAAAAACTAGTTAACATTGAGTTTCACTTGTTCAAGGCTTATATTAAAATTGTAATATTCACTATGCCATTTTTTTTACTTACGTTACATGCATTTTTATATAGATGTAAAATATCTCAATATAAAGTTTTCATCTAGGAGTCTGTAAATATAACAGGACGTAATCAATATAAATATTGCAGAAATTACTTTCACATAAAACAAGAAATGCGTTCAACCTTTCAAAAGGCCATCAACAAATCCTCTACAAAACTATTCAGCTGCAAGCTTCTGTATCCAACAGCAGGCAGTTTGGGAGCCAGGCAGTACCCCAGTAACAGGCGCAACCTTCCTTGACTCACACTTCCCCCCACCGCATTCTGTCAGACTCGCACCTCCTTTCACCCACAACCGCACTTTGTCGTCAGGGTACATAAACAGGCCGACTGTTCCCTGCTGGGTTGGCTTAGAGGGAGGGAAGCAATACGATGGTGGTCCCATCTAGCGGTGCATGGCTGAAACTATTTGGGCAAACTTCTCCACAAAACAAGTAAGTTTGCTAACAAAGGATTCATACTGTAACTGCATAAAAACCAACACGAGTAGTTCATAATACTAGGTTGAAGTCAAATGATACATGTCTAAAATTTACATGTGGGGTGATACCATGTTTTCAATACTTGATACTTCATACAGTTTTCAGCTTAATTCACTCAATACTTTCGATACTCAATACTCTTCAGTAAAAAAATGTCCATAATGCATACACATTTTTCTTAACAATATTTTTATTTTTCTCAACTAAATTTTTAATAAATACATTTAAAACAAAGGGAAATTACAGAACATCATATAACAGATCATACAAACAAATTTGAAATTAAATAAACTTAGAATCTATGGTAGACCTGTCTTTGTTAAGACAGAATGAAAATATACATTTTTATATCAAACCAAAAAAACCATGTTAGGCATGACAATTTTCCAGCTACGAAAGATTACAAATTTTTATTTATAAAAACAAGCATTGGAACTCTTTCTGGGTCAAGTCAACTTTTTTTGTCAACAAGTCCAGCAGTACTAGATAACTGTACTGATTCAATAGTAACAGGTTGTGTGAAAAGATATATTCTTGCTGACATAAGTAAGGAAAAACATGCTGATTATTCCAGTAAAAGAATATGTTAGGCAACAGTGGATCCTGCAGATATCCCTCAAATTCATTTTTTGGTGTCAGTCCTGTATTGATGCTTGAAAGAGCAGACTGAGAAAACATTCTGCATGAACTCGCATTGATTTGCTGTGAGTTGTACAGGCAACTGATGTTCTCAGAGTCCACCAATATCAAAGCTTGTTTTTGTTCAATGAGACGCTCCATCTTATGTAGTGTCGAATTCCACTGTGTCGGCTTGTCTTGAATCATTTTATGTAAAGGAATTTTCAAAGTGCTCAGTGCCTTTTTCAGAAGTTTGTGTGGTAATGCTGAGTGCTTAAAATGTGCAACCATGCATCAACAGTTAACAGCGTGAGATACTGCAGAGGAACTCACAATACCCTTAATTCATAACTATTTGAGAGATNTAAAATGTGCAACCATGCATCAACAGTTAACAGCGTGAGATACTGCAGAGGAACTCACAATACCCTTAATTCATAAATATTTGCGAGGTNGAGTGCTTAAAATGTGCAACCATGCATCAACAGTTAACAGCGTGAGATACTGCAGAGGAACTCACAATACCCTTAATTCATAACTATTTGAGAGATGTGAGACAAAAAATGGTACATGTGGAAATTGTGACACTTCCAAATGCTATTACAACATTTATTTTATTATTGCGTACAATCGCCACTAATTTTGCATTAGCAAAAATCCGTCCCTCAAAAGTTTGAATAATCAGATTTTATGTTTTTCAGTTCAAAGTCCCTATCTAAAAAATGGACAGTAGAGCTCAGATAATAATTATTAGCAGTGGAAGATCAAATATCTGTTGTTTTACCTTTTCCTTACAGTCTTTATACATGACAGGAATCACTTTTGATGAAAGATATGTTCTAGATGATAATTAGTAACGGGGCTCTAAATGATGCATTAGTTCAGATAACCTCCGTTTTCAACAATGCCGAAATGCTGATTCTCTATATAAATCATTCAGCCACTGTACCTGGTCATAGCTTTACCACGAGGATCACCAGGTTTAGATGGAATATTTTTATATATGAATGCTTTCAAAGTTACCTGCTTTCTTACTGGATTTGGAGAGTACACGGTAGTGCTTCTACAAGAATAATCAGAAGTACGAGGTTCAGTTGGCCCAACACTTCCTGTCCCAGGAGTTGTGCCTCACTTTGATTCAAAGTAGCATTGCTTGTTCCTGCTGGTGAATTTGGTTTAGTAAGCTAGAATTATTTCTTCCCTCCTTCCTCAGCCTCTTCAAATTTATGTTTACTGTCTAGAGGTTTCTTCAAATTACTAGTGTTTCGCGATTTCTCCCCTCTTCAATATGATTTTTTACAAAAACTACACACAGCACTTTTACGGTATTTCTATCTAAAAAGAAGTACTACAAACGTATAACATCCTGGTTTTACTAGAAAATATTACGTGCATGAAATATACAAACAAAGTTGTTCAACAGGAAATTCAGGAATTATTTCTCGCCAGTTGAAAACTGCAATGTCCGTTCGTCCCATACCGGAAGTGCAATACATTTATTATTCTGTCCTTTGTTTAGTGCTTGCCATTTTCACAGTATGTAAAAACATTAAACACGTAAAAAAAATCTAAATACCTGTTGCAAACAAGAATGACATGTAAAAAAATTTAAATAATTGAACTCAAAATACTAAACTTAACCAAATGCCCTAAAAGAGTTACTCATAGGTAGGGCCATGGACTTTTCGCGATCGCGAATAAACGACGATAAATGCGAAATCGTCACAAAATTTAGTTTTTACACGAAATATGGCATATCGGACTTTAATGCACNGAATAAACGACGATAAATGCGAAATCGTCACAAAATTTAGTTTTTACGCGAAATATGGCATATCGGACTTTAATGCACTAAATATAGCCACGTTTTCCAGTAAAATTTTGTTTACAGTATTACAAAGCAAACACGCACTCATATTTTAACACTAGGTGGCGAAATACCGTATTTCGGCATGTATAGGCTGTACATTTTTACAAAAAAAAAAACGGCTACAAAAAGTTGGTTGACACTTATTTACGAGATATTAACATTTTAAAAAAAATTTTAACCCCCAAAACATGTTCAGAAATTGGTCTACAAACAGTAAATTTTAATGTTTTATCTTAGTTTGTAAGAAGGTAAAAAAAAAAAGTGAATAAATGAATAGCTGTTCAATCGTGCAATAATTTGTTCACTCATGTTCATAAGCAAAATATCCTTTATCATGCATGCGTAGAAAGTAAACATGGTGGAGCTCGGTCATAGATGCCGTACATGAAAAAATAATTACGCTGCTGTACAAGAGAAAGATATCTTACGTAGTTCGCACGGCCGCCACCGCGCCACAAATGCATATTGATAGACGCCATTTTGTGTAACATGTTACCGTGTTTTTGCTTTCTCAAGTCACGATACCACCTGTGGAATACTATACGCGGGACGTTTATTTGTAAACAGTTAAAATGTTCAATTGTACTGTTGTGTAAGGTAGAAAACATTACTATATCGTATTTAAAAAAAAGGATAGTTCCTGGTGCTTCTTAATTCTTTGCCCAGTATAGATTATACACCTAAGTTGACAACACTAGTTTCCACTGTATTTACTTTAATATTTGTTTTTGCGTGGGTTCCTGTTACGTGTGTTAACGTATTTTAATACTGAGACATTGTTTAATATACCGGGAACGGGATTTTAAAATTGATGGTTTCTTCATATTTGATGAACGAAACAAAACTACAATGTGTAAATACTGAGACAGCCGTGTTGAATGGCAACGCAAAGACACATGCAAAAAACATGTACAAGGTGATTCGCACAAATGAACAAAATAATTCTACCTAAAAAACAATAGCACCCCAAACAACTGAGCATTGTTAGCGCAATTGATAGAAGTCAGACAACGAAACAAAATAAACAAGAGTTTATAATAGACTTCACGAAAATGTTGCTCGCAGCCAACATACCTATTGAAAAGGCAGATGATGAGTACTTGAAAAATTGACTTCGAAAATATGTATCAGGTAAGCACGTAAATGCAGGGTTTTCATCTATCTGTATTTTTAATTTATATATTTGCACAGTAATGCACAGAGGATGTCTTCCCACTTTATGAAAAAATATAGATCTTCATAGGTTACTATAAAATCAACATATTCTAAATGTCATAAACCGACCATTTTTATTTAGTTCCTTGAAATCACGTTTCCAATGTAGGCCTACGTGTCAAATTTTTAGGTTCCTTTTTTTATTGATATAAAATATTGATTACAAATATAAACCAGAAAATACAGCAATTTGTCTGAAGTTTCCTTACAAGCTTGTGTTAATTAGATGGAATTAATAAGTTTTAAAAATAAACAAAGAAGTAGGCCTACCCAATTTCTCACTTTTATTTCAGGTTCGGGAGATATTCCAACGGCCCAGGTCCTGAGGGAAAATTATGTCCCAAAAATCAGAGAGGATCATTTCACTCAATTAAAGGAGGCTTTAAAAAAACAAGAAAGTTTGTATCATGTGTGATGAAACCACAAACAGAATGGGGTACTGCGTATTTTTTGTTTTGGTACGTGTTCTTTCAGACTTGGTGTCCAACGTGTGTTTGTTGGTGGCATAAAAGAACTGGAGAATGCTAATGGTTCTGAGTGTTCACGAGCAATTTTGTCTGTGGTAGCACAGCATGAAATTAAATATAAAATGTTGTAGCAGTGGTTAGTGACTCTGAACGCTACATGACTAAACGTATGGACTCCTAGNAAATGTATGGACTCTTTGAGGGTGATATTTTCCAAAAGCATGGTTCATGTTCAGTGCTGGGAACATAAACTTAACATTGTAGCTAGTTTGTGGAGTGTTGCACTGCCACAGTTGAATTCATGTGTTCAAAATGCCAAACAAGCATTTCTCAATGCTCGTACGAGAAAACACAGATATGTATCTCTCCTGAAGGAAACGTATCCTGGTGGGGAAAAGAAAGCCACCCTCTTCCCAGTACCAGTGATGACCGGGTGGAACTCTTGGTTTCAACTTGTTGAGTACATTGCAGAATATCTTGAAGATCTGATTGAATTATTTCAGCAAACAGAAGATGAGAGTAGTGCTACAAACTATTTCAGCAACTTAAGTATCACCAAGAGTGACACTGTGAAGTGCTATGCACTTTTTTTTAGTAGAACACTGCACCGCACTTAATGAGAACATTGTAGAGCTTGAGGGCTCACAGTACATCCTATGTCACAAATTATACTCGTTATCAGAGCTATAGAACACCGTTTTGTTAGTTAGCAGAGGTATATTTAGAGAAAAAACCTCTGCTGCTATTGCTCAACTGCCAACACAGAGTAAGCTGTGTGCAATAAAGGAGGACCTAAAAAATGTGGGTTTGTAGTATCACTCCAAACTATACAGTCTTAAGGATAAAGATACTGCAAAACAATTTTTTGCAACCACTGACCAATTGTTTGGTGTCAGAAATATAACCAACAACATCGTTGATGAAAAATTGTTTGCATCTGTAGAAGTCTCCATTTCCTGAACACACTCACGCAGACAGAATTCCTGCAAGGCTATCTTGCTTTTCAGCAGCAAGTTTCAGGAATTTTGAAAGAAGGGCACACAACCGATGTCCTTAATGTTTTGCATGGTCTACGTGAGCAACATTCAACTTTTGTGTCACAAGCTGTGTCCATGCTGTGGATTCCCACGTCAAATGCAGACAGCGAGTGGGTTTTTTTTTCTGCATATGGACACATTTTAACTGATTTGCGGACAGGTCTAAAACCGAACAACATTGAGCTAATGCTTGCCAAATACTTTGGTGCTAGCATGCAAATTGACACTGTTCTAAACAAGATATGTTTTTTCTTGTGACAGGATTTGGTATTCTCATTTTCAAAACTTAGTGGTGAATTATTGTGTGTGTTCTTTAGTTAGAAGTATTCATTTTTTGTCTCTACATATATTGGCATTTATCAATTTGACACTTGTTTCGGTAGTGAACTCTGTTTGTACAAATATATATTAAAACCGTGTGCTTGGATTATGGCCTCTTAGTGCGTTATTTAAGTACGAATCACGATGAGTAGTAACTAACGTGTCTGAATATCTTTAAAAAATATTCTCGTAGACTAGTACCTATATGTTTTTCTGTGCTGTATATTTTACATTTTGTAGTGCTGTGTTAAATGTAATCATCAAATATTTTCAATGTGAATTTATATATAATTTTTTAGTAGCCAGTAACATGAAATGTGAAAATCCTGTTTTTTTACGAATTATTTCCAGTTTATTTACCTACAAGACGCAATTCCTTTGTTTTATAGTTTTTTGCGCTGGATTTTCAAACATTCATGACGAACAGTAAAGTTTTTAATTACCACTTTAATGTTTTTAAGTGAATTTTTGTACAGCTTTTAACAGTTTTTTATGACGAAATTTGGAAATTTTATTTACCACTTTTAGAGGGCCTTACTCATAGGCCATAATTTGTCATGGGTTGATCATTCCAATTTCGAACCGAACCCAAACTTCAAGGTTATGATGAGTTCGGTTCAAAATTGATTGCCATGTAGAAGATTGGTTCCAATTTGATCCAAAAAATTTACACAAGATCGTGTTCGGTTCAAAAATTTGTCAGAAACAAACATTATTAACGAACTTTGAAACAAACTTGATTCGCCTCAAAGACGTTGAAAATTATAAATATGGGAAGCAAAACAACAAAAATTACTGAACTAGTCATATTTTTTTTCTTTATATTTTGTGGTAGTGATGACGACATTGTATCTTGAACTCTATGGTGTGTAAAACTGGATGCTTTCCTTTATTAACTTACTGCATTTTAAATTTAAAAATGATTGTACACAAAATTAGTGATTTGCTTGATTTTTGAAAAATTACATTTTCAGTTAACATATTTTGTGTTGCTGATTTTCACATACTTATAAAAAAATATATATATATTTCTCAGTGTTTTAATTAACAATGTTATCAATAAAATCTATAGAAACCATAAGTTAACAATGTGTTGATTATGTACTTTTTTTCAAATTAGAAAAAATTTGGTCATTATATTTTGGAACTATTGGTGGTGGAACTGTGAATGTTGTATATTTATGTGTTTATTGTATGTATATGTTACATGTTTAAACAATTAGAGGTCAAATTGTGAATGTGGTTATACAAGTTTGTTTCTGTTATATGATTAAAACAATAAGGGCTGAGCTGTGAAGGTTGTATGTATATATACAAGTTTATTTTTACGCTTAACGTTGAACTATTAGAGATGGAATAATTAAGGTGGTTCTAGAAGTTTGTGTTTTGTTATATCATTGAACAGTTAAGGGCTGAATTGTGAAGGCATATATATGTGGATACGGATTTTTTAAAGTTGGATTTGAATTTGGCTCCAATTTGATGAATTATAGCCTGGTTCAATTTGAGTTTGGTTCCTGGACAGTTTTAAAGGTTCAGTTCGGTGCCAAAATCTGGGTTCGTCCCACCTCTAGCCATAATGTGCATCCATTACACGCATTTCTATCAGAATGTGCTTATCAAAAAGTTGTATTTACAGTAGCTTGAATTACTATTCCTAATAAATTATGATTTATTATTATTATTTGTTACAATTAATTTTAATTAAGTGGTTTATTTTCGCCAAGCGTTTTCTAACTCCAACCAACTCTACAACTACACAGTTATGAGTTAATTGGTAACAAACAAAATGATGATGTTATGCTCCATTTAATATACGTACAATAACTTTTTATAGTTTTACATGGTTTATGAAGAAAACAATGTGTGTAAACCATGCTATGATCAATGTATGTTAACGATCCAACTTATTTTATTTTTGTTTACTGCTAGGGCATCACAATTTATTTTATTGCTAGCAGATGGGAATTGGAGGGGGCAGGGGAAACAATTTTAATCTCTTTCATGAGAAAGTACTGTTTTACAGCTCTTCTTCATAACAGTATCATTTTTAAATATATATTGTTTTAATAGACCAATGGAAAATTTTCCACGCACGGAAATTACATTAAAATTATTATAAACTAGAAAGTTTTAACCTTGCGAAAGAAAACGTGATTTGTTGTTTGTACTGATTCAAATATTAAACACACTTGGTACATAAATATTTTTAAAAAATTGGATTTTTCATTTAATAAAAAAGCTATTTTTACAGTACAAAACTAAGGTGAAACTGTCGTTTTCTACAACCTGTATATTTCAAACGTTCTAATAACCATTTCGAAATACAATACATTATTTACAATATACGTCAACATACTCTTCGTAATTCTTATTTGCAACTCCTGAACACATGTCTTCCTATTGTAATCCTTGGAATCATTTATGTCCCACAGATACATAATAGTTTGCACAATAATTCACTAAATACAACACGTCATCATTTCACAGAAACTAGTAACCTGAAGAACAAAAATAAACAGTGCCGCTTCGTAACACAAGGAAAAATGGCAGACCAAGCCATACACGTTTCAATAATATTACATTTCACGGATAAAATTAATGTATTGATAGGCACATAGTGAACAATATTTTATGCTGTCTATGCGTACCAGTATCGACAGGTTCATGGTATTGAAGTATTGTATGTCCCATCTGTACTAAAATTTAACAAAATAATTCTTTCACTGAAGTGCATTATGTACACAATCTGTATTTGCAATCTATCAAAAGATTGATCTGCAGACAAGCAATATACTGTATTTGCATTAAGGATTTTCAATGAATTGTATAGTAAAACTTTATTTTTTTTTTATAAAGGATGAGTATAAAAGAATGCCATAACTTTGAAGGTCTATAAATATCAAAACCAAACAGTCTACAACCTTGATTGACCAATCAAATGAACCCTGGAGCCATGAAATTTGTTTACAATACATTCAAAAATGTTCAATGTGACCACCATGAGCAGCCCGAATGAAATCTATGCTATAATCAAACTCGTTCCATGCTCTTGTCAGCATGTCCGGTGTTACGGTTTGGATGGCATTCGTAACTTTCGGTTGAGGTGGTGAAGGGGTAGCGAGCTCGCATTCAACACGTCAATGTGAAGGGGACGGTATGATGTTTACTTTATTGTGCGCCACTCCATTAGCCCTTACCTGTTCAGGGATACCTGAACGAGACGTTGCCGCAATGCTGGATTGGTCGAGGAGCAACTGGTGACCAGGATCTTCATCGCTGGCCCCCAAAAAGCCCGGATCTTACCCCATGAAATTTTTTTCTATGGGGGTACATAAAGGATCAAGTGTTTCGTCCACCATTGCCGGATAACATTGACAACCTCAAAACGAGAATTACGGATGCCATCCATACCGTATCACCGGACATACTGACAAGAGTGTGGAATGAGTTTGATTATCGCATATATGTTGTTCAGGCTGCTCATGNACCGTATCACCGGACATACTGACAAGAGTGTGGAATGAGTTTGATTATCGCATATATGTTGTTCAGGCTGCTCATGGTGGTCACATTGAACATTTATGAATGTATGGTAAACAAACTTCACGTTTCCAGGGTTTATTTCATTGGTCAAGCAAGGTTGTAGGTTGTTTGGTTTTGATATTATTGATCTTCAAATTTGGGAAAAAAGGATGTTGATTGGTGAAATTGTTTTTATGTAAATGAGAAACAAAAATGGCTTTATTATACAAATGAAGAAAACTTCTCCCTCCCAATAATACACTTTAACTATAGTTTTTTTTATTTCTAGATGTCAAAATAAGTATTTTTTGGATTTTGAAACAACAGCCTTACAATGGTATTTTTGTGATCGATGGACACTAATAAAATTGGCGTTCTTGTGTAAAGACGTCATTCANCAACAGCCTTACAATGGTATTTTTGTGATCGATGGACACTAATAAAATTGGCGTTCTTGTGTAAAGACGTCATTCACTAACATATAACAGTCAGGCCCTTTCATCAAGGTCAACTGTGTTTACCATGACGCGTGACATCAGGAAAATTGACGAAGTCACAGATGGGCAAAGTTTTACTGTGGCGGTAAGATACTCTGGTTATATATTGGGTTCCACTTTACTGGCTGCCAACTGGACCCCGTCCGGTATATAAACTGGGGCGCGTGGCTTGGCAGCACAGCACAAACTATGGTGTGTACATANCAACAGCCTTACAATGGTATTTTTGTGATCGATGGACACTAATAAAATTGGCGTTCTTGTGTAAAGACGTCATTCTATAACATATAACAGTCAGGCCCTTTCATTAAGGTCAACTGTGTTTACCATGACGCGTGACATCAGGAAAATTGACGAAGTCACAGATGGGCAAAGTTTTACTGTGGCGGTAAGATACTCTGGTTATATATTGGGTTCCACTTTACTGGCGGCCAACTGGACCCCGTCCGGTATATAAACTGGGGCGCGTGGCTTGGCAGCACAGCACAAACTATGGTGTGTACATAACTGTCCTCTGCAACACTGGTTTACCCGGAGTCATGGTAGCTCAGGTAGTTTCCGTCTTGGCCGCAGTTGCTGCTGGTGCCGGCTGGAACTATTGCCCAGAACTTGGGTGGTGGTGCTACAGTTGGCGGTGCTGAAGATAACCCGCAGAGGGCTGCTGGTCCTGCTGGGTTGGCAGCACTTGTTCGATATACCCAGTGGTACGTCGAATCCCAGGCAGAAGTCAATGACGGCTTGATACGGCTCGCCGGCGGTCTTGTAAGGTGGCTGAAATAGGGAGCTTGGAGGAACTGGGTGGTGAGACCTCTCCAGTTGTAGAGCGAATTGAGCTCTGTTTCTAGGGGGGTTAGACTTCAGAAGGCAGTTGCCGGTGGGTTACAACTCAGGTTGGTCTCGGAGGCAGTATCTGACTTCCTAGCTTGCGACTTTGCAGCACACCTATGGGTGTATGACACAAAGGAAGGTACTAATATCGGCCATGCTAAGGAAGAGCAGACAACGAGGAGCTCTAGTTAGGTGTAAAGCTAGTCGTAACGAAGCCAACCAGTCGTACCTGATTACTTTAACAGGCAACAAACATCACAGTCGTTACAGCGATGGGTTACCCTGGATGTCTGACAGCGACGTGAGTGTGGACCAAAGGGGGCGAGACCTCCAGAACAGGTATTATCACTACTTCCAGCGACAATGATAGTGCGGTGGATGGAGTGAATCGGCTGGGGTGGCTGACTAGCCGCCTTGTGGATTGAGATCCGAGTGGTTGTGTCTCTACCGTACGTGTGCACCAGGTACCTTGGTGTACCTGCTCCACAGTATGTCTGACAATCTAATATGTCTGTTTGAGACATATGTGCACCAGGTTAAGGGAGCTCGCAGTCCTACTCTAACTTCGGCAAATGGTCTCCTGCTTTTTCCTGGTGGACTGACGTCTACTGGTGTTAAAGTCACAGTAACCCTAGAAATAAGTACTTGGAGGTTAGACAGAAAAATGTTTTTATTCCCGTTAGGAATAGACATGGTGGCCGGCACTAACTCCTAACCAACCAGAAACTGTAACGTAAGTAGACAACAACAATACCAGGTGAAGAGGACCGGGGTCTAAACTAGACAAGAGCAGATGCAGCTAGGTAGCTATAATACTAACTGACCCTAACTAACCCGATTCTGTTGGCCGGAAGGGACTCAGGTGTCACTACAAGAAGGGTAGTAAGTGTTGAAGGGGATCATTCTTCGGGGGGGTTGCTGGTGAAATGTCACAAAGTGTTTGCAGAGCTCTAGCACACAAGGTGATGGAGCGAGCTGTGGAGAATGAACTGCCGATCTGTGGTGGTGCAAGGACATATATACACCTGCTCTTGGGGGTGGTGGGAGTAGCTCCTCCTCTGTAGGCGGAGCCGTGTTCTGGTGTCATCTCTCGGAACCCTCTTGAAGCAGGCTTTCCTGCTATGCGGGGTTGCATCGGTTGCGTAAGCTCAGGCGCAGCTCTAACTACTTGGCTGGCTTCTATCACACTTAGGGGGTGACGTGACTTCTGACGTAAAGGTGAAACAATGTTGGCTTACATATCCGTTAGTGCCCCTTGTCCAGAGGCATACTGGAAGGCTCCAGTAGCAAGTCGTTCATGCTTCAAACCCTGTCTAGGGTGAAACGATGACACGCAAAGAAGAGGCGACACCGTGCATATATATATATATGTCATTACGAGTCACGTGTCAACCCATGCACGGATGCCTCGTATGCTGTTACTCAAGTTATGNATATATATATATATGTCATTACGAGTCACGTGTCAACCCATGCACGGATGCCTCGTATGCTGTTACTCAAGTTATGCTCCAAAGTTGCCTAGCAGAGAGGCTGCAATTTGTGAGGGGGAATAATAATAAAACCACTGAATTGAACTGCTGAAGGATAAATAAAGAATCCCTTTCTTTGACAAAGTTGCAAACAAAGAGATTAATTAAAAGNCTGAATTGAACTGCTGAAGGATAAATAAAGAATCCCTTTCTTTGACAAAGTTGCAAACAAAGAGATTAATTAAAACTTAATTTCCAAATACAGTTTCCTTTAAAGAACGTGAAGTTATGTTTACTTCATAGCAGGCACTGAAAGATGACGTTAGATAACTTGAATCCAGTACACATGAAGTTGACAGCCACAACACTGGAACTTTTGCAATGGCTACTTTCTCTCATTCCGCAACACAAAACATGCAGCAATTGCATACTGCTGTGTTGTAAAAATGAGATGAAAATTTCAGGTTTTTATTGGTCATGATGTACTTTCCTATTTTTGTATTACAAAAATGGTGGAGTTGGTCAGTTGGCGTATACAGTGAACTCTCGTAACGAAAACGTATGTACCGATAAACCGTATCCATAGTTAATTTTCAGTGGTCCCTAAANCTGAATTGAACTGCTGAAGGATAAATAAAGAATCCCTTTCTTTGACAAAGTTGCAAACAAAGAGATTAATTAAAAGTTAATTTCCAAATACAGTTTCCTTTAAAGAACATGAAGTTATGTTTACTTCATAGCAGGCACTGAAAGATGACGTTAGATAACTTGAATCCAGTACACATGAAGTTGACAGCCACAACACTGGAACTTTTGCAATGGCTACTTTCTCTCATTCCGCAACACAAAACATGCAGCAATTGCATACTGCTGTGTTGTAAAAATGAGAAAAAAATCTAGGTTTTTATTGGTCATGATGTACTTTCCTATTTTTGTATTACAAAAATGGTGCAGTTGGTCAGTTGGCATATACAGTGAACTCTCGTAACGAAAACGTATGTACCGATAAACCGTATCCATAGTTAATTTTCAGTGGTCCCTAAAACACTCCTATATAAATAATGATAAAGCTAACTGCTTCTATTATTTATAGGATATTGCGTCGATCAAAGTATATTTCGGTCCCATCACCTCATATATCTCCCGCAACAATTGTTTTTAAGCGGGTTGTTTATGAAAACACCTGATAATTGGATGTGAAATACAGTACACGCCATTGTTTAATGCTGCTCTGTGGCACCTAGTCTTCCCAACACATCTGCAGCAAGGTGAATCTGGCTTGCTACAACCCCTTACACACCAAACGAGAGGGGAAGTGGTTACTTAGCAACCAGCACGGCGACCTAGCATCTTCTCCCTCTCGCCACTCTTTTTGTCTCTCTCAAACGAGCACCTCGCATCCTCCCTTACATGCTCTCGAAAAANGTACACGCCATTGTTTAATGCTGCTCTGTGGCACCTAGTCTTCCCAACACATCTGCAGCAAGGTGAATCTGGCTTGCTACAACCCCTTACACACCAAACGAGAGGGGAAGTGGTTACTTAGCAACCAGCACGGCGACCTAGTATCTTCTCCCTCTCGCCACTCTTTTTGTCTCTCTCAAACGAGCACCTCGCATCCTCCCTTACATGCTCTCGAAAAANATCTTCTCCCTCTCGCCACTCTTTTTGTCTCTCTCAAACGAGCACCTCGCATCCTCCCTTACATGCTCTCGAAAAAGGAAGATGTCTAGCAAAAGAAAAAGCATATTCTCTCTGCCCCTAATCCTTACTCGCCAGTCCAAAGTGCAAGTAACAAAGTGCACCTGGTGATTGTAGAAATTGTACCAAACTTTTTCATTACTCAAAATAGTTGCACCTATCATCACTAGTATCTCAAAGCAAATGGTTTCGCCTGAAAATGTTAGCAATGCATTTTAACAAGATTATTAATTGCAAAGATGTTTTCTTTTGTGATTCGCGTAAAGTTTGATGTTTGCTTGTAACTGGCGCAAAATCAACATGATTTTAAGNAAAGATGTTTTCTTTTGTGATTCGCGTAAAGTTTGATGTTTGCTTGTAACTGGCGCAAAATCAACATGATTTTAAGACAACCCCTTGTCGCTTAAATTGTTTGAAGATTGAGCGACTTGTATTACCAAGCGTAAAGTTCATTTTCTGTAACTTCCTGTGGGGAAATTGGAGGATTTATATTAATTTATTTTATTAGACACCACGGGGTTTGAGTACAGCTTAACTCGCAACAGATTAAATCAGAGGGCGTAGATTTGAATGATTAAGGATTAAAAAACAGTGAAGAAGAAAATTTTAATGTATTTATTTATTCATTTCTATATCGAAATAACAATTTTTTTTGCTGNTTTGAATGATTAATGATTAAAAAACAGTGAAGAAGAAAATTTTAATGTATTTATTTATTCATTTCTATATCGAAATAACAATTTTTTTTGCTGTGAAATATAATTGATTTCTTTAAAATACAGACATTTGCCACGCGCGAAAGGTGTCACAAACATGTAAAGACGAGCAGTAAATGGTTTTACCCCTGCCGAAGATACCACATCGCCACCATGCCCGCAGTGAACACACTGCCCGATTGATATCTTTACACACTCTGAACTGATCGAGTGCGCGCGCGCGTGACATTCAAAATTTGCCTTCCATTTTGTGTTATATTTTCATTTTCAGAGGCTTTGAAAGTTTTATGTCAGCCTGCATTTGGTGTTGGATTACAATACTTATATACGGAAACTTTAGAAGTTATATTCTTTATCTAATCGAGTTGAGGTGAAATGTTATTTAATGCATTATTTACAGTAATACTAATACAGTAATAGTTTTTTTTAATTCCCATTTTTTTGTGTTTATTAGCTGAACTTTATTTATCAATAATTTACAGCTCTCAATATACTCAAAATTATGTATAATAAGGTCAGAAAATGTATTTTATTGATGTACATGTCAATCCTCATCTGCTGAAATCCCACATGTATAAAAATTTTTTGACACTCCCCTGAAAAATGGTAGATAGGGAATTGACCATAACCTGAATTTTACCAGGATAAAAATTATACATAGTGTTCTGCGGTTGCTCAGATCCCCATAGCTGACACACTTCTGGTCTCCACCATGCTTTTTCAAGACATTATTCAAGGCTGAAAACATGCTATCCCATTCTTTTAACCTTTTCATGACCGGTGTTGACTTCTGATATGTGTAAACTCTGTTTGCTCTCTCACGATAGACGCATTCTGAAAACCATAAAAACTAACATTTTTTCCTAAGCTGGCAACANAAACTCTGTTTGCTCTCTCACGATAGACGCATTCTGAAAACCATAAAAACTAACATTTTTTCCTAAGCTGGCAACATTTCTGCGTAATATAAGAACAGCGCTCCAGCTGCAGCTGAGTGGAAGCTGGGAAATTCTGGTACCAATTTGAATTTCTGTAGTTTGCAGGATGATGGTCGGATGCAGAAAAAACAAGGGATGGGACATTACCACAATTTTTCTACTACTCAATACCAATTTTGAAATTAAAACATTCTCATGATACTCAATTACTTTTATCAATACCTTACGGTGTTTCGGAACAACTTAACGTAGATGCAAATTTTGTGGTGCATTACAAATTTTCTTATTTAAAGAAGATTGAACTAAAAGTACACAAACAGAAAATAACTTAACTTTGCGACAAATTTTTACACTATCTTGCAATATTGAAATGTTTTATGTAGGCATGGGCGAGTATGTAATTTTTTCGATTCAGATTCCAAGTTAGATTCCTCATTTTCAATTCTTGATTGCCAATTATCAATTCTGATTATTTCAATTGTTAAAATTAGCATTTGGAATGTAATACAAGTGTAAACAATTTTTCCACACGAGTTATATTTTGTAAATTCCGAATATTGTGATATTATTATCATTCAATCATAAATAGTTCTGTGTCTAAAATTATTGAAAGAGATCGCACTGCAAAAATTTTCCGATTAAAACAATTTTGAGGCTTAAAATTAAATTGATTTTTAAAACACAGATACATTGAGATTTTCAAGATTGTGGCAAATGAAATATACAAAAAGNCTTAAAATTAAATTGATTTTTAAAACACAGATACATTGAGATTTTCAAGATTGTGGCAAATGAAATATACAAAAAGGAAAACCGTTTTGTGATGACACCAAAAGGAACCTATTTTTAATATGTTAATGCCAAAGTCAAATAAAAAGAAAATATTGTAATGTATTGCTGCATTAGCACAAAATGTACAGGTTCATATTTCAAATTTAATTACACTATACAAAATGTACCTATGAAAAAAAAAATCGTATGTTGCTGCCTTGTTTTCCCGGCATCTAGGTTATGTTTGGAGCATATATCTTGGTTGGTTGAACACTTTTTATCNTATGTTGCTGCCTTGTTTTCCCGGCATCTAGGTTATGTTTGGAGCATATATCTTGGTTGGTTGAACACTTTTTATCCATTCTTACCAGCTATACCCAATTATTTTTAATTTAAAGCACACAATTTTTTACCTGCACCAGATTTTAAACAAATGAGTGTTACCTTAACTGGGTTATCTTGAAATGTTGCTGTTTTATTTGTAAAATAACTAGAGTTATATTTATTTTTAACTAGTCACAGCATTTTCAGAAAGATGCTTATTTCACATGCATGTAGAAAGACAACTAGGAAAAGAAACCTTACAACTCTGTAAAATACGTGAATCGAAAACATTAATGTAAAAAGCGGCAGATAACGGGGAAAAATGTAACAAATCATATATGTGGATGACTACATACACATGCCAATGATTTAGCTGACACTATAATGGCCCCGAAACGTGTCTGCCGGCGCTAGTGTTTTAGTGAAACGACCAGCCATTTTTTACACGTCATTGATGCACACAAGAAGGTTGTTTCTATTTTATACCGTAATTCCAACGTGAAATAAATACAATTAAGGGGGTAGTAACCTTAATAAATTTACTAATTATTGTGTATTTTCGTTCTCCATCTTTCTTTAGTACACTATAAGATCATAACTAAGTACTTAAAAGTTCAGTTATTTGTTTTTTAAATATGTTGTTAAGGAATAATTTAGTTTAATTGTCCAATTGTTTCCAGTTGCTCCATGATCTGAGGATAATTTCACGTATGAAACATCCCTTGTTTTTAATTTGTAACCTCTGAAAAAGGATTCTTTCTGTACCTCTCGAAACTTGAAATCTCGACGCGCATTTGAAATTACCGGGAGCACAAAGAAAGTAAACACGTGAAATCACGAGGGGAAAACACATAGATTCAATTAGTGACTTGAGCATCTCGTTAAAAATAATAGCTGGTGGAAATTAAACCGGTAAACAGGTTTTTAGCAAAAAGCTAATGTAAAATCGTTCCCTCCTCACTCTGTGGCCACTGTTCGAACTCGGTGAAGGCCTTGCGTGTAAGCATTCCCGGGTNCACAAGGAGCAAACAGCGAGAACCAGTTTCTGTATTCCGAGGGTGTTGGTGGTTGGGGATTAAGGTGGAGGTAGGTAGTTGCCTGTAAGCCGTGGCGTGGCGTCTAGTAATTCTCAGAAATGAAATGACGACTGACAATAACAACTCTATCGAGCCCTTCTTCAGCTATCGTCTATATACATAAATTTTGTTGTAAGGAATTGCACTCTGTGTAATTTTTTTTTTTGGATAGGATGATGAACATTTTTTCATTTTCATTTTGTATTTCACATAGTATTTTCATTCCTGAAAGACAATCCCAAAAGTTCAAAGCATAGCAAATTTTTTTTTCCAAACAAAAGTAAATTTTCAATATTCTAAACGTACGAGTATGTAGAGGTATTTTACAACTCCTCCCATGCACAAAAAATCTAAAGTAGCTATCTGGACCGAGTATTCTTAGATGACAAGTGGTGTTACAGATTCCTAGAATTGCAATAAAAAATATAGGTAATTTGAGCGAAAATAACTATGCTGAATGAACAGTCAAAGATTGATTCGGAGTTAGGTGTCAATTCACTGCCGACACATGCAACAGTATTTATAAATGTTCTTCAAGTATACATCACTTGTTTTTGAAAACATAATTTTTTGTTATAACATAAATTTTATGAAGTCTATAGTTTTCTCACATGAATTTAATAGCAAAGCAGTAGCTAACGTTTCACATATCTGTTCAGATGGCGGGCACAAATACTGCACAGACTGAACTATTCCTACAAAAGAGATCAATAGCAATATCTAATAAAACAAGTTTTTTTTGCGTACAATGTACAAAAGTTTATTTTAGATATTGATGACGTATAATGCATGCTTTTACTGAATACCTCAGAGATACAGCAATTATGCAATGGTTGTAATAAATAATCAGTAAAGCTCTTCAATACAGCTAAAAAAAAAAAAAAAAAAAAAAAAGATGCAGACTGATGTTTGCGTAAAGACCGTTGTTTTTCTTTTTTCATCACCTCCAAACAACAATTTTTTAAATTTATTTTTATAATTAAAATATTACTGATAGCCAATCCTATTAAAATAGTAAAAACCAAATAGAGTTGTTTATTTTTAGTTTCAAATTCAATCACATAAAATAAGTAATTTTATTCACAGAAATTTTTTTTAATAATTGTTTAAAAAAAAAACATTTGGTTTTGTAATATTTATTAGGAAAGTTTAGACAATGAAATACGGCAACAATTTTTCTTTGTTCCGTTTTTGTTATATTTCAGTCACATATTCTTGTGCAAGATTTATGCACTCATAAACTTCAACTATGCAAAACGCTAATGGATTTACTTAAATGGTTTTTTTTCCTATTCATCAGATCCTTCACAGAACTGCAAATGGAAATCCATGAGCTTTGTATTTTGATACGTTTAACTACCACAGCAACCCACCCCCGTTTTTTTACTTCAGAGAAAGGGAAAACTACAGCACAACACGGAACTTACCATTTTGGTTCTTCCCCTCCTGAGTGATGTGACGCGGCTGGAGTTACAAACAACTGCTAGACGAAAAGAACTTCACTTTTCAGTATTTAAAAATTATCGTAGGTCTCTTAAGCAGTGACAATCATTATGCGATAAAACATACTTAGAAATATATACTGGAATTTTGTGATTTTGTCATTTATGAAAAGAAATGGGCATGGTAAATACCATTGGCGGAATGTTAATAAAATTCACTACTTTTGGATATTCTCTTGCAATACACGATACTATAGAGTATCTATACTATCGCAGCATCGAGGTTCCCATCCCTAGAAAAAAACATTATAAATTTGTAACAACACAATGAAATGAGGGAGTTTCAGTAAAAAAACACCGGTATGTATTTATAACAATATGATTTAGAAATTGGAAACAAACAACTAACAGCAATACATATAATTTTAAAACATTTTGCACAAGCTACACATACTATTTCAAAAGTTGTACAAACCAATGAAGTAATTCAATGAAAGAAATTACTATCAGTTTCAAGTTTATATGCAGTATGTAAGCTGGAGTAAATGTTTCAGAAGAGAACCACTCCAAAACAGGAGTTAGCACTGAACAAATTGTAGGTTACCTTCTCAAGTAGCAACTGAATGGTTAATGCTTAAAGAAGGTGAAACCGAACAGTTACCTTTGCAGGTTGCGGTGGTGGTGGTGGTAAGACAGGAGGTGGGACCGTCTGACTGTGCACCAGTCCTGTGGTAGTAGTGGTAGCCTGACCTTCCACAGACTGAGATAAGAGGGCAGGCTGTGCATGATAGCTTCCTGTTGGGGCTGCCACCTGTAGAAGAAATAAGATGCTACTACTAAAATGCAGACATTTCCATATGAAATCTGAAAATTAATTTTAAGGTCAGCATCATTCAATCAAATTAAAATAATATAAAATCACTAAATACCAACAAAATTAATTAAACTACTAGTTTAGGAGCCGTATGACAACTACAATCAAGAAAATTCCCACAAATTAAAATTACCAAATGTAATCAAACATTATAAATTCGCAAAGTCTAACATATTTGTTATGCCAGCAATGATGGTGTATAAGATTAGGGTAAACTCGTAGCATACAAATTAGAACCTCCTGCCTCGGAAGAAAAAAATTCTAGCAAAGGGACGGTTGAATCCCAAATTTTTTGAATACCTCAAATCGACTGGATTCGAAGATTGAACTATTCCCGACAGGACGAGTAAACAAATCAATATGGCTTTCCTTAACAGCATATTTCAATTACCATGAAACCCTGACGTAACATTTTTTTTAAGGGGTGGGTAAAATTAAATTAAGTGAGAAACTGTTATTAGAGGAATGGCATAGAGAATTTTGGGCAGTTAACAATCAGTGTGAAGTGGGGCGAGTACAGACCAGTGCAGGAATAAAAGGACAGGAGTAACGGGAGATCCCCAAGTAAACCCACTGATCAGCGGCACTACTTGACACAATTTCGACATGCGAAACCCAGGAGCAACCCTGCTGAGAATCAAACCCAGTTTGTCACACACTTGATGCAAACCACTGAACCAATGTTAAGTGTGATGTGTGACAATGGCAGCAACCCAAGCCAACATTACGTCTCCTACAATAAGATGGATACCTAGAGACTGTAATGCACCCGAAGGAAGACAATATTAATTTGCTTCCATCTTAAATAAAACCGAGTGAAATGAGAAAATACCAGTATACCACGAAAGTCAAACTGCATCTGAGCCACACCGACAGATAGCACCAGAGTACAGCTATACCTACAGGGGAGGAGCCAAACCCCGCGAAAACTGCCCGAAGGAAGGCCGAAGAAGCCCGAGACACCCTCGGCGCAGGGGAATATATGTCCCTGCACCGCCGAAAAATAACAGCTGGATTCCAGCAACTCGCCCTCGCACAAGTAGTGCCAGGGCCCTCTGCTCAGTCTTTCTCTCTACCGCTATCCTCACGAGAGCCCACCAGTTGATCTTCAACTACCAACGCCAGACTTCTTCCTGCATGCGCTGCAGACCCATAAGTCGTCGTTCCCCTTTACACTTGACATTTGCAGTCTACAACCACACCTCATACCTCTCTCTAAGTCCCTTCAGGATAACTCCAGTTTCAGTTAGGGTTTAGTTATTAACACGGCTACCAATTGTTGCTCTGTGTTCTTTTAAATCGCCCTTCAGAACAGGCTGTTCAAGCCAATAGACACTTTCATGTCTTTGCTTACCTACCGAGAGTTGAACAGTGCCTTGGTTACAGTAGGAGTGTACGGGAACCACAGATCTAAAACTGATTTTTGGCGATCTTAGAGTAGGACTGCAGCCTGATCCCAAAAAAAAAAAGACTCGATGTACGTCAAAGACACAGCCCATTAGAAAGGCACCCCCACTGTGGACGAGGCATGTAAAGGTACCTGGTGCACACGTACAGCAGAGCCCCAACCCCCTAGCAAGACGCGACGAAGCAGCTTGATTCCCCTTGCCAACTAACCCAGTACCTCCACAACTTATAAACTCGCCGAAGGAAGTGCCAGGCCTGGCAAGGATTGATCTGCCCCTTTCGAATTACACTCTAGCTACGGTTATTGTTGCCTGCCACCCCGATGCAGAAGTGAACCGTAGCGCCCAATTCCCTGATAAAAGCAGTTCTTCTACAACAGGAGTATGAAGTGGAGCGACAGGAAAGCAGCTGCTTTCCTAGCTAGCAAGCAAGCACTTTAAGTTACCTGCCCCAGCCTTCAGTTACCTAATCCCCCCCTCCCCAACTCCCTTTCTGAGTGGATAACTTTTTAGGGAAGTCCATTTTTAGTGATTTTCTGTAGAGGAAAAAAGGGTAATTATTAAGTTTAGGGCCTTTTCCGTAAATAATAAAAAAAAAAACTCCAGAAAATGGTATATTTCGACTCTACTAATCACGTAGAACACGAATATACTGGGGGCATAGCTTTAAAATAAGTACAACATATTTTTAAAAATTGAACAAGTTTGTGAGATCACTGTTTCTGACAGTTTGTTTACGTTTGTGTACGAAACGTCCTAGACCAACAAAAGTTTCATTAACGGGTTCTGCACAGCTTACCTTGTTCATATTCAAGACGGCGTAATGTTAAAATAAGTAAAACATATTTAAATAAATCGCGAAATTTGATGTTTACATCTATTAACGTCTGCCGCCATTAATAATGGCTGCGCATTGCNTTTGTGAGGTGACTGTTTCTGACAGTTTGTTTACGTTTTGAACGAAACGTTTTATGCCAACAAAAGTTGCATTAACGGGTTCTGCATAGCTTACCTTGTTGATATTCAAGACGGCGTAATGTTAAAATAAGTAGAACATATTTAAATAAATCGCGAAATTTGATGTTTACATCTATTAACGTCTGCCGCCATTAATAATGGCTGCGCATTGCATATTCACGCAATCTACCGGGCGCATAAATCATCACGGGTCTTACGTTAGTATGCCTACAGGTACTGGTCGTGGTGAGTTAGATGGTGCTCCGTTCATGATTTAAAACGAAGAAAGCAAGCAAGACTACGTTTCTGCGTTATATTAGCCTATTAACGAGTGCTTCTGTGTATATATTCGGCTGTAAACGAGTGTTTTAGTGCGTTATATGCACGTATGTGGTGCTTTGTGGAAAATTGTGATTTAATAGAGTGATCTGCGGTTGAATGGGCCGTTGACAGAGTATGTACAACCCGCCTACATTGGTGAGTGCATTTATATTATTTTGGTGTGTTTTACGCTCCTTTAAATCCCTAAAATCCTAAATTCGTAGTTTAGTGTAAAACCCACAAATCCTATCCGGTAGATTAACGTGGAAATGTAGTTATATTATGTAATTCAAACACTGNTCCTAAATTCGTAGTTTAGTGTAAAACCCACAAATCCTATCCGGTAGATTAACGTGGAAATGTAGTTATATTATGTCATTCAAACACTGCTTTTTCCGGACGTTTTTGCAGCACAATTTCACATTCTTCCTATACTAACCTTGGATTATTCGTAGGTAACGCAGAACATGGCATATCATCGCAGCAATTGCATACTGATTAACAATAATATGTGCCCACCTAACCGAACAAAACCTAACCCCACGATAGGTGAATCACTATTTTACATTTTTAAACTAACCTAGGATTGCAGTTATTAAAAATAACGTAGGATTGTAGGGTTCCCATCTAGTCTGTGATTGTAGGGTGTTTATCGGAGATTTTATTAATATTGTATAATCTTATAAATGACATGTTGGAATGTTAGGATCCAATCAAATGTCGGCAACAATCCTAGGTTAGTTTAGAAACGTAAAATAGTTATTCACCCATCGTGGAGTTAGGTTCTGTTCGGTTAGGTGTGTATATGTTAGGAAATTCGTCGTATGTTAATGCCCCTAGTATATTTGTGTTCTACGTGATTAGTAGAGTCGAAATATACCACTTTCTGGAGTTTTTTTTTCTTTCAGAAAAGCCCCTAAACTTAATAATTACCGAAAAAAGGACAAGGTGTTATTACAATATTAATTTCATTCTATAGGCAAACGTCTTTCAAATAAAATTATATCCTAAAAGTGTATACTTGGTCTCGCCTCGACAAAGTTTCCAAAAATAGAGGGACACATACTTTTTGCAAATTTGCCAAGTCCATTTAAAGTAGGATCATGGTGAAAATCATAGCAGCAACCTTTATCAGTTGGCTGAGTCACGCCTCAGGAAACGTCAGGGCGGAGTAGTGTCTCCTTTCACAGCCGCTGGCTCCCACTGCCCCTGGTCAACACTCTACCCTCCACCAGCTGTCAATCATCCCTCCTCTTAGACATGACCACACCACCGCTACTCACCCTTCCTTCTCTGCCATTAGGCACACCCACTCCACAAACTTATTTTTCAACTGATGACTGACTGTCTTTCAACCCCAAAATGTCAAAAATTGTGCCCATGTTAAAACAGGTACTACAGCGCAAATAACAGGCTGTTGAAATGGAAAATTGAATTATTTTAATATTTTTAAGTCTTTAGATAGAATTCNACTACAGCGCAAATAACAGGCTGTTGAAATGGAAAATTGAATTATTTTAATATTTTTAAGTCTTTAGATAGAATTGATAACCTAGAGAGACATACATGTCCTCCCCTTGTCACAAAAAAAAAGGCCAAACATAGAGCGCTGAACATCTTGTATTTAGCACAAAGCACATTTTCACTTGTTTCTTGCAGGAAAATCAGTTAATTAATTTTTTTAATGTTAAATNCTTGTATTTAGCACAAAGCACATTTTCACTTGTTTCTTGCAGGAAAATCAGTTAATTAATTTTTTTAATGTTAAATTACTACGACAGGCCCATTCCCGGTCCTTTACGGCTTTAAACACACTCAACATAAGTGTGGTAAAAAGTACATCTCCAATGCAGTTGCAATTGGTGTGGATCCCTTCGCGAACACTCTGAACAAGTCACGTAGCAGTAAAATTGGCCTATAACCAAATGACCACAGCTGGTGACCGTATCAAGAAAATGGAGAAGAGCAGTCGGCTAGCCTGCCCTCCCTCTAGTGGCAAAAAGAGCTGCGCACAAACTGGATAAATACTGGTGATGTGTACCTCGCAATTTCAACAGTGGCCACATTTATAACACAATTCTTGGCACACAAAAGAAAAGCATGCTGACTGCTTGGGTTTGCTAATCCCTGGTTCCAGTGCCACCGGACCAGCAGCCCTCCCGGGCTCACAGCAGCCCCGCCAGCTGCAGCAGCAGCGATGCCAGTCGCACCAGCACTGCCGCTCCAAGTTGGGGCACCAGCTTCAGTCAACTCCAACAGCAGCTGGGTCAGCAGCCAACCCAGACCACCTTCAGCAAAGTTAAACCCGTGGCTGTGTGCCACCCAATTTGCCGGATCACTAAGCCTGCATTTAACTTTGTGGCAAGTCGCCAGGCCACACTCCCTGTAGTGTATACTGGCCGGGGCCCGGTCAGCCAGTAGTATAGTCATCCAGTGATATCAATCCATGTCACTGACAGACACGTTAAAACTTCCCTGAACATGTCCCTGACCGTGACGTCACCATCTCCCAACTGACGACACGCGTGAACTTTGTATTTTGACTGTACCTAATCTAGNTGTCCCTGACCGTGACGTCACCATCTCCCAACTGACGACACGCGTGAACTTTGTATTTTGACTGTACCTAATCTAGGTTCTTTTTATGTGCAGTTCTAGAGAATTATTTCAACTGAACATTGCTACTTTATAGAAATTGTTTTGTGCATGAATAACAACTTATATCGTAGCAAACTTTAAACAGTCTGTTGCGTTGGGCATGAAATTGTAGGCAGATACGCAGCCCGGTTTTTATGTTAATTTTGACNAAACTTTAAACAGTCTGTTGCGTTGGGCATGAAATTGTAGGCAGATACGCAGCCCGGTTTTTATGTTAATTTTGAATGCAATATGTGATATCTGCAGTTCTGAGGAACACACAATTTTAATCTCAGAACACCTCAATTTTGAAATATTTCATAAATGAATAATGTCACATTTTCTATCAAACCGTAAGCAATTTNAATCTCAGAACACCTCAATTTTGAAATATTTCATAAATGAATAATGTCACATTTTCTATCAAACCGTAAGCAATTTTGTTTTGTCAGGCACGGCTTCTTAGGTCAATTCGGGACCCATTTTTGTGCCAATTATGACAGTGATGTGTGCTCCGGTGTGGAGTTTTGAGGCTCTCCTGGATTGAAAACACTGATTTGCTCTGCCACGATCAAATACAGGAAAGTTATCTTATTTCTCTTCCACTCTTGCTGTACTATAGAAATGTTCTAGCTTCAGATTTTTCTTAGGCATGAAAGATGTTAAGCGGCATATTTCTTGCTATCCAAGCTAGAAACTTTTGTTTTCAAGTCTTAAATTTTCACAAAAGAGCTTAAAACAAAATTTTGTGTTTTATGTATTATTTGCAGCACTGAACAATGTTTTCATCTCTCCAGTTATCCCAATAAATTTCACATAAGAAAAAAAGAAGTGATGTATATATGAAGATGGAATTAATCTGTTCACAGCCACGTCAAAGAAAGATACAGTGGACTCTCAACGTACTGAAAATGCATGTACCGAGAAACCATAACCAACTTTAACTTTCGGCAGACAAGCAAAAATTACAATATAAATAATGATACAATTTCCCACTTTTATTGTTTATTGGATATTGCATCAATCAAAATCAAAATATCTGTTGGTCCCGTCTTTTGAGATTTTTCGCAAACATCTGTTAAGCTGGTTGATTACACAAACATCTGATAACTGGGTGAGAAATACGTTCAAACAGGCCACCAGTAATCATCCCTTGCACGCCCGACTAGACAGGTAATGGTCACATAGCAACAAACGTGGCATCCTTATGTCCTCTGCCCTTCTCTCCANTTGCACGCCCGACTAGACAGGTAATGGTCACATAGCAACAAACGTGGCATCCTTATGTCCTCTGCCCTTCTCTCCACACACTGCCATAACCCATCTACCCACCACTCTACCTTACACCCCTCTGCAACATGCGCGCACACACACTCTCTCTCTCTCTGCCGTGCACCTTTCTTCCTCACCTTACATGCCAACAAGAGGGAAAAAACACTATTTGTTGCCAAATAATGCATAAGTACAAAGCCAGGCGTAAGTGCAAAGGAAAATCAGAGGACGCTATTTTTAATAATTAATAATTGACAACTGCAAAGAAATTAATTTCAATCACCTTATTTATTAATTCCTGATTCAAAATAACTTTTTTTAAGTAAAATATTATTAATTACTTACTACACATTTGTCGTGCAAGCACGGCATCGACAACTTAAGTGTAGAAATGTGGCTTGGATTGTGTAGGCTTTGGCTGCCCTTGGTGATATTCGTTACAGCTTATTTCCTCAGTATACATCTTATCTTTACTATTAGAAAAATGTATAATATGTGAATACAAATTATTCAGAATACTTAAATATTTTGTACTAGTATTTACATTGTTTGCAGCATGGACTTCAAGGCAAATAGTATACTGTTTTAAGTTTAAACCTGTGGCTTAAAAAAGGAGTCAATTTTGATTTTCATTGTTCTTTATTTATAGGCATTACTGTTCTGTTTTTGCATGCCATGTGTCGTACCAATTTCATTAACCATTTCTGAAATATTTTCACTGTCACCCAAGCACAGGAATTTGCTTCATAATCACATGGTAGGTTAACAATATTCTTGAAACATCTGGGTTTCTGAAACTTGCCTACGACAAGGGGACATAATTTCTCACTACCACTTTGGTTACACCACAGTAATGCAGAACATGTTCCTTGCAACGTTTACCTCCATGGCACTTCTCACCTTTCACAGCCAATGTTTTATTTGGCAGCAAGTAGTACAAAACTCCAGTTTTGTCCATGTTGAAAATATTATCTGGAGTGAACTGATAAAGTATTGGCTGCACGGACTTTAGCCAATCCTGAGAGTTATCCACGTCGACGGCTGCCGATTCGCCACACACAACTTATGGAATAAGGTTAAGTTCTTTAAAACATTGCAGTTAACCTTTGCTAAATTTGAAATCAGGAATCCCTAACCTAAAAGCCAGGTAATCTGCTTTTGCTGGATTAAAGGGTCAGAAATAGGTATGTTCGCTGCGTGCATTTTGTGATACCACTGAAGCAGATTGGTTTCTATTTCCTCATGTTAAGGTCCATGCAAGCGTTTTCTTGCTGAGAGTGCCGAGACATTGTCACGAGAAAGATCAACTTTTATAGACAATTGTGGAATACCAAATTCTTGTGCAATTTCCGTTTTATTTTTTTACTGCCTTTGTCCACTTCACTAATTATTTTAATCTCCGTTAGTAACATAAGTTTATTGCGTTTACGTTTTGCGTCCATCACTAAGCCTTAAAAAACCAACTAGCACGATCAAAAATATTAAAACAGCAACTTTAAAACAACTTCGTAAATGTTACCAACGAAAACTGTTCTTCGTCAGTTGTGTTTTTTGCAACCGTGGCCTTCGCGTATCCGTACGGCCAGAGAAACCAAACATTTAATTTGTAATGCCCTAAAATATAGAAAGTGGGCACAGCACATCAGGAAATAAATGCGTCAGTCTTGGGGTTTTTCCATTGCACTTGGTGTTCACAAGATGGCAGCAACTTGCAGGTTATGAACTTCAATGTTATTAGTTTGGCACATAAAGATTTTCGCCGCAAGGATAGTGTTAGTTCCGCGTGTGCGCAGAATTCTATCAATTTGAAACAAAACAAATNAATTATTTTAATCTCCGTTAGTAACATAAGTTCATTGCGTTTACGTTTTGCGTCCATCACTAAACCTTAAAAAACCAACTAGCACGATCAAAAATATTAAAACAGCAACTTTAAAACAACTTCGTAAATGTTACCAACGAAAACTGTTCTTCGTCAGTTGTGTTTTTTGCAACCGTGGCCTTCGCGTATCCGTACGGCCAGAGGAACCAAACATTTATGTTGTAATGCCCTAAAATATAGAAAGTGGGCACAGCACATCAGGAAATAAATGCGTCAGTCTTGGAGTTTTCCCATTGCACTTGGTGTTCACAAGATGACAGCAACTTGCAGGTTACGAACTTCAATGTTATTAGTTTCGCACATAAAGATTTTCGCCGCAAGGATAGTGTTAGTTCCGCGTGTGCGCAGAATTCTATCAATTTGAAACCAAACAAATTTTATTAATGCAATTTTAAACTAATAAACGGAATACTCCTCTTTACTGCAATGTTACAATTTTGGAATTATTGTCCTGCGGAATTAAAATCACTTTTTATTACATATTAACCGTATTTCGTATTAAGGAAATAGTTTACCATTATAAATCCTGTATTAATTCACGGGACCGCAAAAACACTTCGTACAAATGCGAATTTTGTATTAAATGGGTATGTATTAATGAGGTTTGACTGTATTTGACTGTAGTGATTTTTTACCTTATTCAATACATTAATTTTTTTTTCCCCATTATTTTGCTAGGACAATTTGACATGCCACAACAGCCTGAAACATTTTTAGTATTTCATTCTGCATTCTAATTTAAATTCACCAATAGACACAAAAAACAAAAGAATGCCATGCTGGGAACCAACCTGCTTGGGTAAGGAGTTGTGTGTCCCATGAGAAAGCTGTGTCACGGGTGTGGGAACCGTAGTGGTGGCTGTGCTACCAGGAACAGTTGTAGGGGGCTGGGTACCAAGGGGCTGAGGGCTAGGTCCCCCGGTTGCATTTGTAACGACCGTGGTGGGCGGGGGAGACTGCANAAATTAAAATCACTTTTTATTACATATTAACCGTATTTCGTATTAAGGAAATAGTTTACCATTATAAATCCTGTATTAATTCACGGGACCGCAAAAACACTTCGTACAAATGCGAATTTTGTATTAAATGGGTATGCATTAATGAGGTTTGACTGTATTTGACTGTAGTGATTTTTTACCTTATTCAATACATTAATTTTTTTTCCCCATTATTTTGCTAGGACAATTTGACATGCCACAACAGCCTGAAACATTTTTAGTATTTCATTCTGCATTCTAATTTAAATTCACCAATAGACACAAAAAACAAAAGAATGCCATGCTGGGAACCAACCTGCTTGGGTAAGGAGTTGTGTGTCCCATGAGAAAGCTGTGTCACGGGTGTGGGAACCGTAGTGGTGGCTGTGCTGCCAGGAACAGTTGTAGGGGGCTGGGTACCAAGGGGCTGAGGGCTAGGTCCCCCGGTTGCATTTGTAACGACCGTGGTGGGCGGGGGAGACTGCACCACGGCCACAGAGTTCGGCACACTTGATGTAACGGCCCCTGCATTGCTTGAGGGGCGTCCACGCCCGCCCCCTCCACCAACAATGCTGCGGCCTTTCTTCCCTTTGGGACCTTTTGGAGGAGGCGGGTCCAGCTCAACCTCCTCTTTTGTCATTTGTGCAACCTGAAACAAAATTTATATTATTTCACAATACCCAAAACCAGATTTAACAGTACAATGAATTTCACCCACACACAGAATTTTTATAGATTTACCGCACAGAATATCAATGAAGAGCAAGATAACAGCAAAAAAATTCTCACATTCTATTATTCTCAATATTCTAGCCCAAGGAGTAAGTAAGTGTAAGCCTTGATTTTTATTTACTGCTGGTATTTGCAAAGACATCCCAAGGACAAGAGATCATTATTCTGAGAGCTGAAAGCAAGGTCATCTTAGGCTAACAAGTTTATATATTTATTGTATCCAATAACAAATAGTTACCAACATAGAGCTACTTTAATGATTACCTTTCATAGTTAAAAGTGTGCAACAATTTCTAAGTAAATTTTTGAAAATTCATTTTTCTACTGCAAACTGTTACTCTATTCTTGTAAGGTCACTGTGTTGATTGTAGGATTACATCTGCAGGTTCCTATAGTTTAAGCGATAACATCTATAATGCAAGGTAGCAGTTCATCATGTGTAGAAACCTTTCTTTTGTACACTTAACCATTTATCCAACCCCTTAAAACAAAAAGTCTAACAGTATTAGATCTGGTGATTGTGGTGTGCAGTTGGGACTGCCACAACATATAGTTAAAACGTTGCTTTAAATGTGTGGTAGGAGGCAGAGGAGCCCCGTCATGTTGAAAGTATACAGCCATCAGTGTGGCTAAGGTATTGTCATCTATTCGAGGCATAGAACTTCTTGGCAGCTCGAGGTCAGGCAATCTATTGCAGTCCTTCCGCCAGCCGGTGCCAGCAGCGTATCACGGCTGTGGGCTGTTGCCTGCTTCGCAGTTATATATATATATAACTTATATTATATCTTATTTCCCTAAAAATAAATCACATTTCCTAGGTATATCTAGATGTTTCTAGTTTGCTTTATAAGTACAAGATAAAGTCTTGACTCGTGCTTAGTCAACACAAGATAATACATAGCACAACAGCTTCCTTACTCCACACACAGTGTTGATGTCTGCTAAAATCTGTAGCCCCAATGGCCAGTACTACAACCGCGGGTCTTTGAACGATGCTCACAGTTTTTCATATGCTTGTATGTGAAGTTTTCTTTGAAATTATAGCACTAAATACAAATTGTGCTAACACCAGTAATTGCAAAACGGAAGTGGTTAACAAACAAAATCGATCTATACTTAAGAGTGCATTGTTTTCTTTTATAATATATTAAAAATAATTTTGCGAAAGTATGAACTTTAAGCACATTAACTGTTTGACAGCAAGAGAGCGTGCTGTCTGTGGACATAAAGTGCGGCTGGTATGCAAGGAAGGAAAGAGCAGCACATCATCTATGTTAAAAGCAATATTCATGTCACATAGAAAAAAATTGTAAGGAGACGAGTTACAGATGTTGAAGATTTTAACTTAGGAAAGCACATAATTTTGTGTTAAAAAAAGGAAGGGGAGACTTTCGACAAAAATTACAACAGCTGTGGGTGAGAAATTAGGTTATATGGTTTTCAAACGTTCCATGGCTTGATTTAAAAAAAGAAAATGGGAACACCACCCTTGGACCTATTAAACTATGTAGCTTTGTTTTTATTTTATAAGCATCTTAACATGCAAGTAATTAAATTGTCAAGAAATTTTTCCTTTCTTACCGTACATTCCCTGAAAATCCCTGCTTTTTCCCTGTTTTCCATACTTGTAGCAACACTGAAAAAGTTTACAAATTAATAAAAAATAATTAAGGTATTTTACATAAATAATTCAAAGTAAAAACCTGAAACAGGGTCCAACTGCCATGTGATGAGAGCTTAAAAAGGGTAGAAAAGAATTGTGCTTATTGCACAGGGTCCAAGGGCCATGTGATGACAGCAAAAAAGGGTAGAAACATAAATGTGGTTTACTGGTAGACTTGCATAACTGTAATATACACTCACTGAGATAATCCAAGTAGAAACCTTTATGTTCTGGTGGCAGATAAGGAATCATACGTTTCAGGTCAGCTTTCTTTGCATCACTGATGTGACTTGTGCAATCAAATTCTTTAATATCCATTGATGCTAGATTGTCTTGTTTTCTGCCTATCTTGACAATGTTCCTACAGGCCCAGAAATTTAGATCGCTAAATGATTTTCGCAAGAATACTTGACCATGTATATCAATTGAGATGTTAATACATGATGCCTGTGAAATCGTCATCTTGGTTGTATTGAGATAGCTATCAGCGGCTTTGTGCAAGTCTTTGAAGTCAGCTGTTGTCATATTTACCACTTTGTATGGATGCTTAGGTATGCTGAAAATGACTTACGGTTCAATGTCTTTGGGTACAAATAACTTTGTTACTATTTTCTTTTCTCAATCAGTGCAAAATCTCTATTACAAGGCAGAAATATATTTCCACTAACTAAGAACTTGTAACAGATTTCATCAAAACTTCTTTAGCTACAAGATGTACAAGAGCAGTCACCATTTTATTTTTGTTTTGCTCCATAGAATTACCTGTCCATTTATTAGCTTCCTCTTAATGATGGGCCGTAGAGCCAACACTTTCAGCAGTGAAGATACAATTTCATCCCCCCCACAACCACATTTGTCCTCACTCCAGACACACACGTACACATAATGTGTCACCAAAATTAACACACAAATGATAAAACATGCCTATTGAATAGAATAGTGCATCTCACAGTGTGCTCAAAACAGCACACACAATACTTGTTGCAGGTCTAGAGTAACCATGCATGTCTCACCACCTGGTCTCTGTGATGCAAGTTTATCTTTGTGTAATGTGACCATGCTTTATCAGCTTTCCTTTGATGTAACTTAAATTTAGTTTTATAGTCAGTAACTGAATGGTTCTCCTTACTCTGAGTATTCAGCATGTCACAAGTACTGAATGTGTCTGTTTTTGGTCTTCCAAACGTCAAATTTGGGAAATATGTATAGTAAAGTTAAAATAAGAAAAAAATCTTAGTGCAGCTCTGAGGTAGGGCAGTGTAGGGAAGGGCTATTACAAACGTATGCTGCTGGAGAGGGGGGAACAAGTGACACAGCTGGCGCTGTACACACCAAACTGATAACATCACTCTCTACTACAACTCTGTTAAATACGGCACTGCGCGACCTAAGTTTTTTCAAGATAATATTCACGTGCTGAGCAGCTCTCGCCCCATCCGCTCTGAACAGCTGCCACCACTTAATTGAAAAACTTCACCCCTTTGTTCAGCAGCAATGGACTCTACCAGACAAACCTGATGCATTTTGGTCTTCTGCGCATTGTTTTCTCATTTGGATCTCACTCTATGAAACGTATCAGCATAGTGCCTGTATGTTACTGGACTTCCAGGATACTTTTCGGAAAAAGCATGAAAAAGCCCTGACATGTTTAAATCCTGACTAAGCGACACTTTTAGGAACATTTTTCTACCATAGTGAATCTCCTCCCTCGGATATGATACTAAATGTTCTGTATTTGATTTGTGTGTTCATCGGTGAACTTCCTCAGCAAATCATGTTTCCCCCTATTATCAATATAAACAGAGTCCCCCTCTTCTTTTTGTCCTGCAGTACCTGAACACGCTGATGAGAAAGAGCAAATATGTCAGAAAATGTCTGAAAACATATCTGGACATGATTTCCTGTACTATCTGGAACTGTGTAGTACAGTGAAAACTCTATCCATCGAATTTCAGGGGACTGACATAAAAATTCTAGACATGGACATTCTGTAGATGTGAACTAGACATATAAGTCAACCAAAAAAAAACCCCAACCTCATTAAACTTTATGTTGATCACATTGATAAGCCTATGTTAGTAATTTGTCAAGTATAACTAAAATAAAACAATGCTAATGCGAATATTAAAGGAAACATTGATATACAGTAGAACTCGGTTATAAAATACTCAAGGGAACCAAAAAGTGTTAACCTTACATGTAAAAATAATAATAATAATAATCCACTCTAATTTTTTTCGGTATTCACACTCAAAACTTATTAAAAATCTTATTTAAACACCTTGTTTGTAACCAGGTGCACAGAAATAGCTGCTGTCAAAGCAGATGTATTATCCATAGAGCAACTAACAACAAGTTGCAGTTACTAGCTAAGAAATAAAAATGTCTTGAATATTGTGATTGATAAAGTGCAGTGAATAAAATTTCCTTAATTTGGTTTTCATGCAGAACTGGCGACTGATGAGCGACACCAATCCAAATTGGATAGATGTGTCCAAGATGCAGCGTATGGAGAAGATAATGGCATGGTGTGGAATATAGGGTNGGTTTCCTTAATTTGGTTTTCATGCAGAACTGGCGACTGATGAGCAACACCAATCCAAATTGGATAGATGTGTCCAAGATGCAGCGTATGGAGAAGATAATGGCATGGTGTGGAATATAGGGTGGGAGGATAATTGGTTCATTTTTTATTGAAGGTACCCTAACAACCAAAGAGTGTGTCTTGCAATCAGTTCTGAATGAGGACAATGCGTTCCCTAGTATGATTCAATAGGATGGTGCCACGCCACATCACCGATCAATAGGGCATCAATGACTGCGAGGTGGATAAGTCTGCAAGGTCACATTCTTAAGTCCAGTTGTTAGGTTCCTGAGTGCACATTTGTCAAATATTAAAAGGATATGCATTTCACAGAAATATTTTTGATGGTCGAGTTGTTACAAGTACAGAAATAAAAAATAAAATGTCTCACAAATTTACTTGTATTATTTTTAGCAGTCCTTGTTACTTATGCAAAAAAAAAAGGCTGGTAAATTTTTTTTTACAATACCTACGCTCTGAAACATTGACTGCGTAGTAAATTTCTTGAACTTCACACAAACATAAAATTGTCCCACAGTTTGAGAGTTTCTTTTATATGTTTACTCTGAGCTAATCTCGCAGGTGAAAATGGAATTTCATATGCATGATCACGGAAGTGCTGACGTAAATTCTGAAATGCTCTCTCTTCCAAATGCCTAACCAATTACAACAAATATGTTATAATTTTACCTCTATACAACTTATATACGGTAGCCTTAAGTGGATAACTAAAATCATAATCTGTAACGTGACAGGTCATGCATGCATAGTGTTGTAAAGTAATTTTAAAAAAACTTTTTTGGTAGCTTTAGTTTAGTATAAGGTTCAATAATTAATGCAGTTCAACTATGGGAAAATTTAAACAGTGACACATTACTTATGAAAATGATCAAATATAACGGTTTCCAGCATATCATTTTCTTACTCAAAAATGAGTCTGAAAATGAGAATTTTAGTAATTCTCATCTTCAAGAAATACAAATTAAAAGAAAGCAAAAACTAAAACTAGACATCAAATATAAAGTTTCTATTACTTTTGTTCATATGCAGTCATGAAGACATCACTCAAGCACATAAGTTTTTTAATAAAATGCATCTCACACCCCCTTCCAAACAATAATATCACATGGCCTAAGTAAGAAGCAACCTCAACAATTTTGATTTTTTTTTTTTAATGGTTTAACTATGCTACGTAGGTCAATGAATGTTAAAATGTAATCACAATACAAAATATCACAAAACAAGGAAATAGCCCAAAAACAAAAATAACTTGTAAACCTACAGCACACGATGGTTTGAAATTTTTCCTACTAGTCCTTTTATTGTATCTTAACACTTTCTGAAACATCCATTTAAAAATCACCTCAGATGGAACATGTTACCCTGTTTTTCCATACATATTATTAGTATAATTGAAGCGTACTAATTTTAATTTACTAAAACTTCATCTCATATATTATGTGCAAATTTTTATATTTTCACGTAATCAAAAAAAATTAAAAATAGTTTTGATTTGTTGGTTGTATAGTAAACACTTTTTATTCAAGTATTGTAAAACTGGTGAAAACATATTTCATTCTTACTTATTAAAAATATTTCATTTATTTATGGCCTGATTAACACACAATACCATGCATAGACCCACATATAATGTTATTTTTCACGGGGAGGAAACAAATTTCAAAGACAGAGAGTGTTATTTGTGTTTGGCATTTGTCCAGTTTCTCAGTGCTTTTATCAGGCAAATAATAGTTACATTTACCTTTTATTACAATTTATATTTACAAAATAATGGTGTTTAATTAAATCCCTGATGCGTGGTTAATATATAATTAAATATTCTAGATTCTTAAACGATTAGAGGGTTGTCTGCATGTTGGTTACAGTTGTGGGTACTCTCAAAGTTATGAAAGGCCTCGACCTCCCCGTAATGACTCTCATCCATTAACCTCTCTTTGTACTTGTCAAAATGACGCACCACTCCTTAAATTTTTTTGATTATTGAAGTGCAATTCACGGGCAAATACAATTATTTTAAAGCTGTAACATACTATTCTTTACTCACACAAATGGAGGGATGGAAAATAATACATAAATTAAAAAACCTCACCTCAAAAACCAATGGATTAGGTACAATTATATTTATCTGTTACTTGCTCGTCACATCATGGTTTGATGCAGCATAAACTTAATTTTTTATGACTACCAAATAAATATGTTTAAAAAATCTTGGTGAAATTATGTATGGAACAAGTATCATACATTTTTCAATGTTTATGAGAACTTATTTTTTATAGGAAGTTACTTTCCACAAATTCCATGGAATTACAGTAAAACCCTGTTATAACATTCCCACAGATAAAATTATTCTGTATGTAATACAATTATTTCATGGTCCAACCATTTTTCCACAAGGATTAAAGGTTTCATTTCCTGCATATAAAGAAATTCATATTTTTCATTTCCTGCTTATAACATAAAGATTTGTTCAATTCCTTGCTACATCTGAAATGCAATTTTTCTCTTAAGTAAAATTTCAGACATATTAACAGTGCAGTATCCTTCAAACAGATACAGAAAACAGTTTACACTTGAAATATTAGGAATTTTAGAGGTGATGGTCCCAAAAATTACTAAGACAACCAAGAACAGATGAGTGAGAAAGTCATCAGAATGCAGTCGATTTTCGTTGTTTGTGATGCTAATAAAGTGTTTTGGGGGGAAAATTATAAGTTCCATAGTGATTGAGTTGCAAGGAATGAATGTTAGAAAGTAAAAAAAAAATCTCCTACTGGATCACGATTTGAAGATACATTGAAATATCAGAAGCATTCAATGATAACTACCAAACACATGTTACGAGCATAACAAAATGTTGTTAAATAATTATTTTTTTGTGTTTCCTGTAACTATCATTATTTTTTAAATATTGCTGCTTCTTGTAAGTTTTCATTTTCATTTTTTTAATTTATTGAATTCCACAATTAAATAAAAGTTTCCAAAAAGTACCGTACATCAACCAATGCAGCTGGTTTATGAGGTCTCAGGGCTGTCCCATTTCCCACACCTTGCATTCCGACGCTCCTCCATTTCGAACTCCTTTCACCCTCATTGACTCTCAAGAATTCATTCAGAGCCACTCAAACCTCTCCGATCCACTCCGATTAGCACAAGCCTTCACTTCTGTCAACCCTGCACTTTTTTTCATTGCATCCACAGACCCTACCTACAAGTAAATTTAATTAGGTTTTACTTTTTTTTTTTTTTTTTTTTTTTAAACTTACTTTGCTCTGCCAGTCTATTTCCGATGCTAGTGCAAGCCCTAACATAGCAAATTATTGAATTTATCTGACCAATTACCCCAGCAATAACATTATTCTTTCTTGCAACGCCATACCTATAAATATTATACTTAATAATAGACAAAATTAACAACCCAATAATAACTTCGCAAGTCAATGGCAAAAAGTATCTGCTTGTTTACACAATTTCTTGAACGGAATACACAATAAAATATTTCTGATTTCTAACTTAATTTTTGTAGTTAACCAGTAATAATATCTAGTACCCGTTACTTCTTCATTTGTGCAAAGAGAATAAACGTATAAATATTATGACCACATATTCCAGCGCAAAAGTTTTACAATCGCAGAATTGTTAAAACCTAATGCCATCAAAGGGAAATAATTTCCGCATCTATTTTTTTTCTTACGTATTGTTATCCTCAGAAATGCATTGAGGAAAAATATTTATATACACTGAGCAATTCTAATCGCTTTTATTATATACTGTCCACAAAAAGCACATTTAATGCTCTCTCATTTGGAATTACAGGAAAGCCCCGATTATCCGCGAAGCAGATTATCTGTGACGCAACAATTTTTTTTTAAAATTTGATTGTTAATTTAAGCCAACAGCAAGGAAAATACAATAAGCCCTACAGTGCGAAGGTCGAAAATTATGTAGTACATACATTCTCTGACCACTGACCTTGACGACCCGAGAGAGCGAGTCCACACAGTGAAGTTCACGTATAGAGGACACCTCTACGTTTTCTCTCGGCCTGCCAGTGGCCTCAGTTGTCAGTAAGCGTGCTTAGTTATCAGACGTATTTTATGTTTCTTTGTCAGTGTATAAGTTAAGTGTTTCATTAGTTCCTGAAATTACGTAATACATAATGGCTGAAAAACGAAAGAAGGTTGTGTTAACAATTGCACAAAAACTTGAAATTATTTCTAAAATAGAAAATGGCGCTTCAAGGAAGCAGTTATGTTTGAATTACGGTATCGGGAAAACAATCATGCGAGACTTTTAACGCAAAAAGACAAACTGTTGGCCTTTCCATCAATGTCGGACAGTGCTTCTGGGATGAAAAAAACAAAAAACAATGAAGAACTCCACCTATAATGAACTTGACTCTGCATTAGCGGAGAGGTTAGCTCAGCTACGAAGTGAGGGCATCTCTGTGTCTGGTCCTACCATTGCAGCTAAAGCAAAAATCTTATTTGATTTGGTACACCTGGAAGCAAATTTTGATGTGTCATCCGGTTGGTTACATCGTTTTAAGAAACGTCATGGAATTAGAGAGATTGGTCTACACGGAGAGAAGCTGAGTGGTGATCAACAATCAGTTGATGATTTTCAACGTGATTTTGAAGAATTTGTGTTGTCTGAGGATCTGTCATATGAACAAATTTATAACGCTGATGAATCAGGACTTTTGTGGAAGTGTCTTCCCACTCGTACTTTAACATTTGAAAGTGAACATCACGCGGCAGGTCACAAAAGTAGCAAGGTAAGAATTACAATCTTGCCATGCAGCAACGCTGCGGGTAGTCACAAACTTAGGCTTCTTGTAATCGGTAAATCTAAGAAACAGAGGTATTTCAAGGGGACAAGAGCAGAAAATTTACCATTTGATTATTTCAGCCAAAAAAAAAGTTGGATGAACCAGCAGATTTTTCAAGAATGGTTTTAAGAGATTTTTGTACCTCACGTACGTAAACATCTTGACTCAACAGATTTGCCAAATAGAGCTGTTTTGTTAATTGACAATGCACCTTCACACCAAGCTACAAGTGTGCTTCAGAAGGGCAAATCTTTGCAAAGTTTTTGCCCCCAAATGATACTGCGCTCATACAACCAATGGACCACGGAGTCATTGCAACAATGAAGAAAACATACAGGACAAACTTGTTACTGTCAAAAATCGAGGAAGGCTGCGATCTGAAAGAATTTTGGTGGAATTATATAATTTCGGATAGCATTTATGATATTGTGTCTGCATGGGATTACATCAAACCATCAACCCTTGTTAAATCATGGAGAAAAGACTTTCCGAGTATCAAAACAAATGGCAACCAAAACATTTGTAAAGAAGAGAATGAAGTCATGCCGACCGCTACACTTGTTAACTTAGTGACATCCTTTCCGGGAGGTGAGAATGTCAACGATGAAAACATTGAAGAGTGGCTGGAATGCGACGCAAGTGAGTCGGGGTTTTAACGACTGACTGACATAGAGATAATGAACAAAGCAATGGGAGTGAAAGAGAAAGAAGAACAAAAAGAAAGTGAAGAAGAAGAGGCGCCTGCGTGGATGACACACGAAACAGCTTTGCAACACGTAGACGAATTGCTTCAATATTTAGAGGAACAAGACGACGATGCACATCTGGCAGAAAAACTCATGTTAAGGAAAGTTTCCAAAGCAAGAAGCAAAAACGAGTAACTGATTTTTTCAAAAACGTGTAACTCAACACTTTTTGTACAGTACTATGTATGGCACTGTTTTTTGTTTACTGTTTTTATTTTAGTGATTTAGACATAGAGCAAAGGTTTCCGCTGTACTGTACATAAGTATGNTGTTTTTTGTTTACTGTTTTTATTTTAGTGATTTAGACATAGAGCAAAGGTTTCCGCTGTACTGTACATAAGTATGTATTTTAAAAGTTTTATTGTTTTTTGTTAGGGATGCGTTGAATAACCAAAAATGTCGATTCCGATTCCGGTACAGATTCTACAATTTAAATATCGGTTCCAGTATTGGGTTCTATTTTGAATACTTGCCTTTTACTTGCAACTTTATTAAACCAATGGAGATAAAATTCATTAAATGTTTTATTTAACCTATGGAAGAATTTAACAATAACAATGTGTGAAGATAAGTTTTAATGTATAGTCTATTTGAACAACATAATTTAAATAAATTTTAATCATTTATACATTTAAATTATTCTTTTTTTACATTAATAGGTGGTGATTGTGATATGTTTGGAAAATACTTTAATTAAATAACTCATGGCCCTCAAACCAAAACATTATGCCATGCTGTACAATAAAAGTAACCTACAAAGGTTCCTGAAAAGAATGTCAACAGCTTTTTGCTTCTTTTATGGGTGTCTGGNTGAGAGTTAAGAGAGAGAGAAGGTAGAGGATTGTTGATGTAAGAGCAAGAGATGAGATAACAGAATCTTCCCACACACTTCCCTCCAAACATCATCATCTAGTTTACAACTACCAATCCTTACATGTTTTTCCGTGTAAAACATGCACCCCAGAAATGTTATCCTTTATGTTGGGAAAAAAGGGCGCGCTATACATGAGTAAATACCATAGTTATTTTGTAACAACAGTTTTGCCATTGCTGTGTAGAACCAAGAACCGAGTAATTGTTGTTAACCTAAAGCCGGTTCCAAGTCAAATCTCAAGAACCGGTATAAATTGGAACCAAAGAACCAAACCGACCCATCCCAATTTTTTTTACAATAAAACTTAGTTTTTATGTTGAAATATTTTTTTTCCGTGTTTACACCTCATTTTCAGACTTTTTTCGGGTTATCCGCGATTTTTGCTATCCGCGGTACCCTTGCCACCTATTCCGCGGATAATCGAGGCTGTACTATATAACAAATAAACATATTTACTATAGCCTTAGGATGAAAAAAAAAAATAACTAGCGCATCAAATATGCTCACTTAACCTTGAACAGCCCATATTTACATTATTTGCAGTAATCAATAATAGTATGTTTTAATCACAGAGGGTTGTTCTACACAACTCATAAAGAGCTTGTTTATTAAAGCAAGAATGAAACGGAACAAGCACTGTGGTATGCTGATGTCATTGAAATAAGTGGGGTTTACTAATAATCTCTCACTTTTCATATCGCTCCTCTAACAGCCTGTGCATTCACTCAAGGCACTGGTGACAGAAACAACATTATGTCCACAAATAGTTTTCAATTTTCGTCAGGAAAAGATATACACAGAAGAGCCAAAAAAAACTGGTCCACCTGCCTAATATCGTGTAGGGCCCCCGCGAGCACGCAGAAGTGCCGCTAGACGACGTGACATGGACTCAACTAATGTCTGAAGGTATGCAGGAGGCAATTCACACCATGAATCCTGCNTGCCGCTAGACGACGTGACATGGACTCAACTAATGTCTGAAGGTATGCAGGAGGCAATTCACACCATGAATCCTGCAGGTCAGTCCACAAACCCAATCTGCGCCCATTTGAGAAAGGGTTGCACGTCTGTCACATCTAATGATTCTCATCAGTCGTCGTGTCCCCAGTTCTTTCACCATCTTTTTCCGGCCGCAGCGATGTCTTACCGGATTCCCGATATTCACAGTACACTCGTGAAATGGTCGTACGCGAACATCCAAATGTTATGGCTACCTCCGAGATGCTATGTCCCATCTCTCGTNGTACACTCGTGAAATGGTCGTACGCGAACATCCAAATGTTATGGCTACCTCCGAGATGCTATGTCCCATCTCTCGTGCGCCGACCATAACACCAAGATCAAACTCACTTAAATCTTGATAACCTGTCATTGTAGCAGCAGTAACCGATCTAGTTGCCGACCGCATCGCATTACTCTGATTGGTTCCATACCTCTGTTATTTGNGCAGTAACCGATCTAGTTGCCGACCGCATCGCATTACTCTGATTGGTTCCATACCTCTGTTATTTGCATACGCACCCCTATACAAGTTTTTTTTGGCTCTTTAGTGTACATTCCCGTATTTCTCTCATAATTTTGCAGAGTTACTACTCCAGTAATGTTTGGATTGGAACATACTATAGAACATGGCAGTACATGTACTAAAAAAATGCTGTCTTACTAAAATAACATTTTTTTAGGCATAAGCTATCACGCATCATTCTACTACATTTCAAAACACACTGCCAAAAAAAGCATAATGTAGCTTTATCCATTGTCCCAAAAAAGATTGCTAATTGTACGGATTGATTTCACTGTTTAGCAAAGCTAACTCAGCACCCTCAAAAAATACCACAGTTTCAGGAAAACAATTTTTCCCTACTTACCTTAGTAAGGAACAATTTTTCTAAAGTTTGAGCCATAACCACAACATCCTCCCCAGGCTTGTTGTACACATAGCAGTTTGTAAACATTGTGTTGAAGTCCTGAATACATTCCTTAGCACTTGAGTAGTAATTGTGCTCCAAGCGCTTCTTGATTGTGCCAAGATCCATAGGCTGTGGGATGATCTTATGGTAATCCTAAAAATACAAAATAAAAAAATCATTATTGTCAGCAAGACATGTATACTTAAGTACAATTCTCCACCATACATCCAGAATGATTGACGGGAGAGGAGGGGAGGGGATGCTGTACGGATATGTGAATATTCAGAATAACTGAAGGAAATAATTTTAGTAAGTAATATTCCTGTATAACCAAATTGAAGGGACTAAAGTTTGTTATAGACGGATTCTTTCTAGAGAGGTGATTTAAAATGTTTTTTCATCATGCAGTCAATTTTAAATCTAAATGCTGTTGAAATTAAACTGCATTGGTTCTTTTGTATCGATTTGTGTAAGAAAACTATTAAATGGATTATCTTTAACTCTTATACAGTAAACCATTATGCATACCTGCCAACTTCAGGAAATAATAAATAGGAAGATTTTGTAAACAAAATAAAATTACTTAATTTTTGAATAAAAATTACACTTAACAATGCAGGCTTACCATACATACTACCGCTTAATATGAATAAGGCCCATTATGTTTTACTACACTAATAACATAAATAAAAACCATATGTTAATATTTTATTACCTATCCACTTTCATTGGAATGTGAGACAAAGCATCAGAGCACAGCAATATTAAAGATGTAACTAGTGCCCGTATCTTTCTCCAAGACATCTGTATTGCGTTGTTAGCTTAATTGGTTAAATCTGCACTAAAATAATGAACTAAAACTATCTTGCTACTTAAGCACTATGGAGTCATACAACCCTCTATTATCTATTTTTGCTCTGTTGTGTTGTATTCTACTGTTTATGTTGAAATGGAACACTGGNAGTCATACAACCCTCTATTATCTATTTTTGCTCTGTTGTGTTGTATTCTACTGTTTATGTTGAAATGGAACACTGGGGTTTTAAAGAAGAAGCTGTGGCTTTCTTTAGGAATTCTACACTACAATTTTCTTCATAACATCAGCCTGATTTCCTGCATTTCAAAACTGAAATTGATTCTATAATGTCATTAGACATGGAGGATCTGAACTGGGTCCTGTTTTTTTCCCCAACAAAAAAAAGCATGCACACATTCTGCATTGCTGTGTGGAATGGACAGGATTGATAACATTATTCTACATATTCTATTGTATTGTTAAATGCCATCAACACCACGAATCCTGGAAAACTTGGCCCACTTAACATCATCACTATCTCCTGCAGCACTAAGGGCGGAAATGTTGTCTATCTGAAGAGTTGAGAATTTTTTTCCAGTTTCGTCCATAGCTGCATTCCTAGTTTCACCTTCTTATACAGGCAAAATAAAGGGAAACAAATCCACAAAGCAGCGAACAGAAGAAAAGTTGGCATTGTCGAGATTATTCACTCTTGCCACATATGCATTTTTCAAGACTTCAATTTTTATGAGGAATTTGTGAACAATGTAGTCACATGCTGTAACAAAATAGGTCCTGACAGATGCAAAGAAAACTACTTTTTCATTTTCTTCAAGTGTTTACAAAATGTTTGATGCTCTACTTCCCATTACTAATTCGGTGTCGTCTTTCTGATTCTGAATAGAGAGATAGTTCACTTCAAATGATGAGCAACTTTTCACAGCATTTGCTTTCACAAAATTTGATAGCAATACTTTTAGAAAATAGAGCACCAGTTCTTTCAAAATATGAATGTGTGGAGATGCTGACTGAAGAAATATATTCAGTTTTTCAAATGTTGGTAGGACACCTAGAAGAAATGCACAAAATACTTTCTTTACGTCAGAAGAAACTAACATAAATAGTTTCTCTTCCCGATTTACAAAAGGACTTGTATTCTTTAGAATAGGAGCATCACTGTTTGCTGATGTCAAAGAAATTATCTTTTTGCTGGAATCAGTAGCAAAACACAAATTATTCCTTTTCCCATTTATGTTTCTCTGACATATCCCATCAGAGGTTGAACAGGATGATGATTGTAGTTTGCGAATTTTGTAAGAGGTGAGACTCGAAGATGAAAGTTTCTCATTTACAACCTCTCCCTTAAAGAAACTAAGCAATGGTTCCCACTGTTCAAAAACCCTCAACAAACTTCTGAGAGAAAGCCATCTAGAACGCGCTTCTGTATCATGGAGCTCTTGAAATTTTTGTAACCTTTCTTTTCTCTTTAAACTTTTTTCCAAAGAATAAAAAAATCTACAAGAATGTCATCAAATTTTACTGGCCACTCTGCCAATTTTACTGGCCTTTCTGCAGATAAATTTATCAGGTGACAAATGCAACTAATCACAATAAGCCCAGGGTGTTTCTCTTTCAACACTGCTGCAACACCATTTTTATGGCCAACCATTACAGCTGCATTATCTGCACAAAAAGCCACGCAGTGTTCAACAGGAATGTTATTGCATTCAAGCTGTGCAAGCACTAAATTACCTATATTCCATCCAGTAGAATCTCCTTCAAGGGCAGGGATACAAAGAACAGAGTTCACAATTTTCTCCTGTGTATCATCGTAAAACATCACTACAATGGGATACAACTTTCAATTGGTGTCATTGCTTCCATCAGTTGAAACAGAAAATGGCGCATTCTGCAAACATTGTACTACACTAAATTTTGTATCAGAAGCCATTTCCTTTACAATTGTTGATGTTTACTTCTTTGCAATTTCCGAGTCCGGGAAAATTTTTTTTAGTAGCAAACCTGCATGATTTGCTGCAGTTAGGGGAATGTTGTGCTCTACCAAAAAAGAAATAAACAATTATTCTGCTCGTGTAATGTCCGAATCAGCATTTCCAGGTTTTGCAAAGAACTTGGAAATCTTCTGATTTTCTTCCTGGCACTTTATGTCTGCGACATGCTTTGCGCTTTTAACGTGTACACTTATATCTGTTTTCCCACCATGTGCAATGTTTATTTCGTATCGACATATACTACAAGAGCCAAACCTATCGCTACTGACTGATTTTATAATACATGGAAACTCTACAATGTATGATTCCCGGAATGTTTGGTAGTAATACTGATTTTTTCTACTCATCTTTAGTTATACACTTTGCAGAGTAAACAATAAGTAACCCATCAAGAACTCACAAAAACATGGCTGGCAAGAGACATAACACACACCACATTGTAATTACAGTCCATACGTAATTAAGTACAGCTTTTATCGCACACAGCATTAAAATCCTTTAAAAAGTGTTTCAACTAGACTTCAAATTGAAACAGTTCACAGTAAAATCAATGTACACTCAAGTATTTGTATTCACAAACAAATCTGGTAGCTATCAAAAACTCCACAGGCAAATAAAATGCAACTCCAACAAACAATAGATATGCAAAAATCAATTGCCGCCCTCTCGTAACGTAATTTCTTGGATGCAGGCAAAATCAGTATCAATATATATCGTCACAACACTAGATTTCCGTGCTTTACCGTAAAATAATTGGTTTTTTTTTAATAACTAAAAATCAGAAGAATGTACATATTTCCGGAAAACAATATATGACAGCTTTATCCGGAAGACTTCCGGAAAAATCGGAAAGGCTGGCAGGTATGTTATGGCCACTATTGATAAATTACCATTGTCATAGAGAAAAATATGCAAATAATTTTGTTTGGAGCAACAATAGGTTAACAAAATTTTTTGCAAAATTCTTAAAATTTTAAATAAGTAATAAAACCTCTTATAAAAATAAAATACTTGGCACTCACAGAGACAATACAGCTTGTATGGTACTTAAAATAACACTATGGCTTTTGTAAATTTTATTTTTTATCTGAAATGTGTGACAAATTGAGAATTTTTTTTATTAAAGTTCAAAGTAAAATTTGGGAGGAAAGGAGAAATATAAAAGGAAAGTAAATACAATCAGACCTTCCAGTCTTTGTTATAAAGAAATTTTTTGCAGAAGATGGAAAAATAATTTGTTATAAAGAGTATAAAATGTGCTGTATCATATCCATTTTTGACCAAACCAAACACAAATTTTGTTATAAGGTTTTCGTTATAAAGAGGTTCACTATATAGAGATTTTACTGCTGTATGGNCAAACCAAACACAAATTTTGTTATAAGGTTTTCGTTATAAAGAGGTTCACTATATAGAGATTTTACTGCTGTATGGTACAAAACATACATTAAGTACACTACTTTTTATTTTACATTGTCTGTCATTACTAAAACACTGTGAAAATAGAGATTGTACACATAAAAAACATATCAATAATAACTCCCTTAACAGCAGTTGTGTAGCGTGGCGTCGGCAGTGGCTGCTCTTCCTCCATACAAAAGTGCCCTCCTTCCATCATGCCCTCCCTGCATCTATTCTCCTCACATNCGGCAGTGGCTGCTCTTCCTCCATACAAAAGTGCCCTCCTTCCATCATGCCCTCCCTGCATCTATTCTCCTCACATGCCACAGCTGCCATTGAAAAGTAGGTCACTGACTAACAAACTAGTTGTAACCAGTTGTGCTGTGTGTCATGCCAGTAGCTTCCTTGTTTATATATCCTCAGTCCAGAGACAAGCAAAACATAGCATATTTAAGTAAATTACAAGAAGGTGCATACATATTATGATCTGGGTCTTTCTGATGTGTAGTTCGCAGCATTACTTGTTCCTTACTTGTAAAAATTTATAAATAGAAATGATTTACACAGCAATAAAATTTAGGTAAAAGGATTTATACAGCGGTGTCCTAAGGTAAGCAAATGGCTTAATGTTTGTTTGCATATCGTGAAGTGCACCGCCACTTGTGCCTGAAGTTGCATCACGTCCTTCAGTAGAACTCTTACTCCTACTGGCGGACATTTTTGTAAACATATCCATCAGAATTTGTTGTTCAGCTTCGCCATGTATGTTCTTGCTGCACTGGAACACCCCAACACGGTGAGACCATCTTTACTATCTTTCATTCTGCTATGCCATTCATTGACTGTACAGTGGCATACAATACCAGTACAAGCAGTTTCGTAAGCATTGTACACTTATTTTGTAGTCAGATTTTTTAAGATACTAATTTTATAATGTCAACAAAAAACTTTTAGGCTGCTCTAGCGTCTGCAAAAAGATTTTCTCCTTTCAACTTGTAGGTTGATTTGCCATGATGTAGTTAGAATCTGTACAGCCACCCTTGAGAATAGTCTCACGTGAATGGCAGCTTTAGTTCATTGTGAAACCATTTAGCTTGTTCAACTATCACTGCGCCAGAAATGCTGAGACCTTCGCTGCAGCATTACCGAAACGACTCGATTAAGACGTAAAGTTGAGCAATTTTACTCAAATGGATTGTTTTATGATTTTCCATAGCTTTATTTTACTCGCTATCACCTTATAATTAATAGAGTTCGTTTTTTTTTTTTGCATATACAGTTGAACTGCCAATGTCATAACACAAACATAGTAATTTAACTAAAGCACCAATTTTTTTTAAATTTCATTTTTGTGTTTAATAGACAACACTATTTTTTTACACTTTGTGCTGAAACCAGAACACTCGTTGGTCCTTTCTGCCAACATCACGTAACACAACAAACTAGATGTTCAAAATTGTCTATAAGCACGTAACAATATGTACTACTTGCGAGCAAGCTGCTCTATGGCAGACTGTTTCATCACGTGCAAGTTACGGCGGGGCGTGATACTTGCTTGTTGGAGGAGGGGGAAAGTTGCTTCGCACACACATCAAGTGGCATGTTGTGTAACAGGGTGCCAGATATGTTCCAGATAACTGAAGACCTGATACATGGTTGAGGAGTGTGCTGAAAACATCACAAATGATTGTTGCAGTCTGAACTGGCATACTACTACAAAATTAATGCAATAATTCTGTATGGCCAATCATGATTAATATAATTAATTATAGTAAAGCACCACTTCAATGAACTTTGCATTAACAAACATTTTTGCTACAATGAACAACTGTTTTGATTCCAACAAAAGCTCATGAAAAACAATAGGTTTCGGTTTGATTTTTAACAAATTTTTATATCATGATTTTAGACAGATTTCTAAAATATTCACATTAACACATTACAACTCAATTCTGTGCTAACTCAATAAATTCAAATTTTTCTCTCCCCAAGACAACAAAAAATGTAGTAAAATATTGTAATGTTTAGAGAAAAGTCTTATCAATGCCACACCATAACTATTTCACAAATGTCAATGTAACTGGAGATGAAGAAAACTCAGCAAATTGTCACACAAAATAGTGTTCAAGCACATAAAGCGCTTGTGGCGCAGCAGGTGTACAAACTGTGTAGTGTTTTTTCTCTTGTACAGCAGTTACATCATTCTTCCCATGTATGGCATCTGCTGTCAGGATGTTTGTTAATATGCGGCACAAAAGTTATAATGTTTTTGAACGCAAAAAAATTAATGCACCACTAGTGTGTCGTATACTGTTTTGGTATGCTATCAAAATTAGAAACTAACTGGAAAATATATTCTGTGATGCCATACAGGACATGGAAAAATGTATTAGGAAAATATTGAAATATTGTACCACAGCAAGCATGTATTGCAGATAACCAACACTTCCAGGAAGGACTTAGTATGGTGTTGGAGCACACATAACACAGAGACAGGTGGCGATATGCTCAGGTATGAAGGCAAACAAACTTCAGATGTTCTGCAGAAGAAGATCCTACAACAGTTGGTGCAACTGACATAAAAATTCGCAATAGTTGCCATCCAATCTGGTCCCAAACATTCACCGTCGGGGTTCCTTCAATTACCACGAGTGGGGTGCGGGAATCATAGGAAATGGCACCCCACACTATGACCTCTCAATGTGACGATGTGTCACTCTACAATGAAGCGCGATCACAGCACCGGCCAGGACGTCTCCTGACGAATTTGGGTGTCTGTATCCAGACAGATCTGAGATTCGACATTGAACACCACTCATTGCCAATCCACCAAGCTGCCCACTCCCGGCAGGTCACGTGCTCAATGATGCTCAGGTCATAATGGTAGATGTCGTAAGGGACATTGCAATGACATCCCGCTCTGCTAGCTGCCTGGACATGGTAATGGTGGACATGGGTATACCTCCGGCTGCAATGACATGTGTCTGGACGGTGCGCAGTGACACATGTTAAGTACTTACAGCCTGTCACATGATGAAACAATCCTCCCTGCTAGTTGTCTGCCGGAGTCAATCCAAGCCTCCTCAGCACGTGTAAAACCTTCTGATTCCACTGTGTCCAAGCACCAACTTACTGTGTAGCCCAGAAAGGATAGATCCCTCGTCAGGCCTGGCACTCCTTCCGGCAGGTCTATACGTGGTGGGCAGAGTGACTAACTGACAAAGGTGATCTAGCCTCTTCGTTGTGTGTCTTGCTAGTGATCGGGGCTATACCATACGTGCATACCAGGTACCTTTGCATGCCTGGTCCATAGTATGGGCGAATGTCTAATGTGTGGTGTTTCGGGTGATGTATGTCAAATCCTTCTTAGGGAACAGGCGCAGTCCTACTCTAGATTCGGCAAACCAGTTCTCAAACCATGGTTCCCTGCCTCTCCTTTGCGAGGTGACACCAGGAAGGACTACATACAGTTCACTCAAGAAGGAACAGGCTGCGTTTAGACTGAGAACGTGTCTTATTCCATGCAGAAAAGAACACGATGACCCGTACTCTCCTGCTGTAAATCAATGCACTGATTAACTTAAGGAAGGTGAAAACAAAAGACAGTTGAAGGGGCCTGTCTGCAAGTAGAGCCTACCTGAAGGGCATGCTAGTACAGCAAGAGCAACAACTTAGGTAGCCGTCAGAAAAACTGTACCCTAACTGAAACTGGGTTGTGATGAAGGACTGCAGGGGGGAATATGGGGTGTAAGTGGGTTGATGGCAAGTGACAAGAGTGGGGGGAACGACAACTCTTTAGGTGTGTATCCGTGCTAAAGAAGGCCGGCGTTGCTCACTGGTGATTGCTAGGCGTTACCTCACGAGGCGGAGGAAAGCAGACAGAGCAGAGAGCGTTAGCACGACTGGTGCTAAAGCGAGCTGCTGGTATTAACTGCCATTCTGCGGTGGTGCAGGGCACTTTATACTCCTCGGCTAGGAGGTGTCTCGGGTTCCTTCGGCCGGCTTCTGCGGGGTAGCTCCTCTCTTCGTAGACGGAGCTGCACTGGCTGCCATCTCTCGGGGCAGCTGGAAGCAGGGTTTTCCTCATGTGCAGGTGGGATCAGCTGCTCAATCATAGGGGCAACTTCACTGGCGTCGGCTGGTCTCCCTTCTCACGGGATTGAGTTAGGAGGAGACTATTTATATTACTCTCTTTCTTGAGGTGCATTCCACTCTCCAGGCGTCCGCCTTATCTATGGAGGCAGAATTCTGGCCTAGGTGGCTGCCATTCAGTGTTTGTATCTCTTCTGGGGCACGTGACAAACACATTATACGGATTTGCAGCAAAAAGAAATAGTCTTTAACTATGTGTCACGCATCAATGTAAATTATTAGACCTTGCGGTTAATACAAACATTAACCATTAAATCTGTAATATTTCGAGTCTGAAAAGAAACTGAGCTGCATTTAAAGTTTTAATCACAAAACTTGATTAGAAAATGCCAGTACTCACAGATCACCAGTGAAACCTGCAGAAACAAGTACACAAATGCAGTTACAACATTTCGAACCACTCTTCTATAAAACCTGAGTTCGACTTGAGCTCGACACGAACATGTCATCTAAAAAATTTACTCAAACCCAACTCCACTTCAAAAAAACTGTGCTCGCAGACCCCTATCACCACTAGCGCACGTAGTGGCAGAAACATTGAACTATTACTGCCATCTTACTAATGTTATAATTGCGGTCCCGATTACTGCACATATGGTTCTATGTTGCAGTAGTGGGAAGTTTCATGAACTCGTTATAAGTATCTCTGGTATCAGCAAAGCTATTGAATGTTATGTTTTGTACGCCACATAAAAAACAAGGGAAAAAATTTCTACAACTAATTTGTGGTATGACAATGCATTAAATTGTAGGGGAATAACTGGGACCTTGAAAAAATAGTGCAAAAAACGGTTAAACGTAAATACCAGGAACGTAAAAATTGGGTTCTACTGTATTCCTCTGTGTTAATGTGTGATCTTTAAATAATAACATGTTTGTAATGTTACATGATGCCCTGTTATGTGAAAAACAAAAGCCTATAAATTTATTGGTGAGACTGACTAAAACAGCATACAGTTTGAGCTTTTTTCAATGTATCAACAATTTGAACATGGAAAAGCACTGAGTAGGTATGGGAAATGCAGGACTTTTTCAGTGCACACAGAGTGCAGTGAAACATTATCTAGATGCACTCGTACACTGATGGCACAGTCTTCAGACAACATGTAGTTGATACACAAGACTGGCACCAGAAGTAAAATTCCAATAGAGTACAATGATGTGCTTACAGCTAAGGATAAAAATATCTACCTTGCACATATTGTGGCAATGTACACAGTTAATGGAATTTAATCTTTGTTAACATAATATACAGTTGTTAACGTAATATACTTTTTAGTAATAAATATGTTCCCAGTAGGTAAGTCATACATTACTTGCATAAGTATACTTACATCTAATGTTTTTGTAACAATTATATTTTATATTTCCTTTTTTAAATCGTTGAGTTCTGTAAACCAAATGTATTATTGTCAACAATAAAAGGAATTGCAATTTTGGAATCGAGAATCGAACTTAGTATTGGCATCAGAATCGTGAATCAAGAAAAAATGATATTGTGGCCTCTCTACTTTATTGTAATGACGCAATAGTATTCATTTTGGGATACGCTGTTAATTTTCTTTCGTTTAACGGGGCTTCGTAAAATTTTTTCTGTATTTAAAATTAAAGCAGTGGGAGTGCGCTTAGCTTATCGTAGTAGTTATAATTATCCGTCATCCGTTTGCCATTTTGAAAGTTGTAGTTCTCAGTTAGCATCAGCATTAGAAAATAGAAGCTTTCCGAACTGCGTCAACAGTTTCGGTTCTAGAAGGTTTGATTATCTTTTACTACGATGCAGTTCGGATAGCTTGGGAAGAGCGTGCTTGGCCCACGCTATGCCCATATTTGGTAACGATTGGTGACACCCTGGTTTGAAAAGGGGGAGGGGGTAGCCACGAGAGATAAAAACCCTGGACAAATACTCTCCCGCAAGAAAAAAGTAACAAGCAGCGAAGGAAGACGTATCGTACGTGACGAATATCGCCCACACCGGCAAGCACCCGCAAACGCTAAATCTTTCAACTTAGTTCTTTTTCGGCAAAACCTTAACTATAATAAATTCTTTCCGCCGGTGTGGGAGGTCGATAGGGTGCCAGGAGGGAATGGACGTCCCACCTGCCTTCGTATTTTCTTCTTGCAAGGCAAGTTTTCGAGACATAAATGAATCAATAAACGACTGCGGCGCTGTTCTGTACTTGTCTGTTTATCTGTGAACCTGTTCGTACTCAGCATACCTAAAGATAGCATGTGAACTCTTTCAATTGATTGATAAATAAAAGTATAGAAAAAATAAACCGGAACTTGACATTATTTCATTGGCGCCTTTTAAAAGACTTTCATGTTGCTACCACAGAGCTAACCGAGTGGCAATTTCCATTCGTCATACTTTGACGTGGAACATTACATTATATAGTAATGAAGAGCCGCGTAGCTGTAAATGCTGCATGCACACGGGTCATTTGGCTATAGAGAACTTCATTATAACAAAGAACCAACATTTCTTATTGCTTCAAGTGTGTTATCGAGAAATTTAACTGTATCTGTTCCAGTAATGAAGAGCCATGCAGCTGTAAATGTCACACCCACTCACCTCAGTTAAAATTATTGTGGGTGGTTTTCTATAGAGAATTTCATTATAAAAAGCAACCAAAATTTATTATACCTTCAAGTTCGTTATAGAGAAGTTTAACAGTATATGTTCAAACATTTACTTTTCCTGACTTCTGAACATCAACTGCAAGTGCACACTCCCACTATTACTAACAACACAGAATGAGTCAAATTTTTTTTTTACTCACAGGGAGGTTGAGTTTCTTGGCATCAACAGGTTGGTGAAACGGCCAGGCAAACTGATGTTTCCAGACAGCCTTAAGCACATTCTTTTGCAGGAACACAAGCTGGTTGGTGACCCGACCTGGACGCTCTGTTGGCGGAATGACAGGTGGCTGAACAACCCCATTGATGGGATCCAGCCGAGGCTCATCCCGCGCAGCCGAATCTTTTGCGTCTTGTTGCTTCGTGCCAGGATCCTGGGGACATACAAGAATATATTACATACTGGCATATAAAATACTGTCAACAGTCTGTACACCTCACGTAACACATTTGTCATGAGAAAATGGCAGGACACAAATAATTGAAACTGATGAACCCAGTGGACACCATACTTAAGACATATATACGAACATGCTAAACAAGATGTACGTAAAAAACCCCCAGTATTTAAAATATGTTTTGGTGATGATATACACGGAATACAGTGTCGTAAATTTACAAATAAATTTCTGGGTAACTAGAAATTTTATTGGCCAAATTCATTTACCAACTGATTTAGTAAAATTATTTGCCATAATTTTTTTTTCAATTTATTTAGTTTAGAAATATCAGTCACAAGAATAATGAAAAAAAATTTCTAATGTCAATTTTTGGTATGTTTCCAAATATGAACATTGGCCACATCAGACTAAGTAGCATACACTTAGCTAGCACATGTGTCCTGATCAGAAAACAGACAATATAATAATGGCAGTCAAAAAAACTGTTTTCGTCATATGATTTATGTTGGCATTATAAATAATCGAAAATTAAAAAAAACACTGACAATAAAGATTATAAACTATAAAAAGGGGACGAAATTCTATTATTTACAACTTAAAATTGATATAGTGGAAAGCAGTGTACGTGTAATTTTTTCTCATACTCATTGCGCTGTAGCCTAGCATTCACTTCACAAATTGCACATCCGCCTTGAGAAGAATGCATGAGGTAATAGTCATCACTCATTCTTTGGGATGGTAAGGGGTAATGATTCAGTCCAGGTCGTTGTCCAACTTTCCTTGTCAGAACACATAAAGAGGGCAACAGTAACCTCTAAATGTGTAAGTTGGTATTCTGGTTCTCAGGTTGTTTGATGTAATTGCCAAGTAGCAACCACAACCATGATCAGTGCATTTGCGAACACATTCCACCACCACTTCTTGCACCATAGTCTGGAACGGTAGCTGCCCAACATTCTATCCAGTACATCAACACCTCCCATTCTGGAATTATGCTGTATCAATTTTGGTAGTGGTACCTCCACTACCTTATTTTTTACATGTGACCACCATTTAGCATATTGTACTGGTTCATGAGAACAGTAGTGTGATGCAACGGCCACTACAGCACTGCCGTTCCACTTACACATGTAAACTTTACCATTACTCTGATAATCAAAAGTGCCTCTTTCTTGTTTTTACATGTCATTAGAAGGTTCTAGAGGGTAATGCTTGGGGCGATTTTATCTAATAGTACCTGTTGCTTTTAAGTTTTGGCCCCCAATTTCAATCAGCAAATTATATGAAGTGAAAAGATTGCCAAAAATACTTCTACTTCCAGCAGGTTGGTCACAATCAAAATGAGATTATGTACAACTGTGCTGGTAAGAGGCCCTGTTTGATCCGATTGCTTACGTCCATAAATCTCCATTTTGTGCAGATAACCATTACTTCCACAGATCATCCAGATTTCGTAACCAAAGTGAATGGTTTTCCCATGAATGAACATCTTAGCGGAGTTGTGACTGTAGTACAGGACCAAGGATTTGTCGATGCTGAGGTGATTGTGAGTATACTTCGAAATTCATCAATTTTGCATTCAGTTCATCGTAGATAGGTTGGATCTTACCTAATTTCAAGCCTGGTCGCAGATCAGGATTACTCATCACATGAAAATTTTTCTTCATGTCTCTAAATTTTTTTCTTGTCATGACTGTAGGGATGATAGGCACAGCAATATCTTCAGCAGAAATCCAGTAATCGTTTTCAGAAGGCACACTGCAATAACCACTCAATAAAAGCACTCCAAAAATTTTTTTGCTATGTCTCTCCATTCCAGAGATAAGTTTGTGTGGTGTTGAGCCACATAAGTAATCGTCATCTCAGCCAAATGGATGAGGTAATCCTGGGATAAACATTTGAAGAATATTTGTACAGGTTCTGCCTCCAATATATATGGGGAATTGATCACCAATTTTGTCAAAAGGTTCAATTTAGCCTTGTTGAACGTGGTACCCTTCTTTCATTTTGATGCTGATTGTTTACTTCCTTTCACATTTGATGATCTGTTTTAGTTCTACATTTCTACTTTGGCTGAGTGTGTGTTTCTCGACTTGGCGATATATCAAGTGCAGCTAGCTCGATAGCAGGTTGACTTGAAGTTCTACTGTTGTCCAAACGCTTAGTGAAAATGCACATTTTTTTCACAAACATCAACAGGGGTAACTGAATCAAAATTGTTGTCATCTACATCCTCCTCTTCTGTAACCCTGCCGTTTTCATTGGGGGAAAGCTGACAAAATTTTTGTCTTCATCCTCAGTGAAATCGGATAAATCCGAATCTCGTAGAGAATTAAGGTAATCCACAGCTTCCTGTACAGTTATAAATGTTTTTTCCATTTTTGGCTAAAATAATGTAACAAACACACACTAGTTTGAAATGACACCACTGGTAAGAAAGCAAGACATTGTGCCCAAGACTGAGCAAACTACGAAATACGAGACATACCGCATGTATCAAAACACAAATGAAGATGGCTAATACCAACCTTCGACTGAAAAAATAACGCTGTAAGTTAGAAAGTGAACTCTTAACTAGTAGGTAAACAATCACAGTTAACAGAAACTGGTAAAATTACAAACAAAATAACCCACAGATAGAGTTTACAATACAAAGTTGATAGATGTAAAAAAGGTGATAAATAAACAAGACGATCACAGCTTGAAATGTATACAAAAGCCGAACAAAATACATTGTGCGCAGCAAACACGTGTCTGGCGGTTAGCGGGCGGTGACCAATGTTCCCAATTGGGAAGACCTCTCTTGTGTGAATTTTTAAAAATATAATTCATTACCTTACTAAACCAGGAAAAAATGGGTGTGCTCAATGGGTTAAGGTATGCAAATAAAAAATAATGAAAAAGTTAGTAATTGAAATTTCACAAAATTTATAGTTTTTGAAAAGTTTTATCTTCAAAATTATTACTTAAATTAATGTGAAACTTTTCTTAAAATTAAATCCAGAATACATTTGCTTGTAGAAAAATGAGAAACCAATGATTATAGTAGAATTACTATTTTTAAAAAATTGCTGAAATCATGTTCTTATATGGGAGCATTGGCTAGTGTATTATCTGAAAATTATCAAGAACATTAAAAGATTATATTGGTAGATTTGCAAACAAACGACTGCAATCTATGAACGTGGAACGTAAATTTATGTAACATATGAAAATTAATAATTTTCAAAAACATAACTGAAGGAAAAAACCAGACTAACATAGCCCATAAAGTTGGGATGATCAGAAGAACCAACTGTTGTAAAAAACTACCCAGATGGTCATACTGTACCACAGTTTACTGTCCTTGTGATTAATAAGAGAGCACATAATGTCAGACAAACATATCAAGCATTTTTGCAATTGTGAGCATCGCTTGCTGCACTTCAAGAGGATCACAAAACACTATTCAAATACATGCATTATGGAAAAAAATACACTGCTTGTTTAGTACAACATACAAGTATATAAACGTACAATAAATTTCATCAGGAAATTATAATTGCATTTAACAAATAGAACTAATATGTTACTTTAATCACAATCTGTTCTTAGAATAAAGTTTTTTTTTCTCTTTTATGGATTATTGGAGGAAGTACAGTATATATTTGCAGTTACTACATTGATTTGAAATTAGATTTTTTGCCAGTAGAGCTAAAATGTATTTATTTCCAGGGTTCAGATATATTTACTCCTCGTCACTTAAGGGCCTATTTGTTGGCTGTTCATGGCTAGAAATGTTAGTCTCTTGGCCTTGGTAGTTTTTTTTTTGTATGGTAAAGCAAGCCATTTAGGCCTTTACTAGTTGGCATCCAAAACTTGATTTAAAATAATTATTCTGTGCTTTCTGTCACAGGCATTAAAAGTAATTTCTAGTAAACTGAATTTAGTCAATGTCAATTGTCTGTTGTGTATTTGACAACTAATTATTTATTATATATTTACCCAAGAGTAAATGTAGCATCATGATACTTCATTTAAATAGTCAATGCAAACATCTCTTCTTTACCTTTAGCTGTCTCATCACATACTGCATATTTAAAACTATGGCATAACCAATTTATTTATGGATATAATGATGTGCTTTCCTATTGTTTAGCTATATTAACTGTGGCTGTAATATTTTGTAAACATCAGTAGAGGCTTGTATGTTAGTACATTATACTAATTTAAAAAAAGTTGATAAATTACTATTTTAATACTTTATTGCTAGAACCCTTAGTCAGGTATAAATGCCGAGACACCCCATTTCTTGCACCCATCTTTCTGTAATGACTGGTTTTAGAGAAATCGTGAAAATATGGGTAAAAAGGCAAAATATTTGAGGGAAAACGGCAGAAAAATAAATTTGTTTAACTTCTCTGACTTAGTGCATATCTAAAAATACAAACCACCTCCCCTAGGCCACCAGTGCTAGCCAATACCGATTGACTGCCTCTTTGCCCGCCCTTCACCCCTCAGGTGACCCTATGTTCCCACTCACGACTATCACATGATAATTCTGCCATTACACTTTCACTCGCTTGCCTTCACATTTTGCTTATGTTATTACGACTTAGATTTATCTTGGTTTTTTATTACTGTTTGATGGCATCTTATGCTTAGTTTTTTCTGTTTGGATTTCCATTTGGTAAAGTTTTTGACTTGATTTTGTGAATGATAGTAGACAACTGCACCTTTGATACGGACTTTCACTTTCGTTAAAATGAGTGTTAAGAGAGCCAGCTTGTTGCAATATATACATATATNATATATATATGTATATATATATATATATATATATATATATATATATATATATATATATATATATATATATATATATGGTTTCACTAAAGTGAGCACATTTGAAAGCCTTCTGTAGTTTCTTCTGTAATACGTTTGCATATCCTTCCGTTTCACATAAATATAAACATTTACAAACTATTTCTTTTGGCTAGAGTTTACATCGACTACACAAGTCTGCTGTGTTTTAATTGTTTTACTCAATAAATATTAAAAAATAATGTAATCACTTACGATGAGCAACATAAAAGATAGAACAAGTTGTTTTAATAACATATACCACATACAGTGCCATAAAAACAACAAAAATATTTTGCGCAAGGTGTTTTGCAGCACATTCATCCACGGTATCAAGATGCTAACAATATGGGCAGACGTATCAAAATGTCCCACTGCAGTGGTGTATGCATTAGTGTATGTACAAATGATTAATACTGAACATACAAGTAATCCGTGGGGTTTTGGTTGTAGGTGCCTGGAGAGCAGTATTGGTCGTGCACTAAGTTCACTGTGGGAGAGAAGATCTGGAGGAGGCGAAGTAAGAAGTCCACGAGCATGGTCTGTAGTTGCCTGGCAAGTTGTTGATCATGAGCTGTTAGTTGGCAGCAGCTGCCCTACACTCCCTTGCCCATCACATGTGAAGTAACTCTTTGTCTACATGTTAATAACATTACTTCACAGCAATTGAATCTTGTCCACCCCTATGTCACATTGTAAAGTGACTAACATAAATTCATTTCAAAAACGTATGTGGTCATTAAAATTGATTACTAGTAACTGGAAAACCATACATCAGGGAGTCTTGTTACACCAACAATGAATGTGTTTCCATGGCTGAAATATCTAGTTGGGTCTGTGTAGATCGGCTCACTTGGCAATGGACATTGGAATTGATGAATTTCTCCAAATTAAATAGCCGACTGCCAAGCCTTGTCATCCCCATGCCCATTAACCTAGTTACCACTAATAATTTCTACGAACTATCTATCTTCAACTCTTCTGTTGGATTTTACTAGTCCATGATTACAATAAGCATTCATATTATGTTTCACAGATTATTTTATAATTGTTTTCATTATGTTCTTATCATTGAACAAATCTTCCATTTCAGTAATTGTCTGAATTGTTTTTAACATTTTATACTAACTTTTACTTGTTATATCTTCAGTTGTTAAAAGAACAGTGTGGAGTTTGAAAAACAAGTTTTCCCACAAAACTACTTGACGTGAATTGTATTAAGTGATGTACCAAAAGTAAATAATATACCTGAGACAATGTACGAAGACTTCTTTCAAGACACCATGCATAATTCCTAGTATAGGAACATGTACTGAACTTTACTACAGACTTCAGGAATTTTATTTAACGGNCTTTACTACAGACTTCAGGAATTTTATTTAACGGACACAATTGGTTTCATTGGCATTAAAATAGTTTTGATAGATTTAAATGTGATTTTTCTAAGTGTAAAAAAGGGATTATACAGTAGTTCTGTTGTTTCCTCAGTAACAAATTCTGTTTANTAAATGTGATTTTTCTAAGTGTAAAAAAGGGATTATACAGTAGTTCTGTTGTTTCCTCAGTAACAAATTCTGTTTGTTATCTCGGTTCACTTTATGTGCACATACTATATAAACTTTTTAGGAAATTCCGTAACTTTTTGATGTACAGTCAACTCTCATTTCTATGACCCCTGGAATAACGGCCCTCTCAAAATACTAACCCTTTTATGGGGAGCCGTAAAACCACTTTCCATTATCTATCCTCTCAAAATAAATATCCTCTCAAAATACAACCCTTTTCCCAGGAACCATGAAGGGTAATAGAATCAAACGTTCACTGTCCGGCAAACTCTCGCCAGCCTGTAGTTCTCAGGCATATAAACCCTCGATTTTTAAAATCACCTGATTTTTTAAAATATATACGTCAAATATTAAATTTAATTTATATAACAAACAAAATGTTCACAATCAGTCAAAATGTGAACCATATATAAGCTAGCATCACCCCACATAGCCCACTAAAATACTGGCAATTATTAGTCTAAAATACTGCAACAACATGTGACAGTCAAATTAACACAATAGTTCCTTACTTACATAAACAACCTGTTGCTGTCAGAAAGGATGGATACGCAGAAAAAACAACTACTATATTCCTATCTCTGCCTATAGCCCGGTAAAGAAAGCTGCAGTGAACCACAACATAAAATTAATAAATGTAATAATCATGGTCAACAATTATAAAAATGCACTGAAGGCTCCTGTCTACCTAGGACGATAAAGGCACTCAGGGAACAAAAGTGTAGTTTTTCTTCCAAGTACGGTGGCAAACTCAAATGCATTTCCCCCCACCCCCCTCCAACACTTTACAATGGCAACAATTTGCCTCTTTTGCACCGGGCGTAGGGGAAAGTCGACTGCGGCCCCTTCACTGCGAACGAAGAAGCAGAGAATGAGGAACTCGCATGACGGGAAGGTTCTATACACAAAAGATTGTATCGTACGACCCACGCACTATGATATAGTAGTCAAGAGACAAGAGTAATGCAGGAGCATTAATTTTTTGAATAAACTTTTTTGCTTTCATGTGAAATCGTTAAATGAAAGAATAATACGATTAAATTCAAGAGAAAGTGTTCTCAAAAAATAAAAAATTGCATCCATAGTATGTCTTGTGTAAGTTGGGGAGATTCTGACAGTTCGACAAAAGTAGCGCCAATGTTTATTTTCCGTTTATGTATAATTTCGCTATTAGATGGTGCGTCAAGTGGAAGGTGTATTTTTTACAAACACGCTGTCAGCTAATGCACTTGCCATTGTACTGTAATGCTAAATAAATTTTAAGATATTTTAAGACATGTCTAAAAAAATTAGAAGGTTATTAAAGTAAAAATATAAAACCTTGTACAAAACTAAATATTTGCTAACTCTTTTTTAATTTGTCCCAGACAGTGGATTTGGGTTAACATTTGCAAGACTTTAGTTGTAGCTATTATCACACTTTGGACGTTGGAACTAAAAGTAATTCGGGAAATTTGATTGACAACGCACTTTTATTCGCCACCAACTCACCAGCGACTACTGATTGCAATGCAGTAATTCTGCTATTACTGATACTAAACAGTTCGAGTTGGAAATATGTGACTTGGAAAAACGTTAGCATTGCTTAAAAACTATTCACGCGTATCCCACTTTCTTTGTTTTATTGTGCATTTCATTTTGAACACCTATACATTACTACTTTATCACGAAGTTTAGTTTGTAACATTAACAACTGCAGTTTTGTGATCACGTAAAATAAAATGTATTAATTAATCTAGGAACTCTTTCTTATCACGTATTTTCTGCTCGTCTAATGTGCGTCTGCAGTGCACTCAGAACAGACAACGTAATATAATTTTTGTTCGTTTGTGCATCAGCTGATACAGGATTTTGTAAATGGCACTTTGTTTGTTTCGTATGCGTCAAGTTGCCCACTCACTGACTGTCAGAATTTCGCCAACTTATATGAGACGGACTTTACGAAACGCATATCGGAGACCATAAACGACAGGAATAGGCCCACAATGTTGCTAAACTCGCGAAAACAGCATTGTTTAATTATCAATATGTCAGGACAGATGTGATCTAGTTTACTATCCAAAATATATTGTGCATTTCCCTCATCTGTAATTTCTCAAAGATGGCAACTCCCATACACAGGAGGACGTGGGGTTAGGGGAGGTGTAACCTCCCCACAATTTGCAATTCTTTATTTATTTATTTTTAATTCTTCCCTTGCATATGAATCAAGTCATTTGCCGGTTTTCAACAAAAACCAGTAACATAGGCATTACAAATTCATATCCGTAAAATATAAAATTTAAGATTAACTATTAATATTGTTAAGCTACTAACATTAATATTTATTCTATTTGAAAATGTGTTTATACAGTATTAAAGTAATAAATATAATTTTCAAATAACTTAGCAATTTATTGCCTATGAATTTCGAAAATGTGAGCTACGGACATAGCATGTCGCTATTAACTCAAAATATTTTACTTGAAAATTCCTACTGTTGACAGCATGTGGCGTAGTAAAAATCTGGCAAATGCATGACCTAAGTCCACATAGTTTCTAATCATTTTCTAGCAGCTACAACAAAAATATTTTACTATGCGAATTAACAATTACAAAATTTCCACTTTTAAATACATCTTCCTACACTTAAAATTTTTTTGTTCCTTTGGAATTTTAAACATTTCTTACAAAGAAGTCCAGCCAACAACTATTAATTTAATGTGAATGTTGAGGAATCAGTAGCACATCAGTAGAAATAATTATGTGAACTGCTTCATGTTCGCAAGTGTCTCATTATATTCTGTTGATTGGAAATCTGCACTTTCAAGATAAATTAAATAATACTTTGTTAGAATAACTTTAGCAATACAGTTGACTCGCGATAGTCCGACACTTAACAATCCGACACGCTTGGTAGTCCGACACGCCTGTTAATTGAGTCACCCGAGCTTCATTTTGAGCGCTTTATTTACCATAAAGAGTGATATTATAGTGTTGTGAGTTGTTCAGTTATACTGTACAGTGTAGTGTTGTAACGGCAAGCACAAGTTCAAAACGTAAGCATAAAACATTAAATCTATCTGATGAATGGGAAATTATTAAGAGATATGACCGTGGTGAAACTCCAACGTTGATATATACTTTGTATGACATAGGGCGAGCTACAGTTTATAATATCTTAAAAAATAGAGAAAAAAAATTGAAAACTATATAAAGTCTGTTGATGAAAAGCCCATTTAAAAACAACCCTTAAAATGAGCGAGTTTCCTCAAGTTGAGAGCGCTCTTTACACCTGGTTCAAACAACAAAGAAGCAGACATGCACCCATTTCAGGAGACATTTTAAAACAAAAAGCTCAATTTTTTTTATAATGAAACTACAAAAAAAAACTGACTTCTGTGCAAGTGATGGTTGGTTTGAAAATTTCAAAAAGTGACACGGTATTCGATTCCTACAGATGAGTGGAGAGAAATTGTATGCTGACGAGTCTGAGATTTCTGAATTCATCCAGAAACTGAATGTAAAAATCACTGAACTAGGCCTAACACCTGAACAAGTTTATAACGCCGATGAGACGGGCTTAAATTGGCAGCAACTTTACACTTTTAGTGATTTTGTCGTTGCAGTAATTCTTTTGCACCTACACTGTGATTTGATTGTGCTAAAATAGATGGATGAGTTAATTTTATTAATAAGAAGACATAACAAACTTACGAGAAAGAATCTGCTACACTTCGTACCTTCCATAGTTCTAGCTGTTGGTTCACAACTTCATTAACCAAGATGAACTGTTTTTCAGACGTCTGCTATGCCGTTTTCTAAATAGTCTCTGCTCACACATTTTGAGATAAGTTAGGAAATGAGTATTAGTCACAGAAATACTACATTTTAACTTTATATTTCTCTTTCAACCTTAGGGCTACTGCCCAGTTCTATGAACATGTGTAAATGTGTAACTAAATATATGGGAAAAAGTTTTGTTCCATAATAATTTCTTTCCCCAGCATTTCTTCAATTAGAAATTTGACCTAATTTATGATTTCTGTGATAATTTACAGTCAAAACAAACGTGTGTAAATGTTATCTTCTGACCATTAAATCATTTATGTCTGAAGCATGTAAACGTTCTACTACTTGTCAGTATGAAGACAAATTTGCAGTATGCAATTACTGCAAGAGGAAGATCTCTTGTGAGCACCCAAAAAGGCCACATCTAACCAAATATTACATTTCCACACAATGCACAAGGTTCTTTCTTTAGAGAACAATGTGACATCAGAGACTGTTGAAAGCGATGCTCTAGTTATAGTTCACGCTGGCAGTGTGTAGGAATGTTTTGAACTAACTGTTGGTTCATCAAATGAAATTCACATGCCATTCCCCAAAGCATATCAGCAAATCCATTACAAAGCTATAACCCATTCTTCTATAACATAAATTTCAACTTTCAAGTCCAACACCACCAAAAGTGTCCAAAACCTCAGTAAAGATGGTGCAAGTACTCTTACATCTTTATTTGGTGCGAAGAGAAAATTCAAATCTTGAAATGTTTATGCTGGTGATATTACTAATTTGACAGGTGAAACAATATGCATTGATTTTCCGTCATTCAGCTTAGTAGAAAACAGAGGTAACAATTAGTTGTCAATAAACAATTTCTTTTATGTTGTGGGATATTTTTACATCTTAACTAAGAATCTTGGTAAACATTTTCATGTGCAATTAACATATTAATCTTGATTTTCCAGTTTGTTTTGTAGTAAATTTTGAGTTATGATTTTACACTTTTATATTAAATTAATGAATAATAAAGGAAACATTAAAAATGCATTAAAATTACAATTTAATAATGTAAATGTACTTTTTATGAAAGAACCATAATTAGAATCGGAATAGAAATAGAAATCGAAGAAAATTTGGGATCGGAATCGAAAAAATCAGAAATTGACCAATCCCTGGTAACATTACAATTCATAAGATGGTATGTAGCAGAAGTGCTGGAATCCAGTATTTATTTTCTTATTAAATACATTTTAAACTATTTTATCTAAATTCCCTGAAAGACAAAGTTCCTTCACATTTTCCGAAATGTAAAATTCCCCTACTTTTCCAGGTTTCCCCTGATGCTAGCCCCCCTTACCACTAAACTTGTACAGAAAACTGGTCAACCACAACATAAAATGTATGTAATAATTGAGGCGTTTGGTGCCAATAAAATATGTGCCAAATTGTATAATTTTCTTATTTCGCATTTTACTGATTCTGTGGTGTGTACTCTTTAATCTCAAGAGAAATTTAAAAAAAACAGGAAATTTTTTTTGCACATTTTCTTTTATTAGTTTGTTTTGACAACAATGATTTTATACATTTTTTCAATGCCATACTAACTTAACTGCCTAATACATGTTATTTTCCCATAAGAAACTGTGTACTTGTGAAATGCATTTGTGTTACATTTAGAAGCCCTCAAAATTAATGGAAATGTATTTAAAACACAGGGCATTACAAATTTTAAAAATTTCTTACGTTCAAAGCAGTTACAATTCAAGTGGTGAGTGTAATTTTATGCGTTTTAATAATGAAATAGTTATTGACTAGGTGTGGATAGTGTGGTTCGTATTGTTGCCATTACGGAAATTTATTTGAATTATGTGAAGGAAATAGATGTTGCTAATATTTAGTCACGATAGTAAAATATTTATATGTTCACCTCTGTGTTTGAAAGTTAGGCTTTTTTTTTTTTTTTTGTANTAATTAAGTGAATAGACAATTTAGGCGGAAGAGGTGTTAACTCCAAGGTATTTTATTCATACCCTTGGTAATTGTAGAGCACATGAGAATAAATTATATTGTAATGGTTGTATTACACTTATAAGCAAAATATCAATAATTGGAAATAATGAAATACATGATTACAGCATGATAATCTGGAATCAAGACAGAATTGGTGCTTAAGTTACTCTGGCATTTTAAAACAGTCCCAACATTGTTGCTTAGGTTGAATTTTGGTGTTTAGACTACTTTGGCATTTCCATGTGTGAAATGTATGAAAACACCTAACACTGATGGGTTTTGTGAAGGTGCCGATATTGATGGTAAAAAAACAAATATGAAAAATCCACCTGATATTCAGGAAGACAGTTCTAATATTTCTGGCAGGGGATTAGTGTATATATCAGATAATCCGGCAAATATTGATATGTCAGTCTGTGGTAATGTCAATAATTCCATCCAAGAATACATTAACTATGCAGACAGAATGAGTAATATTTCAGCTAGCAGCATGAATTTTGTTAGCATTGAACTAATTACCCCTCATGTAATAAACCGTGCTGAAAAAATTATCATTGAAGCCACACAGCACGACTGTATCCTTTTAGATGATAATCAGTTCGTAGACACCTCAGATCTCAGTAATTATAGTTATGGTGAAGTTCCTGATAGTCTCGTAAATGAAAATAGAAATTAAGATGAAAATATTAAAAGTATTAATGATGGAAGAATTCGCCAGTCCATAACCAGTGCAGTTGCTCATCTCAATGGCAAGAGCAGCAATAGTACTGATGAAAGAATATCACAATGTTGTAAATTTACCCAATCAAGATCATCTTATGTCATTGTACCTACTACAACTCCCGAAGATGAATATGGTGACAACACTTCAGTGCAAAGATCAGGTAAAAGGCAAAAAAAACNGTACCTACTACAACTCCCGAAGATGAATATGGTGACAACACTTCAGTGCAAAGATCAGGTAAAAGGCAAAAAAAACCAACAATTGGAAGAAAAATATTTGAAAACGTTTAAGAAAATGTGGCGAAGAAAATAAATGTCAAAGGNAAAAAAAACCAACAATTGGAAGAAAAATATTTGAAAACGTTTAAGAAAATGTGGCGAAGAAAATAAATGTCAAAGGAATGGTAGTTGGAGAAAAATAATTCAGTTTCTTCCAGTGAAAGTATAATTTCCAAAGTGAAAAAAACTTTCCATGTGAAAAGCATCAAGAAATTCACAGTTATTTTTATGGTTTGAAAGAGTGGGAACTACAAACCATGTTTATATAATAAAAGGAAAAGTGAATTCTGTCGTAAGGAGGAGGACAAAAAAGAAAGTAAGAGAAATAACTCACTCCACTACTGTTTTGCTGATTGATGGAAAAGACAGAAGAATGTAAAAACGTTTTTAAGCATATATCAAGGATATCAGATTCCAGAATAACTCGTGCAATTGCAAAAAACTCACCACATTATTTCAGAGAAAAGCATGTGCCACACAATAAAACAAATATTTCAGGAATTAAAAACATTAGGAATTCATAAATAAGTTTCCAACATAACAGTCTCATTACTCAAGGACAAAAAATCCGAACAGATTGTACCTGTCACCTTCCTATAACAGACGTACGTGTACATACAAAAAAATAAAGAAGAAAACCGTGAAATCGAAACCTGCAGTTTATATGTATTCCGCCAAGTTTTGATCAATGAATTTGATTACCACTTTCCCCCTCCATTGAAAAATACCTGCATGAAATGCAACATCCTTAAAAAGTAAAATTGATTGTGCTCCAAGTACTGAAGAAAAAGTTATGTACGAACATCAACAGCACGAGCACCACCAAACGGAAAAGGTTACAGAACAAATTAAGTCTGATATTGAAGAAAGTAAATTAGAAAACAGTATTACATGCATAATTTCATTTGACCTAATGACGACATTACAGACTCCACACTTGGATGTAGGAATTGGTTACTTCAAACGACAACTCTAGAGAAACTTGCTTGGAATGCATGACCTTATAAGGAAGGTTGTTTACGTATATGTCTGGCATGAAGCACAAGCATCCCCAGAGGACAAGAAGTAGTTTCTTGCCTTCTTCATTTTTTCACCAACCATGTGAATGACAAATCCCGTGTAATAAAAATATCAAAATCGTGGCTATGATGGACTATTTTGTAAACAATGAAGCATTCACAATAAACTAGGTCGACCATAAGTTCTTAGGATCTGGTCATTCGCATTTGCCCTGGGACCAAGATTTTTGGTTTGATTGAAAAGCAGTAGTAGTCTTGCAAACGCATTTATACACCCGCAAATTGGGCGAAGGTTGCAAAGCTGCAAGCAAGAAAAAACCATTTGTTGTTCATGAAATTTCACATGAAAATTTCTTCTCTTTGGTTTTTGAGACAAGAATAACAAATAGGAAGAAAACAGGCGATGGAGAAAAGGTCTCCTTGAGACACCTAGTACACATTCAACTTAACAAAGGAAAATATTTGTTTTTCTTGTATAAATATTATTTTGATGAAGCTGAAAAGTTTTCGGAAGTAAACCTCAAGAGGAGACGGGCAACAGTTGTTATTCCTGAACGGCTGCCATTGTTGTATCCAAAAGGCAAATTTGCAGATGCAAAAAAAAACTGAAGGACATGAATTAACTAATGAAGTTATTCCACCCATATAGCAGGAATTTTATCACAATTTGAAGTCTGCCGAAAAACATTGACAATAGAATCCACACACTTNATTCCACCCATATAGCAGGAATTTTATCACAATTTGAAGTCTGCCGAAAAACATTGACAATAGAATCCACACACTTGAATCAGTGAGGAGGAAAAATTAAAGAAAAACCTTTACTTTTGTTAATGTGATATTCTTTATTACTTCATTGTTTTCTTGAAAAAATTTAGGTAATTTCAAATGTTACTGTAATAAATGACTGTTCCTAGTTACCTGTACAGTTTTATGTAGAACTAAAGAAAAAATATTTTATGTTACTTTTCTTTTTAGAATTTACTCAGTAAAACATTTAAAAAAATTATGTCAATTAAATTAATACCACCTGTTTCTATTTCTACCTGTAACTGTTCTGTGTTGAAATTGAAAATTGTTTCATATCTTCAAAATAAGCACATATTAAATGCCAAAGTAGTTTAACCGACAGAATATAGCCTAACGAAACATGAATGCAGATATTGTCAATTTCATATAAGTGGGGTGAAATCCGACAGACAATGTAACCAACCTACACATTATGTAAACAGTAAATGTTCTTGTTTGTAAATTATTTTATCAGCTGATGAATGGCTGCAGGATGCATGTTGTTAAGGTGGCGATTTTGATGATGGCTTTGGAAGAAAATAGTTCTCAGAACTCAGAGTTGTAATTTAAAATTTTAATTATACTTACAACATTTATGGTTTAAATTGTTCTGAAAGCAATATTACATTTTTTTGGCTTTTAGTGAAGTGACTTTGAAAATATGTTTAGCAATTATGACAGAGCATGTGGACATGTACAAACAGTAAACGTTTCCAGCCAATAAGTAGCCATGTTTCCAGTTTCCAGTCGGGTGAACGCCGCTGTGCATGTGTTTTTTCTCATCGTGTTTATACAAGTACCTTGTTGGTGTTGTCGGAATATTTTATCGGTAGTTAATTATTTTGTTTATTTGCTTACTTTAAGCATTGTTGGTTGTAGATACCGTTGTGGTGCATTTTCTTGAGTGAAATATAATATTAATCAGCACGTGTTTATCGCTTGAATAAAACTGCTCGTTCCGCCATTTTCCTTAACCACCATCCGCAATAAAGCGACAAAAATATAATGTAAGTTTCTAAGTTTAAATTTGTTGGTTTCAAGAAACGTGTGCAGTGTAGATTTTACGGAATGATTCTGCAAATATATTATTAAATACTAGTGACTAACAAATGTGATTCGCAGAGGCTGATGGTGTAAATTTTGTTGACAATGTCACTGCTGCAACTGCCTCATCTGGAGTTCATTCTCATGCAGTTTCCCCACCGAACATGGATGTGTCTGCCCATGCCTCCTCACTTCATGATGAAAGCTTATTTCTGTTATTTGATCGGGCTTAAGGTCTGCATACAAAGTCATATTCTGTTCAAGTACAAGACAACAATGTTTCCATGTAATATGAGAGGGATTCTGGTTGTTCTAGGACAATTACGAACATGGACACATATACTTGCAGTTTTGCAAACTCTGATCATGGCCCTATTTTGCATCAACTACCAGACTTAGAAAATTGGCTTCACAATCTTTGACGATTATTGGAGATTCCAAGTTGTTAAATACAAGCACTTTACTTGCAATATTCCTGTTTTGGTTGTGGATGGTGTTGGACCAAACCTTGTTCATACCTGGTTTCAGGCCTTAGATATTTCCGTTCATGGTGTGTACTTTCTGTCTCCAGACAAATCTTATGCTGGCATGTCTAATGAAGCATTCTCACATACTTATGAATCTTCCTGCAGTTACAGGCCACGGAATGGGCTGTTGTAAGGGACCTCCCATGCACATAGATATAAAATATGCTGTTACTCTTTATGTACCAGTGCGTTCAATCGGTTGTATTTGCCCTCACTACCAAATTGGAGGAAGCTGTTGAGGTAAATGTGAGGAGTAGGGTATGGATTCCTGTGAACCACGCTGGTCCCTGGACCTCTGCTATTGTCCCAGTATTGAAGCGCAATGGTACTATTCAACATTTTACTGATTACAAAGGCACGGTGAACCATCCTTTATCTTCCGATACATAAATATCAACACTGGAAACACGTTTTATCAGAATTGGTAGATGGTCACATCCATGGAACTATTGATTTGAAAGAAGCTTACACTCAGATTCCAGTGGATGGAGAAATTTTTAACGTGTTGACAGTGAACACTGTTCAAGGCTTACACAGCATTACGTGGTTACGTTTTGGTATTAAGATTACATCTTCTGCATTTCAAAGGATCCTTGATGGTTTGTTGGGACCCGTTGAAGGTGTTATTGCATACCAAGGCAACATATATATGTTAATGGTACAACGGCAGCATAATACCAAAGTAGGCTTCTGCCAGTTTTGCACATGCTTGATGATGCTGGATACAAGATTAATTCCAGTCAATGTACAAAACAGGAACTTCAAGTCGTCGTCGGGTTTGATCTAATTTTACAGTAGATTCTTCAAGGTTCAAGTTATCATATTAGAACCCCTACACAACTTGTTGGATTCGAAATTGGAATGGGCTTGGACCATGAAGCACCAAGAGGCACTTCAGGCAGTTAAAGATATGTTAACCAGTCACCAAGTATTATCTCATTATAACCCTGACTTACCCCTAGTTTTTGCTACTGATGCTTCACCAGTGGGGGGTTGGCACAGTGCTGGCACTCATCATACCAGGTGCTCAGACTGGTAAAACAAGAGAGATACCCAATGACTACACATCTCAAACACTGTTTGTCACAGAGCGAGCTTACTCACAACTAGACGAGGAAGGGCTTGCTATCATTTTTGTAGTTAAAAAATTTGACCCCATACTTGGCGTATTTACTCCCAAAAGGACACACAACTGCATTTATCTCTACGAATGTTACAGTGGACCCTCATTCTGAGTTCTTTTGACTATGAGTTATGTCATAAACCTTGTACAGCAGTTGGTCATGCAGAATGTATGAGTAGACTTCTTCAAACTACTCCCAGTGAGGATGCATTTCCGGAACCTGTTTGTGTGCACCTCATTGAAGCTTAAGATATGCACTTGCTGTCTCCACGAGATCTTGTAAGGGCTATGGGCTGTGACGTGGTGCTTCGACAAGTCAAGGTCATACATCAAGGATGGCCAAGCACAGTACTCAGAGTTACTTCCATTTTACTCCAAAAGAGCGGCTTTGTCGTTGCACTCCGACTGCATCTTATGGCATGAGCATGTAGTGATTCCACCAGCATTGCAAGAGACAGCGTTAGATCTAATCTACTAAATGCAGCGAGGTGAAAACTTAAGGCCATTGTGCCTAATATTATGCTACTGAACATATATATAATAATACTGTATTCAATTTTGTTATTTTATCAACATAATAAACATAAGTCTACAATATTTAATATCAAATACATACTGTGCTGTACATACTTTTATTGATTGCTACCTGTTTAAAATATAGTGCTAAATATCTTATACATTATTATCGCTAGTATCTGTCGTGTCTTTGAGAGGGGCGGAGGGCATTTCTATTATCAGTCTATTCTCTCAACAGTCACGGTGACGGTCCCAAGACTGACAGGTAACGGAGACTCCACTGTACTTCCATATTTTATTTTTGTTTAAATATTTTATTATGTGTGTGTGTTTTTCAATTTTTTACTGTATTAATACATCTGTTTTTGAGAAAAGTTCATTAATAAACACAGAAAAATTAGTTTAGCTATACAGTGACAAGTGGATCAGCTGAGGTGCAGATTTTTTCGATAAGGAGGCTTAAAGTTTTCACGGGAAGTGCTTTCCAATTTAGGCCAGTTTCGTCACAGTTGTAAACCTGCTCTCTGATCAAATTTCTATCTTTTATTTCTTTCATTAGTTTTTCCCGATATTCTACAATGACTGTACTATCAGCGTTTAGTTTTTCACCAGACATGTTCAACTGCCTTATGCCATGTCGACCCTTAAATTTATCCAGCCAACCTATACTAGCCTTAAATGAAGGATCCCCATCAAGCTTCTTGTTCATCTCGATAGCTTTAGCCATTATTATGGGCCCAGAAACTGGTATCTCTTGACTGTGGACTTGAATGAACCACTGATACATTACTAAATACAGTTGGTCCAGTTTTGCTGGATTCATCGTTTTTCTAAGTTTAACATCTCCATCTGTCGTTTGCATTTTTGAAACATGGCTTTCGATTTTATCTGCATCTTTCTTAATATCATTGACTGTCGTCCGCCCAATTCCATATAGTGGAGCAATACTCGTCGCACTTTCTCTTTTATGCAGTCGTTTTATAATTTCAAGTTTTTGAGAAAGTCCCAATAGAACTCGTTTCCGTTTCTCAGACATTTTTAAACACACTACACTAACTGTTGTTTGACTCCTGTTACTGAACGACTGATTCTGACTACCATTACTGAACTGACTGTAGGAATGGGAGGGTGGATGAGTGTCTAGGAATTCCGGTAGGGTGGTGAGGAAGACGGAACANGACTGTAGGAATGGGAGGGTGGATGAGTGTCTAGGAATTCCGGTAGGGTGGTGAGGAAGACGGAACAATTCTACGAAGTACATGTATAGGTTGTACATAAACAACAAACATGAGTCATTCACGTTCCGCACCGCACACAATGTATTTTTACTGGGTATATGTATTACAGTACAGTATACGTATTGTTCAACTCAATGATGTCCTTAATTTGATCTAATATGAAGCGAGAAAAAAGTTATTTCACTTTTAGTTTAAGTTTGTTTTTAGTATCCAATTTTATTATTTTACTTGTCGTGTCAGTTTACTGATGGTTAACAGAAACTGATGGTTAAAAGGGTGACGGTTAACCGAGACTCCACTGTATGNTGTCGTGTCAGTTTACTGATGGTTAACAGAAACTGATGGTTAAAAGGGTGACGGTTAACCGAGACTCCACTGTATGAAGGAAATATGTTAGAATTTAGAATCAACTCCATTTTATCATGCAACTAGGCTTTAGATATCTCTCTTACAGTGTTTTTGCAACATTAGCCAACCTTTTTGTAATACAATTTTTATATGAACCATTCGCATGAAGATACCTGCTGATAACTGTAACCTGTAGGTCATATATTGTGTCACTTCTTGCAGTAAAATGGAGCTCACACATTGTGAGACTTCCAGCAGGCAAAAATCCTTGTAACACAGAACTGTGAGCACTCTTTAATTGATTATACAGAGCAAATCCGGTTCAATATTTATGAGACAGCAATTGTGGTTCTTATCACACGTTAGCAGTTTGGACATTAAAACCTAGTTTGAACATTACAGCCTATATGTCAAGTCTGGAAATATTACGAAAGATAGCGTCCCTTTGTTTATCATTAATAAATTATAGTATTTCATGATTGAATGTGGTATCTGCTCATTACAACCAGATTAATACAGTGACAGACACTATTACACACTAGAAAGAGATATATCAAGGAAGGAAAGACTTGTCCAGTAACAGACAAAATGGAGAGCCATTACGAAAGTGCAGCTGTTACAAATAGAAATTACTAGCAGCCAGAATTACTGCACACGAAAATATGTTAGTTTCAAAACTAAGCAGAGCTCATCGAAAATATAACTCGGGGTATTCATTCACATATTTTTATTTCCCAATCCAAACTATTTATTTGTGACAATCTGTGTCTTGGGAGCATGATTCCCAAGAGATAGCAGCACAGTAGTCTGCCGTATCCCATCAATTTTTCACCTTGTGCTGGCTTGAATTCACTTGGGTTTGNTCCCATCAATTTTTCACCTTGTGCTGGCTTGAATTCACTTGGGTTTGAAATAAATTTAATTTAATTAGTGCAGAAATATTTGAAAATACCCTATGATAGCTCTGCAATGTCATAAAATTAATATAAAGCATTTACATGACAAAGTGAGCACAAATATTAGGTGTCTAGTAGGAGGAGGGGGGGATTTAGGAAAAATAAACATGCACCACGTAAGTTGCAATTCATTTGAAACACCTACACATTACTGATTGTCACTTTGTGACCAAATTTAGTTTGTCACACTAATAACCAATGTTTTATAACCAGTCAAAATAAAATTTATTTATAATTTGTTTAATAACTCTTTCCTTTCTGTGTATTTCTTCATGGGTTCTCCTAATTTTTAAATACACCTTTGATGACCAAAGTTTGTGCAAATTAATACATTTCACCAAACATTTTAAAATCAAATTTGGTGGACCTTATGATACTTCAGTGGAGCCATGTTGGAGATAATGACCAGTCCAGACAAAGATACTATGGAAAATGCATTACTTAATTTTTACTAATTTTATTCCTAATTTTTATCCTCTATTTAATGTGTTTCTTTCTCNCTATGGAAAATGCATTACTTAATTTTTACTAATTTTATTCCTAATTTTTATCCTCTATTTAATGTGTTTCTTTCTTTAATTATTTGAATAGTTATTCCTTATTTTAGTAACATATTTAGTTATGGGTTGGGTATGATGNATTCCTTATTTTAGTAACATATTTAGTTATGGGTTGGGTATGATGTATTTTTATGAATGGAGCTCTGTACGCATATTGCTAACTCTGGGCTCTCCTCTTCATTCTATGACTTCCGGTATACTGTTGCTCGCCAGCAGACCATATCCTAATCAAACAAGGAATGCGGGTAGCAACTAGACCGTATTTTTGTGTCTCAAGTCATGTCCGTATAGTGCAGTATTTCTTTGCAAAATAAAGTTTATGGGCCTGATGTAGTTACCAAAAGAAGTGTTCAAATTTAATTACTAAAATATCTATTGTTATGTCTGCATTTCCTGAACATGAACGCAGTCCTATACAAATAATTTTCAAGTATAAATGTGTCCAAGCTCTCAAACAAATCTTGAACCTCTGTACTTGCAGTTACACATTTGCAAAACAGAAGGTATTTCACAACGTTATTACAATCTATAAAATTTAACTAATCAAATATCTGTCCTGATTGCTGTTCACAGCCTCATCTAGATGCAACCCAAATTCCCTTTGTTAAGTTTTACAAATTAATTTACCACTCAAATAATTTGCAATACGTTTGTTTCTGTAACAAATAAATTTGTTAAATGTCCAATCAAAAGTTGTTTTCTTAAAGACTAATCATACCGTTCACTACAGCTATTGCAATTACCTTACGTCCCTGCAATAAGACAAGTTACAATTTCAGCATTCAAAGTTTGGAAAATGACTGGATGACATTACATGATGCCATGCTATAAGATATCCTCCTTAAATCATAATATAAAAAAACAGAAATAGCCCAAAATAATTGGATAATTGTTACTTCTACATGATGCATGCTAAATATCCTCCTTAAATTATAAGATAAAAACACAGAAACAGCCCAAGATTATTGGATAGTATGTTACTTCTACGTAACTGCAGAGATAATGCAGACTACTTTCCAATTAGTTCAACCACAGCTGGTAAGTGGAGCGTTGATGCATTACCATTTCCATAGTTTTTCCCTTGCTGATATAGTCCATTCACGGTTTCTTTGGATGTTTTAAAACGAACCTTTGAAAAATCACCCTAGGCGTAACATGTATTTCAATAAATTGTATACCACAATTATATAACACTGTGATTAAATTTAAAGGACTGTATTCTTAAATAAATGAAACTTTAACTTAGTGTGTTTTATAACTTGTAATATTTATTTAGTATTAAATACAAATTAAAAACGGTGAAAGCAGCGATGAGTTGGCAACGGCTAGTAAGAAATAGTTCACAGATAAATATTGTTTTAACCTAGTTTTTTGGTATGCTGTTTGTAAATTAAACAATTTCTATTGATATAATTGAATTTTTAGGTAGCACTGGAGGAAATATATTTTATTGCTGCAGTTAAAAATATCATCGCAAATTACTGTGCTTAGGCTCTAGTGACTTGGTGTTTTTTTTGTCAGAGGAAGAAAATTCAATAGGCGGAGCAGAGCCTATCTCTCCCTCTCCCAATCCCCCCTCCCAAAACTCCACTGCTCCCCCCTTCTCCTGCATTACCACCCCTTTTTTTTCCTTTAATATAATATATTTAGATGTGCTAGCAGGATGGTTACAAATACGAAGTTGGCAGAAGTGGCGACTGGCAACGTCAGAATGACATGGTGTTTTTCTGAACGAAGCATCAAGTTCATACTCGTGTATTTTAACATTCCTTGGCAAGTTGCAATGTTGTGTTAAATCTGTTTTTTCTAAGGCAGGAACAAATATACTGTAAAGTAAGAGTATTGTTGCCATTGCATTATGTTGGACCAGTGTGTGTGATTGTAAATATGGGACGTGTAAAATTTTATACGTTTTAACCGTGAACTGTTCTTAAAACGAAACTAATTGTTGTTTGAAAGTAACATCTGTTTATCACATCATTGTAATCTTGCCCTAGGTGTTTGAAATACAATTGTGCAATGTGCTTACGTTTATGCGATTTGAATGTTTGCCACAACCCCAACAAATACTAAACCCAGACAGATAACTTTAAACAAATAATGAAATAAACCTAGAAAACAATAAGAACTAATCCATAGAAATATGAGCGGAATAAAAGTTACGGTAGGTCTATGTGTCTGCATGTTCACCACGTACCTTTTAAGTTTGTCGCTGCTGCGTACAAAAAATAAAAGGACACAAGTTGGGTGCATGAATTTACTGTGTCTTTTCTTTGGGCTGGTTGTCCCATTGTTTTAATTTTTAAACCAAATAAGGCCGCCCTTTTAACGAAATAACCCAACACTTTGACGCGTGACGGGTACAGGGGATAGGCATAGCGCTGTATTCACACCCTGAGAGGAATATACCCTCTGGGATGTCCCGACGTATAAGGGCACACTGGGATAAACCGAAGTCGAGAGAAACAGGGTAAGTCCCTAGAAATAGCTAATGCAGCCCTCGGCGAAGGAATCGGGGGATGCCCCGGACGAGAATTAGTGCAGACAGCTCACAGGAATCCTAAAAACATCATACCACCCCCTCCCTCCTCCCAGTTGGAACGCACAAGCAGCTGACGAGACACGAAATCCTACACAAAAAACGTGCGAGGTACACAGGGGATTTCCCGATTTCTCTCCCAAGAAAATGCTGACAGCTACCTTGAATATAGCGGGAGCTCACGAGGGAGACAAGGCAGGGGATCAGTTTGACGAATGCTACACTGAATAGCGCTGGCTCCCACGTCCGGGCGCCAAATTAGCTTGACGCTGTACCGCCACTGTGGAAGACAGGGCGACTTATAGCGTCGTAGTTACGTCCCCCGGCATAGACTATATGATACCTGAAGGTTAAGGGGTTTGCAATAATGTAGTCTTTTACTGTTTCATTTGGAAGGATAGATATATTGTCTCGAATTTAACACAAATAACATACATCAGCACTTCTGAGGTGTAGTACCTAATTTGACTACTCGTATTAACTGTGGACGACTTTGTGGTTGAGTGGGGGGCTTTTCTGCGCGACAATGATTGTATACTTATCTCTTGCTGGTATGATGTCAGCGGGGGATGAGTTCCGGCGGTGTGGGCCGGCATTGGAAACAGGCCCGCACTAGGTGTCGTCTCACTGTGGTTGCTGCTCTGCTGACGTACTGACGTGGCCAGGGGTCCGACTCTCCCCCCCGGCCGCACTGGAGCGGTTGGCCTAACTCTCTGCTCGGCAATCCTTCAACTGACTGCTCTCTCGAACTAATGTCTCCGGGCGGTAATAATTGACTGATCCCACTTCTCTCAAAAAGGGGTTTTTATGCACGCCAGCCTCCCTCCTTAAGTGTAGAGGGGGTGAGGTGGAAGAAAGCAGAACAATGCCTTTCAAAACACGTGCCCTGGTTCCTGAAGGTTGGAGGGCAAGGGGGGTAGCACCTTGCTCCTAGCTTGCTCTGTCAGCTATTTCCTGTTGTGTTTCCACATTGTACTGCGGTTAGCTAAGGGGGGAGGGGGGTGTTCTCGGCACCATTACAAGCTCGTCAGCTGTTTCTTCCGCGGTGCGTGTTTTCTGAATTTAGGAAAACTGCGTTTCTATATCTCGTGAAACCTCTGCGATCAACAGATCTCACGGGCTTGCTAGAGGCGTAGGGAGGTGGGTGGGTGAAGGGGGAAGGCCTAAGCCGCAGGACACGTGTAACTGCGATCTGCCACCTGCCTCGTGACACGTGTCGGCTGGGGAGGCGCTCGCAAAGGGGCGTCAGCGAGGTTTATATTCCAAAAGACGTCACACGTCAAGTTGTTTACTGTCGGTTGATGAGCGCGAGGCAGAGGACGGGGACGCAAGCCATACCGTTGCGGACGTCGACGCAGGACGAAGAGACTTGCTCTCCAACAAGGAACGCCAGCCGAGGTCGCAGAGAAAGCACAAGTTCCGGGAAACCAATCCTGGACTTCCGAGAGAGTCAGTCAAAGCCGCAGGAAGAAGCCAGCTGAGTACAGCACGCCAACGAGAGCCAGTCCGAGGGCCTGAAATGGGGCCACCCAACTAACCAGGCCTCACTACCAACGAAGACAACTCACCAAAAGCCGCAGTCACAGATAAGTAGAGAAATGTCTCCCTTCAACAACCTTCCCCGACGCATAGTATTCAGCCCACCAGCCCTTCAGGCATAAGACTAGTAGGGGGGCTGTCTCGCCAGTTTGTGTAAATACCTATGTGACCTTCAGACCAATAAAATACTGGTGTGTTAAATAACTGAGAGTACGAGTATTTGTTTACCCCTAACACAAGAACCACAGGTGCCCTTAGTCTGCCCCAAAGTAATTTAACTAAATATCCTACTAGTCACCACTCTGTATAACTCAGGTGGCCTAGTAGCGACAGGTTATTAATAACAAGAGGTTAAATACTACAGTTTTTTCCCCCACAGTTATAACAGAGTTAAACACAGTTGCTGCAAAATATTCAAGTATATTATGAGTAACGTGCTACATTAGGTATAATCAATATATTAACAATGTAAAATAATAACCGTAACAACACTATCAGCATAGACATAAGTAAAAAGTCATAAAATTTACCTAGATATGATTATAGGTCTCAACTGTGGACATTCCTACAAAATGGTTTTTGAGACATGACTAAATTATTTGAATAGCTGAAAACAGTAAACAAGCATTTGACAGTTAAAATGTAATCACATGGCAGTGTTTATGTTTACATGTAGCGGAAGGATATGTAATCGGTAACCAAAAGTAGAACTTTAGCAGGGCTTCAGAAAAGGGTGAAGTAACCGTGAATGGCCTANAGGATATGTAATCGGTAACCAAAAGTAGAACTTTAGCAGGGCTTCAGAAAAGGGTGAAGTAACCGTGAATGGCCTATAAATAATTTTGCACCCTCCCAAAAAAACAAACCTTTTGTACACTGTTAAAAATGTTTGGATGATTGTTTTCTATAGTATTATTTTTCCATATCCATAGTCTGAGTCCTGGTCATATTGTATAATATTATTTGGATTCATCGTTCACAAAGACTGCATGCAGTCTTTCCATTCAATTGCACAGATTACGTTTACCTCTTGTCAATTACTGTATTTTATCGCATATAAGTTGCCTGCGCTTATAGGACGCACCATTATTTTCAAAAGCTGTTTAAAAAAAAATAATATTTATCAATTATAGGTTGCGCTCATTGTTGTAGTTGTACATCCTGTACACTACGGTCTGCGCCACGGATGGCTGATGCACGCAACCTAGGCAAAGGTCGTGTGGCAGCTGTGCCATTGCAAGCAAGCGGTGTTGCCAAGCGTAGCTACAGGCCTACAGCGCAGTCGCAGTGCGCCGCAAGTTTGTTGGACGCAGTTTGTTTGGAATGTACAGATCTGTACACACTGAGGCGGTGAGTGTCTTCCCCCTTAACGCTCACCTTCATCCCTTCTGCAGAGACTCTACGTTTTTGCATCACAATTACGGATAGCGCCCAAGACGCAGCCTTGACTGCCGGAGATTATATATTTATTGGAAAAAAGAAATAACTTGTAAACATGTAATTTAATTTGAAGTGATATTTTTACAAAAAATTTTTTATCAAGCATTCTTTTTATACATTTCAAGTATTTCTAACGATGTATGTTAAAAGCAAAAACCTAACCATTATTTCTGCAGTTTTTCATTGAAAGTTTTAAATAAACGTGCAAAATATAGAAAGGCATTTGAATATTTCCGTTACGTAATTCCCTTCGCAATCCTTAACAGAAAAATAAATTTTAAAGGAATCAAATGAAATAAAAGGAATCTATTCTTGCCATACGATAACTGACAATAGATTATTCTAGAAAGCTTTCNAAAGGAATCAAATGAAATAAAAGGAATCTATTCTTGCCATACGATAACTGACAATAGATTATTCTAGAAAGCTTTATGTGGAATGTACAGAGATAGCAGCACATTATCGTTGGTTCTTGGGTACCAAATGTAGCCTTGACTTACAGGTCTTTCTCTTATATCGTCTTTGCGCCGCACATAGTGTTGTTTTGATGTTGTGGCAGTGAAGAAATGTGACAGAGTTTCGTGATGGAAAAGCAAAGTACCTACACTGCAGGTTTCAAAATGAAAGTGATTTTGTTCGGTGAAGAGTTTGGAAATCACGCCGGGGGCCGTGAATTCGGATTAAGTGAAAAGTAAGTACGGGACTGGAGGAAACAGTTCATTTTTCGCACTTATAGGTCGCACCCCTAAGTTTTCAACAAATTTTTTTTAATAGTGGCCAAGTCACGAAGTGAGGCCAATTTGGTGGTTACCACAATTTGGAGCAAGAACTGTGTACTTTGTGTTCNATAGTGGCCAAGTCACGAAGTGAGGCCAATTTGGTGGTTACCACAATTTGGAGCAAGAACTGTGTACTTTGTGTTTAAACAGTAGAAGATGAGCCTCTTTTTCTCCACTGCAGTGATCTCCTGGATCTGCTGGGGATGGTTGCCTCAAATAAAATATGCAGTTATTATTTCAAACACAGGTAACAAGAGCTTCACTGATTTTCAAAAAGAGGGGGAAGGCACAAGATGTCAACCAGATGTTGGCCATATGGAAACCACAAACACAGACTTTCACAATTTTTTTGTGAGAACAGCCAAGGCAATACCCATCCGGCTCTTCAGAACATCATGGTCAAGTAAGACAACTATCCTCTCAAAAAAATCTATTGGTAGATTAGTAACTTTTACAAACAAACAAAAAACAACTTGTTTATTTAATGTGAATGTGGCATTGTGCATAACAACTCTTTGAAATTATGACAAACATTTATATTAATCTGTTTTTGTTTATGTCCAGATTTAAGAGCAGAATGCAATAAATTCTAATTAAGGGTGGCAACTCCNATTAATCTGTTTTTGTTTATGTCCAGATTTAAGAGCAGAATGCAATAAATTCTAATTAAGGGTGGCAACTCCTTTCAGCTGATGAAATTCCTAGACTTTTCCAGGCTTTTAAGAAGGATTCAAATTAACAGCAGCGCAATGAAAAGTAATTATTTTCTGAAAATACTATTTGTAATTATTTTATGAAAATACTCTCCAAAGTTACTACACACAAAGACATATCTCCAAAAATTCCCTCATAACCAAGAAAATAAACATCACACTAAACGTCAAGTTACCACATGATGTACAAAAAAAATTATTTTCATAGCTATCCAAGTTGCTTAGATGGTAATAGCATATCTTGTTTTGAAAAATGCATATTTCTTATCACATCACAAATAGATTTTTGTACAACATGTCACTACTTTTGTGTTGCCAGCTGTAATCATAGTTGTAAAATTTACAAGAAAACTGAACAATACTACAAAATGACACCTAAGTTATTTTATAAAATTCAATCAATGCCATGACTGCATCAACTTCCTGTTCAAATGTTCAACCAATTTCAATCTCTTTTTGTTTCCAACATTTCTAGTTCTTTGACTTGTCACTTCTTGGTTTGTTGTTTTCCCTGTTCAATTCTGTCCAACTCTCACAGTCTGCAAAGACTCAAGGTAGTTTGCATGGGAGTTCCTAATAGGCTGCATCCTTGATTTCGTAATTTCTACATGCTCAACACCACCCACCAAAATAACTTCATTGTGCACATGTCTTAGCGACACAAGACTCTGCTCTTTTTGATTTTCAATCAAGCATTCGCCATTAACTGAAGATCCCGTCTCCAAACTAACATTTACGTAAGAAATTATTATGAATAATTTTACAAAATTAACTTGGTTTGAGACACTTAGTTAACTAAACAACTTCATCCAATGAGGATTGAGACAAGAACTTTTTTCAAGTGTCCTCATGTATCCAATCACTTCGTCTGATTCTAAATGAAGATGTAATACATGTTTCACCAAAATTTGTAAGCATGATACCAAAGGTTTCTTGAACAGCACAGATTTTGTTGCAACAGCAAGATCAAGAAATGAAAATGCTTTATATAGACAATTTCAGAGGAGACCTATTCATTTTTGCCACACATTGTTTCAGAGATTCGCAACAACATTGTTTAAATTACAAAGTCACTCCTTTTGCCTTCTGTAATGCATCTCTAACAGCAAAACCAACATCAACCATCTTTACATGTAGTAAGTTATCTTCGTTCAAATTATGCTTGCAGACTGCAGAGAGATGGAAAAATATTTTTAATACAGTCTTCCTTGACAAAATGCAATATTAAGGCATGTACCAATGAAAAAAGAGCAGAGCGAACAAATGGAGCCACAGGCAAAAAATTCAAACAGACCTGTAAGAGAATGAAAAAAATGCAAATTCTGTTGCAAAAATTTTGCTATAATAGTAAAACTTTCATTATGTCCGTATTCCTTCTTAACCCACACTGCTTACTCCACAAATTTTAATAAATAAAGACAGAATGTCAATATGTGCAGTTTCACTGTACTCTACTCCACAAACTCAACTAAATTTCTTGTGAAAAACTCTTGCTTCTGTGTAAAGTATGTAATCTGCTAGGTTGAAATTTGACACACAACAGGAGCATCGGGCAGAAAATTTATCTATTTCATCTTCATGTAACCGCTCTGAATATTCTCTGACATGCAAGCCATTATTTTATGGTTAAAACTAGTTATTTTGTTTTAAATTTGAAAAGTTAGATAATTAGTCACCCAGCACCCAAAAATTAAGATATATATCTAGCTTAAGAAACATACCAAATCTATAAAAAAACTCAAAAGTTCACTTCAGAGTCTAACCATCAAGCACACATTCCACAATTTGTACAGAAAAATGAACAATGTAAAAACAGGAGTTCTGAGAAATAAATAGCCATATAATCACTCAAAACTTGGGTTTTCTTCATACTCTTAAATAAATAAAACATGTCACTATTACATGTTAAAACAAAAACTATCCAATTAACCCTTAATTGCTCATGTGGGGTGTTGCACACCCCAGTGCATGTTAGAACGTTTGTATCTTTTAAAATTTGAATATACCACACTGGTTCTCCCGCTAGCTTCCTAAACACGTGTGAACTCCTTAATTCAGTCGCGAGCGGTGCTCAGTTGTGTGCGGTTGTGCCTGGAGTGTGTGTTTGGGGACATCCCACGTGAGTGTTTACGTAGTGTAAATTGCAGGTAAAGGTTTTAATTGGTTTTTATATTTCTTTATGTTTATTAACAATTTGTTTTCCGTCCGATTACCTAACTGCGAAGAAATAAGAGGGTACATATTTCACGTGTATATTTGTAGGTATTCTCATAAATATGACGTCTTTATCAAGCAGTGGGGCTGTATTGGCTAGCAACTAATAGTACCTAATAACATAAACATGCATATCGGTTTTTGATAGGTTTTTGGTTTTGAGGTTAAGTAAATTATTTAAAGTTATTGCTTTAGGTTACATTCACACTACTTGTGTACTGACCGACCAGCAAATTGCAGAGCAATTAGAGAAGCAGAAGAGTTTTTTGATAGTGCATCTGAAGATGAGCAAGACAACGACGTGATACAGAGTGCTCATGATACCGAATCAGAACAAAGTGAAAATGCATCAGACAGTGAATAGAGCAGTGATGACAACACCCCACTTGAGACTCTTACCAGGTCATCACAAAGTAATGAAAGACGTGACAATTTATTTTATCTCGGAAAAGACAAAAGCACAAAGTGGTACAAGCAACCGCCAAATGCTAATGTTAGAACTCGAAGTCACAATATCGTGAGTGAACCTGTAGGTCCCCGAGGACCTGAAAGAGATGTTACGACAGTGAGCGAAGCGTTCCTTGCTGTATTTTCTAAAGATGTCAGAGCTCATACTGAAGTTCACCAACGAATATATACTTTCTGTTCAAAAAAACTATCAAAGAGAACGAGATGGTAAAACCCTTACTTATGAGGAACTAATATCATTTTTTGGATTGCTTGTCACGTCTGGCGTTTTCTCCGATCTTCCCACTTGAATTACAAAGATTTATGGGCTACTGATGGCACTGGAATAGAGTTTTTTCCAAACACAATGAGTTACAACAGGTTCTTGTTCATTCTAAGACGTTTGCGATTTGATAACCGCACAACAAGAGAAGCGAGGCAATCATTAGACAAACTAGCGGTAGTTAGGGATTTTTGTGATATGATGAATTAAGTTTTCAAAAATTTTATAGCCTGTCTGAGAATGTCACAATTGATGAACAGCTTCCTGGGTTTCGAGGAAAATTCTGCACTGTAGTATATATGCCCCGCAAGCCAAATAAATATAGTATAAACAGTTTACTCTCGTCGACGCTATAACAAGTTATTTGCACAAATTTGATGTATACGTTGGTAAACAGCCTGATAGACCATTCAATCTGCCTACTGATACAAAAAATCTAGTAAAAGGCATTATTGAACCCATTTCCGGAACTGGAAGAAATGTCACAATGGACAACTGGTTCACCAGCGTTCCACTTGCTAAATCACTTCTTGAAGATCACAATCTTACTATGGTAGGTACAATGCGAAAAAATCAGTTGGAGATACCACTGCCTTCAGTCCGCAAGAAATCGGGACATGAATTCCAGTTTATTCGGATTTCAGAAAGATATAACAGTGTGTTCATATGTACCAAAAAAAGTCAAAAGCTGTACTGCTGATATCCACCATGCCCCACGATAATAACGTTGAGAGAGACAAACAAAACCCAGAAATAATTCATTTCTATAACCAGACAAAAGGAGGTGTTGACACTAATGACCAAATGTGTGCCAATTACAATGTAGGACGACAAACAAAAAGATGGCCAATGGTGTTATTTTTTCATCAATTCAATGTCAGTGGTATCAACTCGTATGTGATATATAAGGCCAAAGTTGACTAACATATCTCGAAGGGTATTTTTGAAGGAACTAGCTGTCAACTTCGTAAAACCTCAGCAGACATCAAGAGCTCAAATACGCATACTGCCTCGAGCGTTGCAAAAACGACTGAAACAGAGCATTGAGAATGAGGACCCTGGTTCTCCACCTGGAGCTGGCCGATCGCCTTCGTATAAAAGGTGCCATATTTGTNGAGAATGAGGACCCTGGTTCTCCACCTGGAGCTGGCCGATCGCCTTCGTATAAAAGGTGCCATATTTGTCCAAGAGCAAAGGACAGAAAAACGAAGACTGAATGTTCTAAATGCCATGAACATGTGTGCAATGANAGAGCAAAGGACAGAAAAACGAAGACTGAATGTTCTAAATGCCATGAACATGTGTGCAATGACCACTTTAATTATAAGTTGCCAAAGATGTGTTGAAGAAAACTAGGTCGTACAAATAAATATATTTTTACTACTTATTGTTAAATTATTTATAGTTTAACAGTTGATTAATATGTAAGTTGAAAGATTCTGAATAATAAGTCTGATTTTGCATGTATTTGGAGTCTAATTTCTCAAAACAAATCTGGGGTGTTGTACACTCCACGCGAGTACTTACATATTTTTTAGGCGCTAGTGACTAAGGGTTAATAGGTAATACGGCACGTACATCAAAAACTGGTTAAATTATACAATAAACACAACACTGTTGTATATACAGAACATCAGTATGGCAGAACAGAGTTGGCTGCCAGATGCATTAATGTAACCAAATGCTGCTAGACAAACCGAAAATTCCCAAATGTACCATTTTAATAGAAAAGGAGGTGTAAACAAGACTGACAAACTAAGACACAACTAGTAAAAGCTTTTATTTTTATAGGCCATTCACGGTTACTTCACACTTCTCTGAAGCCCTGCTAGTTCTATTTTTGGTTACTGATAAGGTATCCTTCCATTACCTGTAAACATAAACGCTGCCAAGTAACTTCTATTTTTAACTGTGAAATGCAAACAAATGACAAAAGCAGACGAGTTTTTTTAATCAGTATAAAGTAAAACAATTTTGTACGAATGTTCACGATTTAGGTCTACAAGCATATTTAAGTCAGTTTAATGACTTTTTAACAATATCTGTTAGTTAGTAGTTCATACTGTTATTATTTTACATTGATAACATATTTATTATACACGACAGCACATTACATGTAAAACACGCTAATATTTTGCCGCAATTATGTTTAACCCTGTTGCAACTGTTGGGGAAAGAACTGTAATATTTAACTTTTTGTTATTGATGTGTTGGGTTATTTCATTAAAAAGGAGCAACCAGTCCAATGAAAAACACAGTAAATTCAAGCATGCAACTCGTATAGCTTATTATTTTCAGGTAGCAGTGACAAACTTAAAAGATAGTTAAGAACACACACACAAACTTTTATTCTGCTCATATTTATTTGCATGGGTATTTAGTCAGTTTATTTAATTATTTATTAAAAAATTTTCTGGGTGGATTTTGTATTTTGTTGGGATTGTGGCAAACATTCAAACCATAAGCACGTTACACAATTGTGTTTCAAACACCTGGGGAAAAGTTACAAAGTTGTAATAAATAAACAAAAAATACTTTCAAATTTTTTTGTCATAAAAACAGTTTACGGTTAAAACGTATATATTTTGAACGTCCAATATTTGCAATCATACACACACACTAGCCCAGCATAACATAAAGGCAACAATATTCTTTGATGTGCAGCAGTCACAACACATGTTACAGTATATTATTCCTGCCGTGGAAACACAGATTTATCACGACATCGTAACTTACCTAGGTAAGTTTAAAAAACACAACATGTACAAACTTTATGTGCCAATGTCTTGTCGCCAATCACCACTTCCGCCAACTTCAGATTTTTATCAGTCCCGCCATTACGTACAAATATATTATAATATGTATTCAAAAATTAAAACCTTGTTTCAGTTTTAAATTACACATTCAAAAAATCATAATTTTGTTGTAATAAGAATGAAATATGCTGAAATTTAAAACATGTATAATTATCTTGCTACTACTAGCGGTGCAAAAAATTTCCCAGATAGAGATACAGAGATAGCAACAAGCTCCGCTCTGCATATTCAAGTTTCTTACTCGGACTAAAAATAACACTGTCTCTCTAAGGCTTGCACACCGTAATTTACACCAATATTTTTAACTGTAACAAAAAAATATGTTTCCATCAGTGCTACCTAAAAATTTCAATATTTTAATAGGCAGAGATTAATTTACAAATAGGAAAACAAAAAACTAGGACGAAATAATATTTAAACTATAAACCATTTCTTACTAGAAGTTGAGAACACATCACTGGTCTCACGGTTTTTAATTAGTACTGACTATGAAATAAATATTACTTGTACTGACTATGAAATAAATATTACAAGTTATAGAAGATACTAAGTTAAAGATATATTTATTCAAGAATTCAATACCTTGAAGTTAATCGCAGTTACCCCTAGAATGATTTTTCAAAGGTTTGTTTCAAATATCTGAAGAAACCGTGAATGGACTATACTTGCAAATTCAGTAATTAATTACCCATTGCTTACAAAAAAAAGCCAGGTTATTCATAAAAATTCCTAACTTTTCCCAGTACCTATGAAAATCCCTGACTTATCCCGGTTTGGAGGTTTTCCAGGTTGAGTGACCATCCTGTATTCTCAGTATATTTATATTTAGTGATATTCAGTAAATATGAAATCTTTGATTCTTAAAAGCAGGCATTTTATTATATTGGCAGTATTCAATTATATTTATGGTCATAAAAACTGTCTTTGTCCTGTGAAATTCACTGCTATTTTAAAGATCCAAAAAGAAAAAAAACCATTTTGTACGCCAGAAAATATAGTAGTAAACTGATCTTCAATGATATTGGGCTCTCTTTTAGGAAATCTATAAGAAACTGCGTATGATGCCAGAAAACTAACGCTTGTATCCACTTCTGCAGAAAAAATTACTGTTTTGTTGTTCAATTATTTCTACATTCTTGTAAAAAGGTCACGAGGTTTACCAACTATTCAGCAATGAATAGTTATTGAACGCACGTACTCTGGTTACCAATCTTATATTGCAGTTAATTCGTTACTAGTGTAAATATATAGCAGAAATTCAAATAACTGTGATCACATTTATNCTAATTCGTTACTAGTGTAAATATATAGCAGAAATTCAAATAACTGTGATCACATTTATAATAGTTTCTCTTCTTCAAATCCACAACACAACTTTGTGGTGCATCCTTTTAGTTTTCTTTTACAAAGTTGTCCAATACTTTATCACACCACCATGCAGTTTGTATGCTGCGAAATAGCCCACTGAGAAAGTATGGCACAACACTCCTTTCACTACAGTAATGAGGACACTATTAAAACTTCCCAT
>NQII01003220.1:0-66910 GCA_002778355.1 Clitarchus hookeri
GGCGGTGAGTAGTCCAACCGGTGCACCACCGCGGCACTACATTGGGAAGAAATTGCGTTGTTATACAAGGGTTAGACCGGAGTAACAAAAAGTGACAGCAAGCAGAATTGCTGCTCAGTTGTTTCCATCGCGGTAGAAGTGAGTCAGGACAAGGATGCCATCGAGTGTGTTAGATCATATCATATTTATTTATAGTACAATANGACTAGGATGCCATCGAGTGTGTTAGATCATATCATATTTATTTATAGTACAAGAAATTTGAAATTTAATGAATATTTTAATCTCTAAGAATTATTTCCGAACATTGCGGGATTAAATTCCAGCTATTGTTACCAAGTATACGGGTCTGGCTCTTGATATTAAAAAAAGTTAAATGTTCAATATTGGGAAATATTAAAAAACATGTGTGGAATGAATTGCGTCCTTGAATAAGGGTTAAACTGGATTTTCTAATATCATGTGCTTATGTGTATCTAAAGCGACATGAAGGAGTGAGCGAGTTCTTAGAGAGTATTGTGAACCATGCAATTTTATTGGAGGTTAAGTTAGGGAAATTTCTTATTTTAAATTATTTAATTATAACTTACATGGCTCCTATGTTATTATACAAGATTTTAAATAACGAGGTTTAACTGCAGGAGCTGACTACTGGCTTTGAATATATTGTGAATGTTACTACGCAGTGGCATTATCTACTTAAGTGTACTCAATTATCTGGAATAAAAATTCTGAATTTAAATATAGAGGACTTTGAATAAAGATAAAAGTTAGCACATAGCTTCAAAAAAACTTTCCTTACATTTTGTAAAGAGATAAATACTTTAAATAATACGAATTTGAGACACGCAATGGTGTTTTCTGATCAAAATGAGAAAGGCGAGCCCAAAGAGTTTGTTAATCGAGGATCTGTTGCTGTGGTAAAATATTCGCAGGTTTATTTAATGGCCGGCGAGGAATTATTACTCTTTTGTACATTAATTATATTAATTAGTAATTTTGAGGTTTTATTTTGATTTGCAGAACATTTATATCTCTTTCCATTCTTTTTTTTAAATGTATTTAGAAGCCCCTAGTTTCTGAGCAGCTGTTGATGTGTTACCATGGTAACTATGTGACGTGATGTGTAAATCTTGCCTCTAGCAATCTCCTGATTAGTCATTTTCAACTCTGTTAANACTATGTGACGTGATGTGTAAATCTTGCCTCTAGCAATCTCCTGATTAGTCATTTTCAACTCTGTTAATTAATTATTTTATTAATGAGAATTTTAGTCATCATGTTTTGCGACGGCAGGACATCGTACCATGTAGGATCAGCACACATATATTTTTAATTTAGTTTTAATAAAAGATGATTTAATTCGCACATATAATTAGTGAATCACGCGATGTTATGTCCTACTACCTTCATGGGGGTTTTACTGTCAACGACGATATCGGCCAGAACTTTAAGAATGTCCACATTTGTTCACAAATTTATAGTCAGTTAAGTCAACGAAATATTCTTTTTTCAAAGAAGCAGAGGAGATCTTTTTCAACTTGAACTGACCCTAGCTAATTTAACCACGGACACCCTGGCGTTGTCTCGTTGCGTACTACCCTGNACCACGGACACCCTGGCGTTGTCTCGTTGCGTACTACCCTGAGATAGTCCGGAGACGAGTTTAGCATTTTAGTTGCCAGGCATAATGATAATGGAACATATCAGTCACGAGATGGGGTAGTGTTGCTGAGGCCACAAATGAAATCTTGTTTGTAAATTGACTTCACATTTCATGTCAGAAATAATTTTAGCGAAATGGATACTAAAAAATTACACACTTTACTTGAAACGTCTGTGCTGAATTATGATTTCCAGTAGACAGTGGTTAATTTTCATGGTGACATTTCCTGTTATTTAATAATAGAATTTGTAGTGTTATTTAAGAGTATTCACACGTCAAACAACTGTATACACTCCGTATACTACGCGAGCCTTTCCTCTATACTCGTATCCAACAATTTGGAAGGGGATATTATAATATACAAACGCACAATGAGCAAATAATTAAGATATATATTTTAAAAAATGAGGGCAAAATATCTAAAGTTACATCTTTATTCATAGATTTGAGGTCGCTCAGAAGTGCATAAAACTCAACAACGAATATAATTTAATTGTGTTTAATTAAATTTGGCGGTATATAAGAGCATAAAATATATATGTTAGTTCATTAAATATTAAATAATATATTGCGCAATCAAACTTTGGTAGTATACTCAATTCAATTGAATCGTATTTCTGTGGATATATTTGATCCATTATTAAGATCGAAAAATGGGAGTAACAATCTGCAAATTTTAATTTCTGAGTACAGAAAATATGTAGTAATGTTTTCTCTGTATTACAAATTACAATATCAAAAGGACCTATTGATAGGGCTTAGAAAACTTCTTATCAATCTGAAATTTTAGTGTCTCTCTTAACGCTTAGAATTTTGAATCTGAGATGGTCAAACATGTGGTTTTTTGGGAGGATTTATGATGTTACGACAGAGTCCATACCAGCCTAGCCTTTATCTCGTCGAAATTATACAAAATAGATGCCAGAGCCACCTTAACATTTTTCACCATGATAATCAACAAAACTGGAATGAATGGTAACTCTTTTAAACCTTGTTAGAACTAATGGTTTTCAGTCTGCTACCGAGTTTATCTCCAACAAANGGAATGAATGGTAACTCTTTTAAACCTTGTTAGAACTAATGGTTTTCAGTCTGCTACCGAGTTTATCTCCAACAAAATGGTTTTGGTTATAAATCTACCGAGTTCTCTACTGAGTATTCGGGTAATACCGCCACTTAGAATACCGGTGTGCTGGAAGTATTGTGGAATGAATCTTACCGAAATGTAATTGCAACTCTTGATACATTTATCGAAAATCCAATCAAAACAGAATGTGTAACAATTTTTAAGTTGTAAATATGGTTGTAATTCAAAACTTAGCTGACNTCGAAAATCCAATCAAAACAGAATGTGTAACAATTTTTAAGTTGTAAATATGGTTGTAATTCAAAACTTAGCTGACCATGTAAATATAGTAAATATATCTGAGGCCCTTCGAGTTTTAATGAAAAACCCTATTAATAAATATGTTATTAAATATGCTATTGTTACAATCGTCAAGCATGTTCTTCCTAGAAGGAGTAAATAATAAGACTATATAGTTTGTAATTATTTTAGTACATTTGTGTTAACTGATTTGTATGTCATTTTAATGTTTTGAAATGATTATTTATAGTGATTAGGGAGACAATGATAAAATTAGCTATTTTTAAAAAAGGGCCGTGTAAGTTATGACGTCTCGTTACAAACCGTTTATTTTTAAAATGATAAGATCCTAAAATGTGTACATATTTGACTTGTTAAGAATAAAAGTGGCATATTTTTATAAATGAAAAAGTAAATATTCGTAGCAAATAAAGTTGGCAGTGGTCTGCATTTTGTGCTTTTTCTGAACAGTGAGTTGAAAGAATGTAAGGAGAATTTCCACTGTGCATCGCTGGATGTGAGCTGTTTATTGCTCGCGTGGATTGGAGCGAGTTGTTGGGGAGAACACACGACGTGGGGTGGAACAATGCGACCATATGGGCCGGCGTGAATACTCTTAGTGCGCTGTGACGTTCAGGAGGTAAGAGTTGCCGACTCCCAGCGTCAAGGGAAAACTGTGAGTTTGGGTACTATTTTGCGTTAAGTAAAGTGAAATTGAGAAACAGTCATGTGGTTGCTATAGCACTGAATGTACCGTAGTAAAGAATGAATGACTGAAAAAATACTAACGAATGCAAGGGCCACAACAGTGACTATGTTATCAATATGTTATCACAATTATTTGAAGTCAGTAGTACGTGTTTTCTCATATTTCTTGGTCCTTATTTCATATTACTATGTGTTGCTTGCACAACTTCAATACACAACTAAAATAATAGAATAATATTGCTCTAAATCTACCAATATCTTTAACAACCAGTTAATTTTACTATTCGGTTACTAATATTGCACTATTCGTGTACTACTCTAGCAAAAAAGGTTAGTGGGTTCAATTATTTTCCCTACTTTCTTAAGTCAGTGTATCGCCAGGAAAACAAGCTGCAATTCGTTATTTATAGCACAAATTTGTCAGGTTCCGAAAAAAATCTTGGAAAGTGTTACATCTTCGTTTTTAAAAAAGNTTACATCTTCGATTTTAAAAAAGTAACTTACTGGACTAGCGTGCTACTTTCGTGCAATTCAGTGCAGTGGGTTTGCTATCGTGATTTCAATCGTATCTACAAGAAAACCTACAATTCAATAGATAACTTGTACAAAACCTATAATCACAATATGCGATTAATTATGACAAAAATATTATTTTACAGAGCTATCAACAACACACTTTGATTTAAAATACGCTCATATACAAATTACTTGATAACATAAAGGTGTCATCACAGGGGCATGTAAGTGGGTGCAAGCATAGAACATGGCACTTACTATAGATACAGAAAAAACACTGTACTTTACCACACCAAGCATATATTACAAGGGAACAATACTTGCAGGAAGCACTTAGTATGGTGTTGGACCACTCGTTGCTCGTAGTCAGGTGGCGATACGGTCGCGCTTGGAGGCATAGAGACGTAGGATGTTCTCTAGAGGGAGATCCTACCGAGGTAGCGCAACTGACCCCCAGATCTGCCATAAATACCGCTGGCCAAAGTTGCTGACTAATCTGGTCCCAACCGTTCTTGATGGGCGAGAGATCTGGCGTCCTTGCTGGCCAAGAAATCATTTTGACATCACGAAGGCAAGCCAGACATACCCGTGCTGTGTGAGTGCGAGTATTATTCTGCTGAAAAATGGGGGATTCTAGGTGCATGGCTAAGGCGAGTGCACATGGTAGCAGAATTTCTTGGGCTTATCGCCGAGTAAGTCAGGAGTCCTTCGATCTGGACCAGTGGAATAAGGAAATCGTAAAAAATGCTACCCCATGCCATGACATTTCTTGTGGAGGAGATTTGTCACTTTACAATGAATTGTGAATCACAGCGCTAACCAGGAAGTCCTCAGGCTGGAATTCGGCGGTCGCCTGTGTCAACGCAGAACCATGATTCCTCGCTGAACACCAATCGTCGCCAATCCTCAAGTTGCAATGTTGCCCGTTCCTGGTGGATAGTCACAAATGCTCGGCGATTCTCAAATTGTAATAGCGGACGTCGTAAGAAACGCCGTGACGACAGTTCCCGCTCTGCTAGCCGTCTTGATATGGTGCTGGTGGACACAGGTGTATCCCCAGCTGCCGTAACATGTCCCTAGATGGGGCGCAGCGAAGCCTGTGGAGTGTTAACAGCCTGTCGCACGATAAAACGATCCTCTCTGCTGGAGGTCCGCCAAGTCAACCTGAGTCTTCTCGCAGTGTGTGTACCCTCCTGTTCACACTGCGTCCAACACCGACTCACAGTATAGGCAGAACGGTTCAAGTGGCGAGAATGCAGCGAAACTTCGAACCCGCGTCTCGGAAGCAGATGGTACTGCCTTTCTCACACTCAGCCAGCTGGGAAAAGGCTTGTCGAATGCGCAGTCGCGGCACGCTGCGTTTTCCCTGACCTTGACTCTGTGACTCACACTGCTACTAAGGACATAGTCTGTTTCATACAGCTATGAATGATTGAAGTACTTGTAAGCACCTCAGTGGCACATCCGCGCAATCAAATGCATTAGACGCAAATAGGCGTCATGTTAAGGTGCGACGATGGTGCGTAGCAACACTCCTAGTACTCACACGGTTCCTTCGTGATTAATTTTTTTTTGCAAATGAGTGTATTTTGATAGGANCGTAGCAACACTCCTAGTACTCACACGGTTCCTTCGTGATTAATTTTTTTTTGCAAATGAGTGTATTTTGATAGGATTGGTTGTCGTAATAGAGAAGCTGCACTTCAGGAAACAAATCACCACTATCCTGTTAGCCATGACAGTAATGTCGTTGGTTATATTTTTATAAAACAAGAAAATAAAATTAAAATAAAATTATGTACGAACATCGCACATTTCTGAAACCATATCAACGCTTCAACTGATGCGTGGAAAAAAAATTATGATGCCATTACTTCCTTCAGAACTAACACTATACTCCGATTAGTTTTTTAGGTGAACGTGCATAGCAATTACATATTTTACATTGGTCGGCGGGTATTCTTGGGTACTCCCGTCACCCCGGATAATGCTTTCCACCACTACTCCATCTTCCCTTGCTTCTCCCTTAGCATTACTTAAAACGTCACTGTAAATCGCCACCAAACATTTCAACTTAATATTGCCTGTAGCAGTGATGTTTCACTTCGACAACATCAAGANTCACTGTAAATCGCCACCAAACATTTCAACTTAATATTGCCTGTAGCAGTGATGTTTCACTTCGACAACATCAAGAATGAATATGCATCTTAAAAAAGCCATTAAATGTAACCTGAGCACTTTTCNTGATGTTTCACTTCGACAACATCAAGAATGAATATGCATCTTAAAAAAGCCATTAAATGTAACCTGAGCACTTTTCAATGTCCTGCTTAAGATCTACTTGTATGCACGTTGTGTATACTTCTACCATATGTAAAATTATCGATGTTATGAGCCTTGTCAGTTTATTCATGCAGTGCTCATGTTAAACGATGAAATTATTAAAACTTATGTATTTTAATAATATGCTGGTACTTACACTTAGATACATTAAAAACAATGAAAACAAATCAAATAATTTCAGTGATCACAGATATATAACTGACAATTTTAATTCAAAGTAAAAAAATATGGAACTACATTCCCTCCATCGTTGCCAACAACTTCACTGGTTTTATGCAAGTTAGTGTGCAGTGACTGTTTCCAAAGGTTGATTTTAAAAGTTCTCTGTGAACAATGAACAGTCTTCAGTAAGATGGTAGTATGGACGTACATTGTTACGTTATTCCTATCCAAGTATCCAACTAGATNTTACGTTATTCCTATCCAAGTATCCAACTAGATTGAAACATTGTCAACATCCCGTCTTTCGAACATTTTCAATATTCTGAAGTCCTTATAAATGGTATAAATTGAAGTGGAAAATACTGAGATAATATAAAAAGTAGCCATACATAATTCAGTTATTTTTACAAAATTCTTACAGTTTCCGTTGACAGTATCCTACGATTCATTTTTGACTAATTAATAAAAAGCATTTGCAATATCAGACATCTCGTATACGAATGATACGCTACGCTACAGGTTGCTGCAAAAACTACGATGCCTAGGTTTACTTACTCAGAAACTTAAATTCATAGCCTGTCTCAATTGCAGCGAAATGTTCTTATTATTATCTGGGCTGGTTTGAAGTAAAACCAAAACAATGTTAGCATATTTTGGAAAAATCATTTCAGATAAAATTAAAGAAAGAATATTGGTAATTCGTGTCCCTGTGTTAAAGGAGATACACCTATGGAGAAACCGTGAAGTATAAATGTAGAGACGGCGGTAGTGCCTCTAGAAAACACACAGGTCATTGGCAACACCTTCAAGTTCCCCAGAAGCGAAAGTCTTCTTATATACCCTTTCAGGAATACAGCCCGTTTCCCGTGTTGTCAGAAGAGTACATCAACCATTGTGGTTTCTTAGACGTCAGAGTTGGAAAAAGATAAACTTTTGAATTAAAGTTAATGGTATGGAAATTGGAGATTATATAAAATACTTGTTTATTGGCAATGTGAATTAAGTATATAGAAAGGTTTTGTTTATATTTCAAAATAAACTTACTTTTATAATATGGTTGTAGGTAAGTCATGTACACAATTTTTTCGTATTACTGTAATGCCCATTATTTTTAGCGATCACCTTTCAAAGATAAAAGTTACTCAGTTTTATTAACGAGTGACATGTCAACCGTACCGTTTTGCTACTATTTACACTCTTGTAATATTACACGTTACTCTATTTCAAAAAAAATCCTATAAGAAGTATGTTAGTGAATGGAAATTTTTACGATTTGGTAACAAGTAATTAGTCAAATTAATTTATTTCTGCCACGAACCCACTATAAATAGCAGACAAATACGGTTCTGGTAAACATAAACATCATTGCAGCCATAACATCCGAAATAATGCCAGTAAGATACAATATATTCAAAAAAGATATAAGTTAGGCCTATGTAAAAAGTGAATAATCCTTTCCATGTTGACGTTTTAAAAATGTTATGGTTTATTGAAACAATTTGGTAAATGTTTAAGGAGTAAATATCTGAAAATTAGACTACAATAATACGAAACTATTTAAATAACACATTCTCATATATTTATTATTTGTTGTCGAAATGCATTTTACAAACCAGAACGGAGATACCGAAAAAATGTTGTTCTTTCTACTACCATACTTAAAACTATTGTTTGTTCTGCAATAATTTCGTGAAACATTGACGAGGCTCAGTAAATATGTACATTTCAGATAAGAGTTACGACTAGCAGCTCTCCTCGGCGTGTTCTGGCTGTTGAGAGATGGAGAATAGCCGACGAAGTATGCCGCTTTCTCCCTCCCTGAATACAGGCGGCATGGACCCTCCTGTCAGTTCTGCTGACAGTTCATCAGATTTGGTCAGCAGTTTAGGAAACAGCATCATGTGGATGACAAATATTTATACTTTTATGTGCGTTGATAGTTTGGTAATGTTCGACCGCCAAATTAATAAAGAATTAAATAAATTACAGTTGTTATTTCCAGGCTTAAGCTTAGTCTTACGAACTATTTTATTTAAAATGTTTATAGAAATAACCAGAGTCCCAAATAACTGCAAAACAAGGCATTAAAAAAATTTGTATACTTCCCAATAAAGAGTTGCAGCAAATAGAGTATTTACGTTATCTCGAATCAACTTTCGTATCATTAGACTTAAATATAGACATGCAACCTGCCCATTGCACCACGTGGTCTCCACTTCAAACATATTGTACAAAAGTAGCAGCTACTTGTGAGATGGGGTGTTACAGAGGCTGCTACGTCTGTATTTCTACGTGACTAGATTGTTGGAAGAATTTACATTACACTCACGAAATATATGTAAGTCTATATAAAATATGTTATTTTTAATGTAAGTATAATTTAGAGATAAGAATATTAACATATACGTACAAATATATTTGGTGTAGGCTGTATACTATATACGGCGCTTTACTTCTCTCATCATGATTATCTTCTCATTCATATTACACATGAAAAAAGAATATTTTTTGGATAACCATATATTGTTGTAAATCATTATGAATCCTTTGCATTTACATATATTAAACATTGTTTTTTTTTGTGGGTTTATATTCCTTTATCATTTAACACTGAGATAATGTATCGATATATGATAGAATTATATTAATTGGGCATTTCCTTCTCGCCCATGATGTGCATTACATATTTATAACTTTACTCTGAGATAATGAATGTGGGTGTAAAATTAAAATAAATATCTATATATTAAGTGTCGTGTGGATAATTTTGGTGAAATCCATATATCATTACAAAATACACATCATTTCGGCTAACAATATCTCAAATCAGACGCTATGTATTTGACAGCTAGCTACTTTTGTTCATGTCCACAATACTTGCCGGTAATTTGCATGGTAAAATATGTATCTAGTCTTTAAAACGGTTCTGCGGCAAAATCAACAAGAGGTTAGTAAACCTACTGATAGCAGATATACTGTGTTGGAATCGAGAAAGATTTTATTTTTAAGATGACAGCGATTATGTGGTTACTTGTTATCAGACCAACATAATGAGTGTGATTTGGATCCGTTTTCATATTTCCATAATTATCCTTAATTTTAAAAATACGTCTTAAAAACATAATGCTACTAAGAAATATATCATGATGCTTAATCCCCTTACTTGATGGTAGCTATTAGGACCATAAAATATCATGCAAAAATTTTTCCCTTTATAAATAGACTTGTCTTTAAAATGATACTGGACCAGAATCGATTGTAGTTCATCTATACTGAAAAGCCAAAAAAAAACTGGTACACCTGCCTTTTATCGTCTAGGGCCCCCGCGAGCACGCATAAATGCCACAAGACGACGTGGCATGGACTCGACTAATGTCTGAAGGTATGCAGGAGGCAATTCACACCATGAATCCTGCAGGGCAGTCCACAAATCCATAGGAGTGCGAGGCGGTGGAGATCTCTTCTGAACAGCACGTTGCAAGGCATCCCAGATATGCTCAATAATGTTCATGTCTGGTGATTTAGGCGACCAATGGAAGTGTCTAAAGTCAGAAGAGTGTTCCTGGAGCCACTCGGTAGCAACTTTCGACGTGTGGGGTATCGCATTGTCCTGCTAGAATTGTCCACGTCCGTCGGAATGTACAATGTACATGAATGGGTGCAGGTGATCGGACAGGAGGCTTACGTATCTTTCACCTGTCAGAGTCGTATCTAGGCGTATAAGGGATCCCATTTCACGCCAACTGCACACGCCCCATACCATGACAGAGCCTCCACCAGCTTGAACAGTCCCCTGTTGACATGTAGGGTCCATGGATTCACGAGGATGTCTCCATACCCATACACGTCCATCCGCCCGATACAATTGGAAACGAGACTCGTCAGACCAGGCAACATGTTTCCAGTCATCAACAGTCCAATGGCAGTGTTGCCGGGCCCAGGCGAGGCGTAAATCTTTCTGTCGTGCAGTCAACAACGGTACACGAGTGGGCCTTTGGCTCCGAAAGCCCACATCAATGATGTTCCGTTGAATAGTTCGCACGCTGGCACTTGTTGATGCCCCAGCATTGAAATCTGCGCCAATTTGAGAAAAGGTTGCACGTCTGTCACGTTTAATGATTCTCGTCAGTCATCGTTTGTCCCATTCGTTCACGACCTTTTTCCGGCCGCAGCGTTGTCGAAGATTTGATGTTTTACCGGATTCCCGATATTCACGGTACACTCGTGAAGTGGTCGTATGCGAAAATCCAAATTTTATCGCTACCTCGGTGAGGCCATGTACCATCTCTCATGCGCCGACTATAACACAACGTTCAAACTCACTTAAATCTTGATAACCTGCCATTGTAGCAGCAGTAACCGATCTATCAACTTTTCCAGACGCTTGTTGTCTTATATGGGCGCTGCCGTCCGTATCGCATTACTCTGATTGGTTCCATGCCTCTGTTTGCAAACGCACGCCTATACCTGTTCTCTTTTTTTTTTTTTTTTTTTTGCTCTCCAGTGTATATAACTGATGAGTTGGCTTTCCTCTTCATGGGTGCTAATATTTTTTACAGTTCTTAAAACAATTGTGGTAGGTACATAGGCCTTGATATCTCGTGGACAGCAATATCATTAGAGGTTAAACCAGAAACATATGCAACAGTCCCGAGAAAATTACAAAAACACACGTGCATTTCCCGGGACTGGAACCTAAACCACGTAAAAATAAGCTAGAGTGTAATGAGCTGCATCACGGGGGTAGGATTCGTGACGCACACATAGGATGTAATTAGTATAACATTTTGAATGATAGGGTTCACCAACATAAGTATTCACATGGCCATAATTTTGAAAATACGTGTCCGAGCCACTTAAAACACGTTATTGTACATGGTATACTGTAGCACAGATTGAATTTGATGAGAATCGGTTTATTGTTTCCCGAGATATAACACAAAAACCTTATTTTTCCATGTGGAGTTTATCTTACAAAATGGCAGAGAATAAGGCTTTGTATATAAAAATTTGAAGTTGTTTAATAGATACTGCCAGCACATAAAGATAAGTTTAATTTGTTTCGTAGTTTCATAGATATAACATACTTAGGTAAAATGCGTTTATGGCCGCCACTTTGAAAATAAGTGTCTGATCCACGCGAAACATATTAGTTAACATGGTCTGCCGTATTGTGACTTGTCTGCCAAATTTGGTAGAAAACTGTCGTTTTTTTCCGGATATGTGGCAACCATAAAAGCGACCACTTACTCTTACCACAGTAACTTTGTTATTTTGAAGATAATATGCAGTGGGGTGGTCGCAGACCTTCGCTACACCGCCTTGTCGTCCGTCGCCATGGCAAGTGTCCAAGGAATAGTATCTGCTTCTCATCTACTCGCTCTACCGTATACTTTGTGCTTTAAGAAATGGCAGAGAATCGTTGTTTGCAGAAATGTACTTATTTCGATACTTGTGATGAAAAAGAGGTAATACTCCGGGGCGTTTGTTTGCTCATTTTTCTTTAACTATTTAAAGATGTTAATTATTCAACCCATACATAATTTTAAAAATGGTAAACTAACAGTTATTTTCTTTCATGAATGAAGGGTTTGTGGAAGGCTGCTGGGCCTTCTGTTACTATTGTGTTCTCTCGCATCCTTGGTTAACCGAAACCAGACCCACGTGAACCAGTACCTTGCCCTTGAGCGTTCACTTGGAGACAACACGATATTTGTTCTTTGGGCCTCTGCTCGGGTAGGTCGTGCAGAAGGGGTAACTTTGCTGAGTTAATATTCGTTTTAGAAATCCTTAAATTATATTTATTTATATTATATACCGCACTTAATATACAAAGGTATAAAAAAAACTGTATTTTGTAGGTTCTTGATGTTACGGTTTTGGAAAAATATTTTTTTGTAACTCGTGTAAGAGAAAATAGAATAATTCCATAAAGCGTTTGACTCGACATGGGAATTTATTAAGTGTATTGTAAGAATGTAATATCTTAATGCATCAATTCGTTTTCTCTGCCCACTAATGAAGAGCATGGTTTCTACCTATCTGTCTCCTGGAGCATTTTCTAATAGCGTTTCTAACAAAAAATTGTGTTATTTATTTTTGTATCACATACTGTTCTACTTGTACACATGAACAGTATATAACTACTTTTTCCTCGGATTAAATTCTATTAGATAGTATGTTTTTGGCAAAACTATTTGTGTTACGTACAAATGAAATAAACCTAATAGTCCAGAAGATGTACGATTTAAGGTAAAAACATTTCAGTAGAAATGATTCTTTCACTATCCTATGCAAAAAAAATGTGCTGAATAACATATCCAAAGTTTACACCATTTCAAGTTCGGAAAACCGCCGCCATTTTGAATAAAATTGCAAATTTAAGTTTTTCTTGTACTTTTCTCGTTAATGTGTGACCCGTACAGATATTTTACAAGAATGCAAAATTAAAAATCGTAATTTCCTCTTCAGTTATCTAGGACCAATATTTAAGGAAATATCTTGTTTTTATTAAATGGATTAAAGTATGAAAATGTAAAGCTAATCTAATTTTCATTGAGCCCGGAATATTTACCATAAGAGATTGCAATGAGATCGGAATAGAAGTAACATATAATTACAGCTCGTAACATAGTAAATAATAATAATTATCATTGTAAGTACTGCACAAAAAATAATATTAAATTAAATACTTAACATCAAGTACTTTACTTGAAGTGTTACAGTTCTTGGTCTGCATATTCATGCTGCAACTGGTTGTGCAGCAAACATCTTCAAAGCAGTTGGGACATGCTACGGTAATTCTTACTTGCTTTGGCCCAGGAACATTGGTAATTATTTGACCTCCTCAGCAGTGGCTGCAAAAAAAAAAAAAAAAAAAAAAAAGTGAACACGTAAAGTTTAACGAGGTGGAGTTGTTAGTCACACGTCCACACCCCGACTTCGTGGACCAGGGATTTTTCTGTTGGAGTTACCTTCCCTTAGATGAGTTGCTTTACAGGGCTAACGAGTCTCATCTGCCCGTTGCTAGTTATGATCCGCCCCGGATATCTCAATCCACATTAGCAGACAGCCAACTTCTTTCCTCTCTAGTAATGAATGCAAAGTGGGATTATTTAGCTGATCTTTCCTAATACACTTATCACTCTATGTAAGTGATATATCGGAAGATACAGAATCTTGAATTATTGTCCTCTTTACCTTCAGCGATTCGTCCCTCTTTTCTACTTGGCAATCACAAATAAGGACAGAATGGCTCAAATGGCCTCCTAGAAAATTAATTTGTATTGCTGTGAAGGTGTCCATATCTGTGTTGTATTTCAAAGTCATATTATTAAAGATGCTGCATCCACCAGGCTATTTGACCTTCGGGGTTCTTGAAATTAAAAAACCAGTGTATTGTAGCATGGTCGGTTCTTATAATGAAATATCTGCGATAAATGCATGGGAGGGAGTGGGAAATTTCCTTTGCCATGGCCAGAAGCTATCTGCGTGTAACTTCTCTAAGGCTTGAGCAATACTTTACTGAATTACTCTAGTGGGCTCTCATTCCCATCCTGAATCTGAGATAACACAGCTCCAATGCTTACATCACTTGCATAAGTACCCAAAATAAATGTCTCCTCATCTTTCGGGAACCCAAGGACTGGGGGTAATATCAGAATTTTCTTTAGTTTACTAAAATATGCATCGCATTCAGCAGCCCGATGAAATTTCCATTTTGCCGTAATCACTTCTTTTTCGGTCTTATGGCTTTGAAATTATCGGGATATTTTGTCAATTATTCGGGCAGACTCTACATGTCCCAAAAAATTTATTTTATTTTGGAAAAGGTGGCACCTTTTTGGAACCATTTTCAAGCATAATAGATGCACTTCAAATTTTCTTCCTCTCATAACAATGTAATCTAGGTAAACGTGACAGATATTCAAAGGAAGGAATTTTTTCCAACAGGCATTAGGGGGTGGCAGCCACATTATACGGCCCAAAATTCATAACCTTGAACTGCCAGGTTCCTTTCCTTTGGAAACAAAATGCTGTCTTATCTTGGTACTATAGAGACACCTCGCACTGATATTGCCTACCTTTCATGTCCAAAGTAGTAAACCAGCGNCTGTCTTATCTTGGTACTATAGAGACACCTCGCACTGATATTGCCTACCTTTCATGTCCAAAGTAGTAAACCAGCTCAGAACTGCGAGGCTTTTTCAGTGCGTCGTATATCCTTGGATGTGAATAAAGTGTTCCTTAGTTTCATTACTAAGCTGCTGAAAATCTACACAAAACCTCAGAGAGCCATCTTTCTTATTAACAAGAACGATGGGCGATGACCATGGACTAACTGATGATTATATATTATCTAGATCCTTCATTTCCTTAAAAATTCCCTCAAATGCCTCATGCGAAGATAGTGGCAGTAGGCTTGGTGACTCTTTTAACGGCCTGGCATCTCCTGCATCAATTTAGTGGCAGGTCATACTAGTCCTTCTAAGTTCGTTTGATCAATACTACAAGGCACTATTTCTCTGCAGTAATTCAGAGACAGAATTCTCCTGTCGCTATTTATGGTTTCATCTTGTTCACACTAGCAGTTCTTCCAATAATTCTGGTAAAGGGCATTCGGTTTGTTTTACTGTAGAAGCNGGTTTCATCTTGTTCACACTAGCAGTTCTTCCAATAATTCTGGTAAAGGGCATTCGGTTTGTTTTACTGTAGAAGCTTCTGGAACATTTGGTATTGCCTGTGTGACCTGCTTGTAAACCTCTATCATGGCCACCTAATCAAGACTAACGGCACTAACCGACAAATTTGTCATTCTATCTGACGAACTTTCAGAATGCCACCTTTCCCTGCTGGCTCAATTAGACGCAAACATCTGGCAAATGTTTCTTGACATCTGCCTATTTTTTAAATTTCACTATAAGTGGACAACACAGTGGGTTGACAACAGACTACATGGCCGCTCATTAACAAAGACAAATCATGCCATGTTGACTCCACCAACTCTGGACTGCCTATCTATAGCACACCATCTCGAGTATCGATACAGTACCCCAAGCCTCGAAAGACATCGAATCCTGTATTTCTGCCATGTATAGTATATCGTGGTCTAGGCTAAGGTCACCAAGCTTCAAGTTCACTATTCTCTTACTTTTCACTGGTGTGAACTCACCTGTTACTGTATTCAAATAGCAAAATTCCTCACAGTCGTCATGCGATCGGTTTTAAGGGGGGGGGGTGGCCGAAGGATATCTGGTCTTACTACTGTTGTGGTCGCCCCAGTGTCAACGACAATATGGCAAGGAACATCATTCAGACTCCCCTCCACCAGTATTGCATCCCAATCCTGTTTCACCGACAGTGCATGTCAAGAACATTGGGACCTTCCCTCCAGCAGTCACCGACCTTCACCCCCAAGATCAGCATTTACAAGTTTTCCGACTGTGTTTTATTTTCACCTGCCTCTCGCTGCCTCTTTTCCCGTTGCTGCTTCTGTTACTGCTATTGTTGTTTTTTGCAGTAGGCTCTTAAGTGCCCCGGCTGTACTCATGACCAACACATGCCGTTTGGGTGGGGGTGGCGAAGCTCTTTAGCGCAGACTCTCGAAGCGATATCCCTCATGGTCATTTGCAGGTCCTTGAGTGTCTTCTAGATACTGTCGTCATCTACGTTCAGCGTTACCGCCTATACGGGTCGTCGTGGTGCGGACTCCTGTCTTGCTGACTCCACCTCCAATGCTCTGGCTAGGGCGTCCTGCATGTTTTGTTGGGGTGCAGTCAGATTTACCGCTTGCCATACCTCTGTGTCGGTGATGGCATCGATCAAGAAGCCAACTACGATGATTTCGCGTGTCTCCTCGAGACACCCTTCCATAGATAAGTGGGAGAGCCACCCATTCCGTAACAAGGGACTCAACTGCGACTCGGTGGATTAAGTGGGGTTGAGGATAATAGGAATTGATATGTGTATATATACATATATTATATACACAGGATGTATCATTGATTATAGACCAAACAGCGCAGGTTGATACAGGACCCAATACGCAAAAAATAAACCCCTATATGTATAATGCAAAATGTCATAATTTAGAAGCCACATAATTTTAAGTGATTTTGAAATAAATTATTTCCAATTAGCATATATCAGCACTTTAATGATCAATTCGAATAAATTGCACCCAATCGGAGTAAATTACTCCCAATCAGTGTGCATTAACCATAATAGCATAAATTGGGGTCACTTATGCCTAATCGGAATATAATGTGCCCAAATAGCACAAACTGGGGTAAGTGTACTACCAACTGGGGTAAATTATGCCAAACTTTAGTCAATTACACCCAAATTGAGTAAATTACACCCAAATTGAGTAAATGACGCCCATTTTGTGTAAATTATGTCCAATGTGTATCAGTTGGGGTAAAATATGACAAGTCAGAGGAAACTACACCCAATACGAGTAAATATAAATAAATCACACCTAAACAGAATAAATTATTCGCATTTAGCATAAAATTGGGTAAATTACACTTCACCGGAGTAAATTACGCCCAATTAACATAAATTGGATTACATTATGCCCAAATTGAGTAAATTATGCCCTATGAACCTAAATTAATTTACAACCGATTAGCAGTAAATTGTGATAAGTTACACCTAATCCAAGTAAAGCATATCCAATGAGGATAAATTAGGGTAAATTACACCTACAGGGAGTTAATTACAACAAACACTTACACGAATTTACACTAATTAGGAATAATATACTCCGTTTGGGCATCATTTACTCCAACTGGGCGTCATTTACCCCAATGTATTCTAACTGGGAGTTATTTACTCCAATTGGAAGATATGTAACCCAATTTACGCTAATTGGGAGTAATTGACTCATATAGGGCGTCATTGGCCCCTATTTAAATTTATTGGGCATTATGTACTTAATTTGTGCATTATTTGCCCCAATTTATGCTAATTTTGTGTAATTTGCTCCAATTGATGCACATGCAAAGAAATTTATTCCGAATCGGTGTAATCTACTCCAGTTTATTCTCATTTGGTGTAAATTATTCTGATTGGGCGTAATATACTCCTATTGGTAGTTTTTTCCCAATATGTTTAGTCCATCATCAATGATACATCCAGTATATATATATATATATATATACATATATGCGTGTAATATTTCGTCGGGTATCTGAAGCATGTTGACACATAAATATTTATATGTCACTAAGTCATGAGTAGGGTTGTGGAGTGTGGGGAAGTTTGGTCAACTATTATTTTTGGACAAGAAACAAAAAATCTGCCTCCCTTCTCGTTCTGTGCAGCGGGTACTTTATTTTAAATCGCGTTAATCACGTACAGTTACCTATATTTTGAATTATGTTAACTCCTTCAATAAGATCCAGCATATTTAACACAGCTTTTCCTACAACAGTAAGAGAAGAGTGGACGCGTGAAGTGAAATGTTTGTTTCTTGATTCGCTGTTTGTGTCACAAAACTATATATAAACGTTTTAAAGGCGGGCATAATAATGTATAGGCACATGAAAGTGTATGTAACAAACCTATGATTGTACGAACACAATCTAACGCTAATTTAATTAAAGTAAAATTTCTAAGATTGTACCCTAAGACATATGAAGCCCCTAAAATCCTAATCCACAAGGCAAAAAAAANATTAAAGTAAAATTTCTAAGATTGTACCCTAAGACATATGAAGCCCCTAAAATCCTAATCCACAAGGCAAAAAAAACGCTTTGACAAAAAGGATGCAGATTATCGCCACTGTTAACAATTATACCAAATCAAATGTTAACAAGTATGAAAATATGACGTAAAACTTTGGAAGAAAGGTAGGCCTACAACGTCTTTCTCGCCGTGTAAAACTCGTATAATTATTCGGCAAAATNCAAGTATGAAAATATTACGTAAAACTTTGGAAGAAAGGTAGGCCTACAACGTCTTTCTCGCCGTGTAAAACTCGTATAATTATTCGGCAAAATGGACCTCGTGAAAAATTGTGTACTACAATTAATTTCTTTAGCTGTGTTCTTACCTTTCGGTGTCGAAAAAGTCAAACTTGTTTTGCTGTTCACCTTGTGCAAAAATTCGTTTGACCTTTGATTGTGAAACTCCTTTTTGTGGCATTTGTTATTTCAACGACGCTGTAGTCTACTTATACCTACAGTTTCATGTTCACTGAAATTCGTTGCAACAAGATTTACATTATTCCATGTTTTTCCCAGCAGCAGGTGTCTAAAAAGCATATTTTTCCTATGGAGGTTCATCTTTAAAAGTGGGGAGTCCGTATAACCTTAGTGGGAGTTGAGAATCGCGTGTCTTTCTCGACGTCTATGTCAATGCCCCGCAGTGGTGTACTGAATTTAGCATGCGACTAAATTCCTATCGTATATGACCTGCAGCTTAGTTAGACGGTGTAACTTGGACTGCCAAACAACCATGCTGGAGAGGTAACATAGGGCCGCAAGCTGCTGTACAAATAATCCAATCCCTTACTTGAAGTGCTCGTCACGTGACGGCCCGGCGTATGTTCTTATGTCCCTTGTCCTGCGGTAATATTGAGGTCTTCAGAGCCGATCAAGGCAAAGCGAAATAAAAGCGGAGCAGAGTCAGAATACAAGGGTGAGAGAAGCAGTAGATCCCCGAGAAAACACGCCAATCAGCTGTATTGTCTGGTACTATTTCTGCATGCAAAAATCCCAGAGTGACCCTGCCGGGAATCGAACCCTGTTCGCCTAGTTGAGAGGTGAGCAGTCTAATCACGTCAAAAAATAGGACACTGTGTTACATTTCATACAATTCACAACTCTGCTATTATTACGTTGTGCGCCATTTGAAATATTTCAAATAATTATCCAAGTCGTCACTTATTACCTGTATGTAAAAATCATAATATTGAAATTAAGATCTTCTCAAAAATTTTATTTCACTCGTCTTTTTTTTTTTAAACAAAATTAATCAGTTATCATTTTTTATCTTTTCAAAAACACAACAAAATTAATATTCATTCTTCTTTCAAAACGTATTGTAGTATTTTTTTAAATTTTAAATTATTAAAACTTTAATGTTATATGACACACATACATCGTTGGATTTGGTGAGAATTCTTCTAAAGAAAAAATTATATTCCATTTTATTTCTGCCTTATTTATTTTGTCTCCTGTCCTCCGATTGGCTGCCGTCTGACCATGACACATCCCTCCACCAATCAGTAATGGCGAGACGAGAGGCAACCAGGATAATTGTATTTAGTACTTTTGTTTAATAAACATTTAATACCGACTACCACCTAGGCAAGAAATGAAAAATAACAAACAAAATACTAATACTGAATACTGTCTAGAAAGAAATGGGAAATAATTACACGTAATCCCAATGTCAATAAACTATTAAAATAATTAACTCATAAAATAAAACGCAATTTGTAAAAATATCAAATAAAGTGACAACATAAGCAAGTAATCTTTAATGATATACACTGAGGCGACAAAAGACATGGGATACCTCCTAATATCGTGTCGGACCTCCTTCTGCTCGGCGAAGTTCAGCAACTCGACGTGGCATGGACTCAACAAGTCGTTGGAAGTCCCCGGCAGAAATATTGAGCCATGCTGCCTCTATAGGCATCCATAATTGCGAAAGTGTTGCCGGTGCAGGACTTTGTGCACGAACTGACTTCTCGATTAAGTCCCATATGTGTTCGATGGGATTCATGTCGGGCGATCTTGGTGGCCAAATAATTCGGTGGAATTGTCCAGAATGTTCTTCAAACCAATCGCAAACAGTTGTGGCCTGGTGACATGGTGCATTGTCATCCATAAAAATTCCATCGTTGTTTGGGTACATGAAGTCCATGAATGGCTGCAAGTGGTTTCCAAGTAGCTGAACACAACCCTTTCCTGTCAATGATCGCTTCAGTTGGACCAGAGGACCCAGTCCATTCCATGTAAAAACGGCCCACACCATTATGGAGCCACCACCAGCTTGCACAGTTCCTTGTTGACAACTTAGGTCCATGGATTCGTGGGGTCTGTGCCAGACTCGAACCCTACCATCAGCTCTTACCAACTGAAATCGGGACTTATCAGACCAAGCCACGGTTTTCCAGTCGTCTAGGGTACAACCGATATGGTCACGAGCCCAGGAGAGGCACTGCAGGCGATATCATGCTGTTAGTAAAGGTACTGTAGTCGGTCTTCTGCTGACATAGCCCAGTACAGCCAAAGTTCGCCGCACTGGTCTAACGGACACGTCCGTCGTACGTCCCACATTGATTCCCGCTGTTATTTCACGCAGTATTGCTTGTCTGTTAACACTGACCTTCTGCGCACACGTCGTTGGTCTCGGTCATTAAGTGCAGGCGGTCGGCCACTGCGTTGTCTATGGTGGGAGATTATGCCTGAAAGTAGGTATTCTCAGCACACTCTTAACACTGTGGATCTCGGAATGTTGAATTCCCTAACCATTTCCGAAATGGAATGTCCCATGCGTCTAGCTCCAACTACCATTCCGCGTTCAAAGTCTGTTATTTCCCTTCGTGCGGCTATAATCACGTCAGAAACCTTTTCACATGAATCACTTGACAACAAATGAAATCACCCGCTGGACCGAGTGCTGTACAGGCGACCGTCATACAATCTACATGAACAGAGGTAAAATTATGTGGAGGACGATGTGTTCACCGTTAATGTGTGAGGCGTACCTGTCTACAATATAAGAAGAGCGACAAGTAGAGCTGCATTATTCATCAGTGTTTCGTTGAGAAGAGAACTATCGACATGTGTAATACGTTTAACATATGTGACTGTGAGACATTTCTGCCAGAAGATATGAACATGTACGAGAAATATTTTACTGGATATAGAAGAGTCGTGTTTAACCAAAGCTTGAACACGAGCAAGTACAAATATGCGATGGTGAAAACCATTTTTAGGGTTATCAGGACACTTGTGATAACTTTTACTATGAAATTCTACCCTGCTACAAGTCCGACAAGTGTGCAGTCTACAATCTCCGACCCAAGAGTGAGCTACCTGAAAATTATCGTATTCTCGCAGTACATACTGCATGTGAAGACATTACAGAACTGCGCACTGAGAACAAGAAGGTGAACTTTACCTTGAAAGAAGTTGATACTGGATCAACCTACCGCTGGACCGAAGAATGTACAGGCCACATACATACGAGCACGCTGGAAGTATATGGCAGCACATACATTCTACCCTGTGCTGCTAAGGTATGTTGTGTCTTCAATTGAACTCTATATAAGTGAAGGTTAATAAACAGTTACAACAACATGGACGTTGAAGCAGACCGCAGCACAACGGTCGAGGGCGAAATGGCATGTCACAGCAAGTGTAAATGTTGACATTTTTGCACGTATTCGGCTATTATTGTTCAAAAAACTCTGAGGTAATGTCGTCTTAGAGTACGCACACTATATAAGCTACGTGTACCCTATCAGTCGGCACCAGTGAGCTCAAAATGAATGTACCATTTCTCCCAGAGACAGCCTACAGCAGTGTAACGCCTTGTAACAACAGCATAACCTATGTCTGTCATGGCGAGACCACTGACGAGCCAAGAACATATAGCGAACAGTGTGACGGTATAGCGCATTGGCTGCTTGCCCACAACCAAATACCGTACGAGCGATGTCAGCAGATGATCGAATGTAATATTCTGGGGAGGTGTGTCGTTAACTATATGCGAACAGACACTTACCTGCCATGTGGTTCGGACGATGTTATAACTCACGCTTTATTGCATGATGCGATAAGAGTTCACCTTCCTCAAGACCCTTTGGTGCTAAGCTGAACGTACAGTTCCTGCCAACTCTGCCGATGTGATTGACATTACTAAGGACGTCCAGCTGCCAGCTGTCAAACATATGAAGCCTGCTGTCAAATCTACGCCTGCTGTAAAGTCCTTGGTGGTAAAATCTGTTCCTCATCGCAGAACGCCACGTAAGAAGAAGATGCCAGTCACCGTCTGTCTGAATTGCAGCAATTCATCGCTTCAGGACATATGTAAATTAACCATTGCCGAGAGGAAGACTTCACTGCAGCAACTTTTCACTACTCTGCTTGCGAAAGTATAATAAAAAAAATTGTATGTAATTTAAAAAAAAAAATTTATTTATATCAAAAAATTGTATATGTGATTGTATCAAATATACAATTTTGTTTTATTGAATATATTGCTTATGTTTTTGTATTAATTGAAAAAAAAAATTATATTTGCTTGTGGTAAAAGGGCCATCTTGATGTGAAACCAAAAAATGGGTATACAAATATTTTATTGTACTGTATCAATTGCAGAAAGAAATATCTTATGAGAGTATATGTGTGTATAATACTCTATGTAGTTGTTAATAAAAAACAATGCATAATATATACATTAATATATAGGTGTTCTGAAACTTTCTGTGTTCTTATTTCTGTTGGATGACAAGCACACATACATATCCCAAACAAAGCGTGCTAGTATATTAAAAGCACAGTACACACACATTCTTTTGTGCTACAATATATCTTTGTGAGATGGTGAAAATACTAACAGGTGTACCAGTATAGTACTTGAATCTAAAGATATCACACACACTCCTTTGGAGGTTAACATTATGTGAAAATTAAAATAAATAATGTTACTTTAATTACGTTACAGTTTGGACATATAACTATGAGGATTAATCACAAGTACGCTTTAGTTGTTAATGTGTAAATAAGTAGGTAAAATTCCAGATATTAATATCTGAATAGTAACTGGATTGGGGAAGAGAGATGTTTTGAATTTTAGCCAGGGATTGTCTCTCCTACAGGTTCTGGATGTTGTTAGATAACACTTGTTGTTACCATCCTAAATATTTCTCCAGATTATTCTCATTTGGAGAAATAGTATATATACCTCTCCTATATTTCTAAACGCTCAATCGTGTATGGACCTCTGAGCTCTTCTTGTCTTGCTACATGTCCAGGGTCCTTACGATTTCGGCTATAATAATACCTACTGTGTTCTGTGTGTTAGCTGCACATGTCCGAGGTCAGTATCAGGCTGATATCAGCACCTGATACTTTATACAACATCCCACCTCTTTAGAGGTAAGTGTGTTTAGTTTGTTGGTGAGTATTATATAGGTTTGTATGTGTGGAGACCTTTCAGTAGTAAACATTGTGTAGTTCGTCCTCGGCTATCTTTTTTTTAATAAATTACATAATGGTATGTGTGTTCACACACACCGCTTCCCAGCAGTCATTAATTGTTTATTTCGCCTATGGCTTCTCTGTATGTGTCAGCGACAGGCCTCCGTATAGGTATTTTACAACTTGTGCCATTTCTAACACGTAGGAGGCCTTGAACTGCACACTGTGTGCCCTATAGCTCTGTATACATTCAGTTGCTCACACATCATATAGTCTCTCGCTGGTCCTTACAGTTAGTCCATTTCATATTGACATGCAGATACTCTCCACTGTTACCATACAATGTATGGCACATGTCTCTCCCGGGGAACATTCATAACTGTTCACTCTAATAACTTCAATTTAAATATTTAACAACTCATCTACTATGTATTCATGTCTCTCCCAGGTTCGAAGTCCAGGGAACGTATATCACTTTATTAACTTCTTTGGTTACATCTCATCTACAATGTATACATGTCTCTCCTGGGTTCGAGGACTGGTGAACTCACTTGTTGATTAGCTATAGTTTTGATATATGACTACACACATTTTTGCGAACTATCCTAGAAACGTTTTTGTTTCTCGTAGGATATATCCTGGTCTGGGCCACCTGCCACATACCTGAATTAATATATATTTGTATATATTTATATATACATATACTTCAGCAATGGATTCGTCGTCTAGTTCACCAGCATTGTCTCCATCCTCAGCAGTGTTGCCAAAACCACCCTACTATTCCCTATACATGCAGACCCGCACTACAGTGTGGTTTTTGCAACCATGTGTTTACGGTCCACCAGAATGGATTGCATCACGAGCGTAAGTGCTCTCTCAATCCATTCCGGCAGCCGGCCCAACATCTCTGCGATTACTGCGGTCGCCGCTTCCACCTCACAGACAAGCTAACCGAACATAGTGCAACATGTACAGGACTGATCAGGCAGGTCACTTTGCTCAACTGTGCGTTCTGTAATGAAAGCTTCGGGCACTCTTGCGATGCCCGGAGCCATGAACGCATTTATTGGGCGAACCCTGCTGCTCTATCAAGGGCATGTGGGAATTGGAACAGGCAGTTTACCAGGACCAATAGGCTTTGTGCATTGCGCAAAGTGTTCTGGTGCTGCCACTACAACCTCTCGGCCAGCAAAGCGTTCACGAGTGACAAGCCGGCAGCCATCCCATCACGTTCCGGATCTTGCGAGCGAGGGTAGCTCTCGCTGAGAGCCCATTGCCACTGGGGCTGGCGAGAGCAACTCGTATGGGTTCGTGGAGGTTATAAGTGCATTAACGGACGTAATGAAAACTTACATCACCGAGAATACCTCGAGGGAAACAATAGATATTTGCGACTACCTTGAGGCAATGAAAGCGAATGTCACTGGCCAACTAGAGCAGGAAATCGAGACACGGGGGGTGGTCAAATTTAATATATTTCATGAGTGTGTATATGGTAAACCAGAACCTCACGAGGATGATGAGGATCGACGTGCCTTTAAGATGAAAAACAGGCCTCTTTTTAATGTAGCCGACATAGAGGTGGCTGTGTCGGCTTCCATTACTAAGATCTGCGTGGAGGAGACTGACTACATGGAGAAGGGTAGCAGCTGGACTCTCACTGCTGTGAAACGAGTCCAGTTACGCATAAACAAGCTCGACCCCCTTAGAGTATCCTTGTATATCACCTTGCCAGCAAGTTAAGCGGAGAAATATGTCGTTATCAACCCGCACAATGCCGACCTGCGGTGTTTTAAATGGGCGATACTAGCACGCTTTGTAGAAGGTGGCATTAGGAGTGTGTCAACCAGTGATACACTAGGCTGGAGACACTCATCGATTTTTCAACCATAGATATCCCCACCCATCTACGTCAAATACCATATAATGAGAGAACGAATCCGGGAGTAAGCATCAACATATATTCACTCAATGAAAATAATACGAAAGTAATGCCGATACGGGTGACAGATGTTGAACTGGCTCAGCACTTTGAATTGCTGCTGCTCACCATAGAGGACCACAACTCGCATTATTGTTACATGTCAAATTTCTTGTGACTGCTAAGCTCCCAGGTGACCACACATGGTGCTCAATTAGATATCTGTAAACATTGTTTCAAAGCATATGATAATCGAGCACCTATGACAGGGCTGACAGGTGCNGTAGAGGACCACAACTCGCATTATTGTTACATGTCAAATTTCTTGTGACTGCTAAGCTCCCAGGTGCTCAATTAGATATCTGTAAACATTGTTTCAAAGCATATGATAATCGAGCACCTATGACAGGGCTGACAGGTGCCGAAACTCTGGCTGAGCACAAGAGGTATTGCAATGATCATACGGCTGTTCGCGCCGACATGCCACAGCCGGACAGGAATGGCAGGCTGCCTGTACTCAAGTTCAAGGATTACCAGAATGGCAACAAGGTACCTATCATAGTTTATGTAGATTTTGAGGCAATGCTGGTGCCTGTGCAAACGTGTCAGCCGAAACTGAATGTGTCCTACACTTATTGGTATCTAAAACACGAGCCCTATTCTTATGGCATATACGTTAAAGTTGATAACAACATTATTCCCACCTATAAGACAACCAGCCTACCCCTGGGTGTAACTGTTTAAATGGTCGAAGGTGCGTCGAAACACTTCATGGAAGAGGTGGTTAGGATAGGCCTCCTGGTTAAAGATATATGTAGTTAGTCTGAACTTATGCAAGCACTGACGCATGGGAAACAGTCTGGCTATGCTCTAGCCACTACCTGCTGCCACTGTTCTGGCATGTTCACCTACGACAACCAAAATGTGCATTACCGTGATCATTTTACCGGCAGTTTTATTGGAGTGTCATGTAATAACTGCAACAAGTTTCGTCGCCGCCCCCAGAGACTGCCGATACTCTTCCATAACTTAACATATGATGCCAATTTCATAATTAAGCAGCTTGGCTACGATTCCCAGGACTTATTTTTATTATTCCAAATAGAAAGGAGAAACTCATCACTTCCAGTAAGAGTTTGAGCGACAAGTTCACTATACAGTTCATTGGTACGTATAGGTTCATGTCTGCCAGCCTGGCAACGCTCGCTGAGAATCTGCCGTCCGGCGAATTCCAAACTACATCTCGCTTCTTTGTGGTAGAGTGCGAGCTAGAGCTGGTAACCTGAAAGGTATCTTCCCCTACAATTATGTTAGCTTGTGGGAGAATCTCGCCGAGCCGCAGTTACCTGCTATAGAGTCATTCTATAATAGGCTTACTGGGGGGGAACATCAGTGCTGAGGGCTACCAACACGCACAAACCGTCTGGGACATGTTCCGCTGCTTCACCTTCCGGGACTATTCAGAGCTCTACCTAAATACGGATGTGTTGATTCTGTGCAACATCTTTGAGAATTTCCGGGGGCTCTGTCTACGCACATACAGTCTCGACTGTCTGTGTTATTTTAATGCTCCCGGGTTCTCGTTTGATGCAATTTAGCGCAAGATGTAGGTGGAATTAGACTTGCTTAGCGACTATGATATCTGCCTGTTTATTGAGGCTCGTATCCGGGGAGTGGTGACTCAATGTATTAAGCTGCAAGTGGTTGCCAAAAATAGGCATATACCAGACATGTACGATGTCGGCAAGCCATCTACCTACCTGCAGTATGTATATGCCAATAACTTATACAGGTGGGCAATGTCCCTGCTGCTATCTTGCGGTGGTTTCGAATGGACCTGCAAGAACATAGATGTGATGAGCATGCCAGACAATGTATATGTCGGCTACATACTTGAGGTAGATGTAGAGTACCCTAGCGCTCTTCACAAAGAGCATATGGATCTTCCATTCTTGCCAGTGAACGAGTGTCCCCCGGGGTCCAAACAAACTAAATGCATGACGACCCTGGAGTGCAAGCTTCATTATATTGTACATTACATTGATTTGAAGCAAGCATTGGGTCATCGGTTACAGCTGAAAGCTGTTCACCGGGTCTTTCTATTCCTGCAGAAACCGTGGCAAAAGTCTTATATAGATTTGAATATGGCGAAACATCAGGTGGCTACGAACGCCTTCGGAAAGGACTTTTACAAGTTAATGAATAACGCAACGTATGGCAAACTTATGAATAATAAGCGCAAACAACAGTGTATGGAACTCGTGTGTAGAGAAGTTCGGGTCCGACATTCTCCTGTCATAGTTTCTTAATCTTGTCGCTATTTATTCTAAGGTGCTGTCGAGGAAAATCATGGATGTCAACTAGTCTGTGATGTAATTCGCCAGCATAAACAGAGGCCGCAACTTCCTCCTCTGTTGGTCAGCCAAACAGCAGGTCACTAGGGAGGCATATCTCCCTTCCAAACATCATCATTGATGGTGTTACCCTTGTGGACTCGAGAAATGCGGAGTGGTAAGGAAGGAAAAACAATAGCACCTTTGAATCCTAGTCCTTTTGGTTTTCTGCCACAAAGATCGGCAGGTAGTGCTCAAGAGTGCTGTTAAACCTCTCAACCATTACATCCTACTCAGGTTGTAATGTTATAGTCCTAGTCTTTTTAACTCTTAGAATATTCTTTACCTTCTAGAACCCAGCAGCTTCAAAGTTTCATCCATGATCGTAATGGAGTTCTAGTGGCACCCCAAACCTCGAAAAGACATGTTTTATAAGTGCATCAGACACAGTACATGCTTCTTACTTTGGGAGGAGAATGACCTCGGGCTACTTAATAAATTAATATTGGTCTACCAGTATGTACCGATTACTCATCTCTGTAACACGCAAGGTACCCAGACTATATACTGTCATCTTCTCGAATGGAGCTCTAACATTATATTTCCGGAGGTGACCTTGTCCAATGGTTCTTTGGACCTTCTTCGCAGTGTGGGAGTCGCACATTCGGCACCACTTCTCAACGTCCTCTGACAATGCAGCCATTCTAATCTCTGTCTAACTTTTTAAAGGGTCTTATTAACACCAACGTTCCCACTGGCTGCCACACAATGTAGTTCCTTCGAGACATCGGGAATCCTGCAATCTGGAAGGACCATCTTTAAGCGTGTGTGTTTTCCATCATTACTTTCCCTTTTCTTTAAGGCATGCCATTATTCAATATTACGGAATTCTATTGAGCCCAGTATGATTTGACTGCTGTACTCAGGCTGTATACCTCCTCCAATCAATGTTTTAGGCAATTAGATTAAAGTCAAAATGGCAACAATATTTTATTCACATAAAAGTGCATGCCTTTTTTTTTTAATTTATGTATAAAGGAACACATTCATCACTTTTGACCATGTGACATTGACAGTTGTGTTGTTTGGGGTAGCTCAATATTTTGTTTATGCGCAGAACACGAAGAATAGGTCTATTTAATATTTAGTCTATGGTTTGAAATGGTTATCTATAAAATGTATCCATTGAGAAGGAATGTATAACGTTTATTCCCCGAATAAACCCTATGGCTGCAGGCTTGATAATCAGCGCCCTCGGCTTTCCTTCTGGCAGCAGAACTGTAGAGACAACACGTGCACCATGTAGTCGTACTACATATGACGATGCTGGCATTGGAAACCAATTGTGGCCCATTACGTAAATATTCACCGTTTCTAATACGTAGCTACGGAATGCCTCCATAGTAATAGCATAACCACTGGACAATACTCTCGATATGGTGTTGCACCTGTGAGTGAGGAATTCTTTGAGACCTTTTATTTCTGCATTAAAATCCTAAAATATCTCGTTACCCTCATGATTGCCACTCGTGTGTTGAATGAAATAAAGGTCAACTGGTTGTTTAAAAATCATAGCGACTAAACCGTGTTCCTCAGGGTTTGATATCTCTTTTGCGTACACGATTACACCGCATGTGAACTCAGTACGCTTGCCAGCTTTCTGTCCCAGCACGGCATAAAAATATATGTGTATGGCGAGCTGGGACAAAGAGCTGGTGAGCGGGCTGTAACAAACCTCGTAAACAGACACGTGTCTTCTTTCCTGGCAGAACGCACACTACGAAAGAATAGGCCGATACCTGTTGGTCGTGGCGTCAAATTCACCTACTTGGGCAGCACACGGTGAAGGTGGTGAGTATGTAAAATGTGTATGTATAGGGCGGCTGTTCACAGTAACATGAGCACTTTTAAATCAACCTTTGAAAAATTGCACTGCCCTTACCTGCGTATATTTTAACTGGCACAATGATTGGCAGGCGCCCGGTGAAGTTGATAACGACAGAAGGTAAGTAGTTCCATAGCTTAACATTGAATTGTGCCGAAGCAGAAATAATTTTAGACAAAACAAAGTCAAACTGTATATTTCGATCCAAAATTTACATAAATTGACAGCACCACAGTGATTCATATAAAATCGTTCATCACCAAAACTTTGAAGATCCAAAAAAAGGCATACAACGATTTAATAAGTGTAACAATAAATTACAAACGTGAAAATATTACATAAGCTTCTCACTCAAAACTGACGTTATCAAACGTACATTAAATAGTTGATTATAATTATAGACAATATTTTAAAACAGTTCAAAAACCGATAAAGTTGACTATAATTTTATTAATGGAGCATTTAAACAAAGGAGGGAAGGCTAAGACGTCCAGTACAGGCTCCTTTATTACAAAAACATATTAAAAAACTATAATAAAAGTTCACATTAAAATAGAACATCGATGGAGGCAGCCCAAAGACCCATTATATATCCAATCGATTAAAAGAAAAAAGTACAACCACGTTTAAAAGGTTACTCATTTAAGTCCAGCGCGTGTGTCATGGACACGCAAAAAAACTATTAAATTGTAAGGTAAACTTGGGCAACAGACATCAATAAACACTTCACGTTAATACAAAATGAAAAAGTCTAACTCACTGCATATCCAACTTTACACAAAATTACGTCACACATTTATTAAAAACACTCAAAGAGACCCAAAAGACAAAGCTGCGTCTACAACTCGCCATTTCATGTTCCTCCACATTACGTCTGCACACGCAACGAAACAAGTTATAAATGCCTCATATGCACCCATGTCCCAAGGACGAGTAAATTAACAATTTATGACATATTGCGAAACTTCTCGCAGCTCCAGCAGGCGTCGACCCAACGAGGAACAGTTGTAGACTAGGCGTAGAAAAAGAATAAACCCCACACAGAGTGTGCAACGACTTGTATTATCTTTGCCCAATTTACCAAAAAAAAAGGTTAAGCACAAGGAGGGAAAAACAAGGGTAGGTATTGAGGGTAGCAAGTGGGAGGGGAGCCTAGTCGATCAGAGAGAAGCCACCTCGGACATCACAAAAAACACCAGAACTGTTTCATAGCGATAATAAATACGCTCTTGGAACACAGCGCTTCAAGAAGCGACAGACAGCTTTGTCTTCGCCAAGGGCTTAAAAGCATTTAAAAAATATTTATATAGGAAGAAAATAAATGTGTTGTAACGTCCTTCGGACTTCTCTCTTTAATAATAAATTACTTTGATAGCGGTTTTGGCCACGTTTCATCCTCTGGCCCACTTTTCGGCTCCGCGAGCACACGAGGGTGATAATGGAGCTATTTTTATCCACGGAAAGAGTGTCAAAGCCGCGGGGAAATTTTGTAATAGCTTCACTCACTCCGTCTATATTACTCTTTATATTCAGTGTTTCTTTTAGCTGATACTAAGGCACTGTGGTGTTGACTGTTCACAATTAACTGACTACTTTTAAAAGCCCTGCTTAAGACAGACTTCTATAATCATTTTGTATCATTCCGCTGCAGGTAAAACTAACATTACTGTGGATCACCTCACTTTATTCATGCATCATCCAAATAAAACAGTGGAGTATATTTTTATGGAAGTTATTGTGTTAACAACATGCAAATTCTTGCTCTTGTGTGCGTAAAGTAAAAAACATTGACTTCAATAGCAATAAATGTATGTATTACACTCCCAATAAAATGTCAACCATCAAGAATGTATAAATTCGTTGCCAACTTAGCTTGGAGCTTGCATGCTTGTGTGTATAGCGTATATGTACCAATGGGCAGTTTTTTTTTTTCAGAGGTTGGTTTCATATGTGCTCACTTTACCTTGAACGTCAAACTCCTCTTACTGGCTGAGCCATCTTGGAGAAGAACTTTACGCTAGGAAGAGTGATGAGGCGTCTTCACCCTATCCTCGTTTGCAGTGCACGCTTTCGTCCCGCAGGATCTGAAGAGGCCAAGTCCAATATTTTTAATTCTGAATAGCAAACTGTCGGGTCTAGAGTCATCAGTAGCCGTCATAATTAACCCTTTAACATATTATCCCGAGTATAGTAGTTCACGAATTATATGTTTAAAAATAAGTGAAATCATGGTCAGTGCTGTACAAGATCAGACGCCAGCGGCAATAAAGACAGCGTCTTTTTTCTGGGCAGTGCTATTTGCTGCTGCTAGCACACCAAAGTTCTATAATTAGTTTCTGCTAGCACCACAAACCAATAGAAATTCTTTTCTTAGGTTCCATCGTGTAGTTTATTACAAGGAATTCGTAAGTACTTCTCAGATCAAAAATCTCCTATTTTGTAACACCTGGGGTGAAACATTGATGCGTAAGTTTCAGTCACGTTGTCCTACATCTGGGACGTTGTGCAGGAAGCGAGTGTAATGATGTGCACTGTACACGAAATACCACCACTTCCAGCGAGGTAAGTACTTCACGTGCGGGAGGTACTATTTGCTGTTAGAGTATAATGTCGTATTTCCATAAACAGCTGCTGGCAGTAACATGAATTACAAAACACGTTATAATTTGGTGAGTTATATGACAGAGCGTTATGCTGATACCAGTACAGTTGTTCTGAACAAGGAATTCATTCGTTGCAACGTCTAAAATGATGCAGTAATCTGTGACAGAAACTGTTAATGGCGTCGCGTTTATGTGGCAAAATATCTGGCATTACCATAAATACCAGGTTACCAATGCAGTGATTGTGTGAGAGACATACCCCAGATGATTACGGGATAGTACTATCAAGATATCACACATACTATGAATATTTTTGGAGCCTTCCAACATCCTTAAAAACTTGTTTTTCAGGCTGCCGTATCTTAAAACACATTACATGGACACTAGCGAAACTAGTATAAGAGCATGTACTAATCATTGCTATAGAGTTTCCATCAATAAGCTTTATGGGATAACCTCTTAGAGTGCTATAGGCACTCGCACAACGACGAGAACACTGCGCGTCTGTCCCACATCCGTAATCTCGCTGAGAGACGACCTCATTGAGCCGTTGTGGGAGAGGGGGGTAGTGCTTCGACCACTACAGAACCGCTGCTCTCTGCAGACGTGACTGAGTCGAGGTCCGGGTATGCAGAGAACCCCCTATTAGGTAAGTGTTCTGCCCTGTGTCTTGACGCAACCCAAGCACGTTATATAAGTCATTCACGGTTACTTCCAGCTTTTCTGAAGCCCTGCTTAAGTTCAACTTCTAGGATATTCCTCCGCCCCGTGCAAACAAAGCTTAAAAAAGTATATAAATTACACCGAAGGGACAACGCACCACATTCATGCGCACTCAGTGTAATAATATTTTTATCCATTAGAAATATTTCTTACTAGGCATTACCAACACACCAGTTTTCTCACTGTATTTTATTCATATTAACTATGAACTAAATATTATAATTTAGAGATAAAATGTAACTTAAAGTTCAATTTAACCAAAAATGAGGTGTTTTATATCAGCAAAAGTAAAAAAAACGCTTATAATACGTGAAATATTTAGAAAATAATCAAACACATAAATCATGGGGTGATTCTTCAAAGTTTAGACTCAAACAGTGTGGAAAAACTGCGAATAGACTATAAATGGAGGGACGCTCAGAATATTTTTTTTTATGTTTTCATTTATTGGTGTCATTTTTACCAGAGGAAGGTGTGCTCGAATATAGATGAAAGGAACATTGCAGATATAACCTATTCACAGTTTATCCACACTTTTTTAATCAAACTTTTGACAAATCAGCCAATATATGACGTGTTTGGTTGTTTCCTAAATATGCCATGCATAATAAGTGTTTTATACTTGTGCTAACACAAAAGTATTTAATTTTTGGTAAAACTAAACGTTTACTTTTATTTTACCTACACATTATAATATTAAATTTATAATTAACAATAACTAAAACAGGAGGAACGTATTTATGCTCGTAAGACCAGTAATAAATAGTAATCATTGCAAAGTATTATTAAAGTGGGTGCGCACGAATGCGGTGCGTTCCCCTTTGCTGTAATTTTCTAGATTCATTCGAGCTTAGTCTGCATAAGGCCGAGGAATATCTTAAAAATATAAACCTAGCAGGGCTTCAGAAAAGTTGGAAGTAACCGTGAATGAACTATACATAGAAGCTGGCTTTGGCCACGCCGCGTGTTTATATGTGGGTTACTGGTGGGGCCAGCAACACTGGCCGACTCTGAACACGCCCATGCCCGCTCAGGTTACCAAGTAAACCAGATTCCGCAATACGCACGGCGTCGCCGAACGTGCTGGTGCAGTGGCAAATCTTCGCAGTTACACTCGGGAAGACCAGGTTTCGTATCCCGGCAAGGCTACGGTTTCCTCAGCNTCGGGAAGACCAGGTTTCGTATCCCGGCAAGGCTACGGTTTCCTCAGCTCACTCTAGGCGAATGCCGGGATCGTTCGTTAATACAAAAAACAGTCAGTTCCTTCCCCTGTCCCCGCTTCTCTGAGCAGCTGGCTCCGTCTCTGATGACCTTTCTGTCGACGAGACGTTGAGCCCTGCCCACCCGAATGCAGGTTCCCGTATTCTTTAGCTCCTGTGTATGACTACGACATGAACCCCAAACTCTGGCCGTGCTCCAGTTGGCACTCATTCTTAACAGAATCGTTCACGTGACCCGCTGTGTCTACAACATTTATGACGTAGTTTTGTAATTTACGTTTTTAGTTTAGTCAATTTAGAAGCTTACAAATTGCAACATACGAATTACGAAATCCCACCATATTAGTTTGGCCTGTTTGAAACCTTTAAATACACATATAGGCGAGGTTGTTGNGCTACGGTTTCCTCAGCTCACTCTAGGCGAATGCCGGGATCGTTCGTTAATACAAAAAACAGTCAGTTCCTTCCCTGTCCCCGCTTCTCTGAGCAGCTTGCTCCGTCTCTGATGACCTCTCTGTCGACGAGACGTTGAGCCCTGCCCACCCGAATGCAGGTTCCCGTATTCTTTAGCTCCTGTGTATGACTACGACATGAACCCCAAACTCTGGCCGTGCTCCAGTTGGCACTCATTGTTAACAGAATCGTTCACGTGACCCGCTGTGTCTACAACATTTATGACGTAGTTTTGTAATTTACGTTTTGAGTTTAGTCAATTTAGAAGCTTACAAATTGCAAAATACGAATTACGAAATCCCACCATATTAGTTTGGCCTGTTTGAAACCTTTAAATACACATATAGGCGAGGTTGTTGNATACGAATTACGAAATCCCACCATATTAGTTTGGCCTGTTTGAAACCTTTAAATACACATATAGGCGAGGTTGTTGGAATAAGTAAATGTGTATTGTACTCAATAATTATTTCACAAAGAATGTTGCAGGCATATTCCTGAAATAGGTATTTTCTTATGATGCAATTTTCGTTAAATAACAATTTCACATCGCACTTGGTTTATTTTGTTCATTTAAAATTTTATAAGGATCACTAACAACTTTCAGGAATAAATTAGTGTATTTTGAGACTTAGTGGGCTTTTAATTTTGGAATCATGAAAACACCAAAATAATACCAGCATAGGATGCTAGACCGTTCCATGGCATAGTGTTCCAACTAAATCTTACAGAATGCTAAATACATATTACGAAAAACGAAACTCGAAACAAATTGGAAGACGGCTACAGTCTTTCAAACGTGGAGTGTGAACCCGGCTTAGCCATACGACTGTAGGTTCAGCTTCCTCCGGCCAGAGGCTCGATGGCTGTGCCGCCGAAAGAAATTATAGTTGGCTGGCGTTGTGCCCATCGCTCGGGGTTGAAAAAAAACTGCAAGAAAGAAGTAGAAAAGAAGAGGACTGTGTGAGTTTATCTCGACTGCAAAGTCAGGGCTGGCGAACAGAGTGCTGCGCGGACTCGACTGAGGAGTATATCGTACACGGGGATCTGCATGGAGCTGCCAGGTCAACACGAGTGGCGCTAAGCTCAGCTGCATGTCCTAGGGAGCGATTTGTTATTCACTTCTCCGCTTTTCGGAAGCCCAATCACGTGAGCATCGCAAGCCGGGCGTAGCGGAGTTTACGATATTCTGATAATAGTCTACGTATTCGTGGTTTCTTCACACTTTTTGAAGAAAAAACTGTTGAAAATAAAAAATTACCCTGTGAATGACAGTAGAGGGATTGTGGGGACTTAAGCATATCGGGACCTGTCGGAGCTGTCGTGCTCTGTCATTCCGGCCGGCCGGTGGCCATGATGGATTCAGATGACCTGGACCTTTCAACTTGACTATGCTGACCTTTGACACTGACCCCAGTGACCTTCGTCCTTCAAACTCAAAAATCCAAAAAAGAAATTTTAAAAAATCTAGAAAATGTACGTAAAAGTAAAAAATTATTTAAAATTATTTTAAAATTATTAAAATTTACTCCAAAAATTTTACATTTCCGGAGGTCCCACGCCCCCTCCACCATTCTCATTCCACCATCTTGATAGGTGCAGTCCACCATCTTGGTAGGGTCACAGCCACCATCCTCCATCTTGGTAGGTGCAGTCCACCATCTTGGTAGGTACAGCCATCCGCCATCTTGGAAGGTGCATTCCGTTATCTTGGTAAGTGGAGTCCGTCATCCTGGCAGGTGCAGTCCGCCATATTGACAGGCGTCACAGCCACCATCATCCATCTTGGTTTTTTCGTTTGTCATATAAAACCAACCTCTAAAAAAAAAACTGCCCATTGGTACATATACGCTATACACACAAGCATGCAGGCTCCAAGCTAAGTTGGCAACGAATTTATACATTCTTGATGGTTGACATTTTATTGGGAGTGTAATACATACATTTNGCTCCAAGCTAAGTTGGCAACGAATTTATACATTCTTGATGGTTGACATTTTATTGGGAGTGTAATACATACATTTATTGCTATTGAAGTCAATGTTTTTTACTTTACGCACACAAGAGCAAGAATTTGCATGTTGTTAACACAATAACTTCCATAAAAATATACTCCACTGTTTTATTTGGATGATGCATGAATAAAGTGAGGTGATCCACAGTAATGTTAGTTTTACCTGCAGCGANTACTCCACTGTTTTATTTGGATGATGCATGAATAAAGTGAGGTGATCCACAGTAATGTTAGTTTTACCTGCAGCGAAATGATACAAAATGATTATAGAAGTTTTGTAATAGCTTCACTCACTCCGTCTATATTACTCTTTATATTCAGTGTTTCTATTAGCTGATACTAAGGCACTGTGGTGTTGACTGTTCACAATTAACTGACCACTTTTAAAAGCCCTGCTTAAGACAGACTTAGGTGGTGCTAGAGTATTAATTTACCCACCAGGTGAGTTGTCGATTTCACCACCAGACGGCAGCCATATTTGTTTGTGTTTTTTTTAAATATAGGTTGCGCTGTCGGTGCCCTCCATATTGTATTCTATTTTCAACACCTAGGTGGCGCTAGTTTCTTGATTTCGTCACCAGGCGAGCTGCCAATTTAGTCACCAGGCAGCAGCCATCTTTTATTTTAATTTTTAAAGTATATGTGGTACTGTCGGCACCCTCCATGTTAGATTATATTTTCAACAAATAGGTGGAATTAATTTCTTGATTTCACCGCCAGGCGAGCTGCCGGTCCGTTCATTCTGACAATTTAGCCGCAAAGTGAGCTGTAGGTACTCATATTATGGTCATAAGAAAATCTGTAATATTTCATTTCTATTTTTTTTAAATATATTTTTTTACTTAGCAGCATAAATTATAAGCATAATTATAACCATAAATTATTAAAACGATATTTTTTGTATTGACATCTTTAATTAACATATTTAATTAAGAATGACCAAAAACATTTTTTGTTTTAATGCTAATTAAATTACCATTGAAATTGAGAATTTATTCGGTTACCCTTCACCACACCACTTTAGTCCGACCAATTATTCACCATCGCTTAATCCCTCATCACTACTGCTCTTGTTTTCAGTATTGTCCACCAGAGCGCGCTAGTGTGGGAAAAGTGTTTCATGGGAACAATGTCGACCCTCGGCGCAGTTTATTGTCTGATACCAGAGATGAACAGATCCCTCTCTCACCGCTCGCCTTTTAGCATTCTGACCGGTGAGTTAAGAGATTTAATTCCATCAGGTAGCACGATAATATCAAGTGTGCACGTAATACGCATATATATTCCCCGCGAAGTTAAAAATCTGCTCAAATTTGGAGTATCGGTTCGGGCCAGCTAGTCCCTGTAGGAATATGTAACTCCATAGAATACTGTACAAGAAATTAGTTTTTTTTAATTTATATATATATATATATATATGTACCATTGATCTAATTTGCAATGATGTTAACGCAGTACCCGTGCCGCTACTGTAACACTTCGTTTGCATTTCATCAAATGTGCTCGAAGACACGAAAAGTATGGATGTTCGAATAATGCAGATAGAGTGGCATATAAGTGTGGAAATTGTGGCGTGTAATTTACCTGGAGCGATAACTTGCAGAGGCATGCAAAAAAAACCTGCGTAGCTGTTGGACCTTCTCCTGCCAAAATCCGTCGTGTACAGTCTCCTTCGCCGCAGCGTACGAGTGTACTTCGCACAAAACCAAGGGTTCAGGATGAGTATCCGCCATCGTGCCAGCGACCATCATGCCCAAGAATCGTGGAAGGGTCTGGGTTGGTTAATGACAATATTTTCGTGGAGGTCCAAATTGCATTCCAACAGAGTCTAAATACCTATGCCTCCACAACGAGAGCGGGTATTCGAAGGATGTTTGCGCATTTTTAGCTCGAATGGGACAAAACATGGCTGCTGGTTTTCCACATAAACACGCCACCAATAAAATTTTATGTATGGGCTCGAACTAAGCTTTGCGTTCGACGAAAGGAAGGTATTCGAATCGAATGGTAAAATATCGAAAATACTGTAAAACCTCATAATGTAAATATACGTCACGAGAAAGAGGCATACAAACAGCGTGTTTCGGAGTAAATATTAACGAAAAATCAGTCACCGAGTGCCCCTTCCCCTCTAAACAACATGGCAGATGTCACGCTCGTTTTACGTATATTGTGGGCACAATGCTGAATGAACATTAATTTTTTCTCAGATTGGATCATAAATACGGGTGTCTGATTTGCCATATTTTATGCATTTAAAACAAATATTGTCGCCAGTTGGCGTAAACAGTAGTATATTATTGTAGGGTTAGCAGTCGTGTCTGCGGGCTACCTACGTGAACGTCCGGCACTACCGAACCTAACCCAAGTTGATGAACACACAGGCTCTTCCGAATTTAAAATCCATCGCGCCATGGTGATCCAATTTAGCTGGAAACAATCACGTCAGCGCACTCTAGCCGACAAGTTCGGAAAGTGAAAACATTGGTGTACTGCCGCAGTCAATGCTGGAGAATAATCAGCACCAGAGCACTCTTAGCCACCAGCGTCGGGAACAAATTTAGCTTTGCCAGAGGATTGTGATACAACACTAGCAGTTCGCCAAATCACTCTGGCTGCTAGTAATGGTACTGTTGCGTGGTGAATCGCACGAGGTTGTTTAAAAAGTTTATTAATCAAGGGTCAAACCCTTCTGGACATTAAAAAAAAAAAAAAATTACAACATTTTTTTAAGTTTTTTTTATTTAAGTTTTGGGAATATTCTACGTTTTGTAATGTTAATATATCTAATGAATTTTTTCTTTCTATAATTTTTTGTATTTAATTCACTTTTTTTGTTTGTGGTATTTATTATTTTTGTAATTTTTCGACGTTTTCCTTGAATTTTCTGACTCCAGGTGATCCCAAGGTCACCCCCAGGACAAGGTTACAACATCCAACATGGCCTCCACTAAATTTCAAGATTACAATAGGCCGAGGTCAACTTCACAACTCATCAGCTTTCTCTCTTCTTTCTCAGCTTGGAGTCATTAGCCAAACCATTGTCCCTAATGTTTGGTCTGCCAAGTGTTACGTGTTAGTACCTTTAGAGGTGGTTTATAAACTGAGCTGTTTTACAATTCACTGCCACATACCCATGTTCACTTGCCCTTGAGCCATTTCAGTGCCCACAATTCCCAACATTTCCTTGTTCCCTTCATGAACCCTCAGGCACCCGTCTTCGTTTTGCAATTGTTACAATTTCCGACGCATTTGCGAAAGAAAAATCAAATAACTTAACACATTTCCTTATGCTGGTTTGATTTGTGTACGAACAACAGTGTCCAGTAAATGGCAGGAGGATGGTGCAAAACTGTTATGCACAATTTAAAAATGAAACTTACAGTTTAGGGCATGTGAAGGGGGCGCTGTTTGTGCCCTTGAAGGAACGGGGTATTCTAGGATCCATCTGTGCCCCTACTGCGAATTCCGATAGCGACAATGTGACGTCTGCGTCGCGATATGCATTTCTAGGGCACTGGCCAGGTAATGATCCCTGGCTGGTGTGTGTTTCTCGCTAACATTTTCATTATTACGGGTATAACATGTCATCTTTCCCCTGGAATTCAGCCAGGTTTACATTCTGAACCAGGTCGACGTTCCTTCCCTAGACGTAAGTCTCGTCTACACTTAGAAACATGTTTCTACAAACACTGTATCAAATATTTTCACAAAATGTTTCATGAGTTTCCTATGTGCGCTTTTTCTTAATGTTTGCAAACAAGTTCGGAAACTGTTTTTGAACAAAAGAGAAACAACGCGGAAACAAATTTGGGTTAATTTGGAGAAAGGAACAGTATTGCATGTTTTCCAACTTGATTGAAGACGTGCAACAATGTTTGCATGCATAGGCGTGTTTGGGAAATAGGTGGGGGAAGAAGCTAGTCTATTGGATATCAGTCTGTTCGGGTTCCTCAACTGCCTAAGGTGCTATCAAGTACGTATTGTGCTTAGGCTAACGATTGTTGTCGGTAATTTATAATCTTATTAAAATGAGTGTTTTGACTCATGATAACACACGTTGAGGGGTTTCATTTTCGAGCAGTTCTGGGGGATATAACAAACTTCAAATATAAAGTTCACCATCTCCTAGGTAGGCGTGCTACAAAGTTAATAACAAAATATAGTAGCTAAAGATACTTATTATTTTGACAGCAACTGAAACAGAACTGTAGTCTGGACAGTGAACGTTTACAAACTGTTTGTAAATTGTTCGGAAACAACGTTTTCAGACACATTTTTCCAAGTGTAGGCGAGGGTTTAGTGGTGACGGTCGCCTACGCACACGAGCGAACTGCAGATTCCTCCCGAGACGCAGTGAAGATATCCGCAGCGTTGGAAACACGAGACCTTGAGAATGCGACACGACTGCGGCAGTTGAGCAGGCCATGACTTTCCAGCAGAACAAAAGGGGGTAAAAAAGAGTAATCTTGGTATGAAATAGTGTACACACTGACGGGAGGATGAAAGCTTTAAGACCGGAGCCCGAATATTCTCGTTTGGCGGCCGGCCATAACGCTAGCTGGTAGGATTTTTGGTTCCGTTCCCAGAAAGCTAAATGCAGCTTCCAGCGGATACAATGGAGGGGCCGCTGGACCCGCTGAACCGTGAGAAAGATCGCTGATGACTTGAAATATTAGTTTTCCAGCGGCCGCACGGGCATATTCCCCGCCCAGATAATGACAGCACGGCAGTCACTCATCTCTGGCACCATAACGATAAACTTTCTCTCGGCCTTCGCTCGGTGTCGAACCTCATATTTAGCGATAAAATGATACATTGATGCTTCCTTCATTCTTTAAAAGTCATTCCCGAGAATAAGCTATCTTTGTAGTTGTCTGCAACGGTTTTTAAGACGTATAAAATTCTCGTATGTGGCGATTTCTCAATATAACGACGTTTCATATTTAAGAACCGTTATGTACATGTCGACTTAAACTTTCCTGTGGGTTATTTAGTAGATGTTGAAATCTGAAAATGTTTTGATTTTATGATTCTGATATTAAGTCAATTGTGAAATAATTATGAGTTAATAGTTCAGACATTATGTCTACTGCAGTTTAAGGTAAGCTTAGATACGATGTAGTCGCTTATTTGAAGTTATTCTTCCTAATGCTTAAATCAGCACAAAGTAAAATTACAGTAGTCATACAAAGTAAGTGAGAACTAGTAATAAAAGGTCAATGAACGTGCTTAATCGCTGATTGAATTTTCTTGCCAGTTGTCACCAACACGAAAAGCTTTTAGTATATTTCAGCACAAGGCATTAGTCTTTGTCTCTACAACTTCTTTCTTCTTCTAGCATTACATCTTGCACCGTTATGAAATGTATACATTTATGAAGCAAGTAATATATGTCCATCACTCTGATAAAGTATTTGGTCAGGAAGTTGGGCTGCTATTAACTGTTGCGTAGGACTGTCATTCGTTGTTATTTCTAAACGCCTAGCCTATTGGTTTTCAGAACTTTGTAGAATATTTGACTTTGTGTCTTATGGGCTCTTAAATTTGATAAATATACTACTTAAACTACACTTAAAAGACATCTCGATCTGTAAAACTAAATTGTTTAATTAAGTTCAAATTTTTTTACACGCATTAGAGTTACAAGTGGAATACTAGTAGAGCATTAATTTTCTTAATATCTCCATATTTTCACTTGATGGAACCATAACTAATATGCTTAACTTCATGGTAACGTTAGTTTAATACATGGCAAAAGTATATAAAATTGACATAAAAGTATAAAGGTTTCCAAAAACATTCAATTAAGCGCAAACAGCATATAATAAGTCTGTACTTACCAACGAATTACTGCAATTATCTAAATTTCAAAATAAATCTATCGAAAATGTAAAATTCAGTCACTGAAAAGGTCAGTTTGATTTCGATATTACCCGTGGAGCAGTTTCTACTGATTTGATATCATATTTAAGTTATTTGGGTAAATTACCACTGTTTCAAATTTACAAAGCACGTAAAATATATGACAAACAATTTTGGCATTGTTTTTAAACTGTTTCCGTTCAAGAAGTAGACCATTCTGCAAAAACTTCAGTCACCACCTTAGAAAGAATCAGATGAAAATAACTACTAACACACAATAAATCGAAATATATTTTATGTTTGTGTTTGCACTGAATGAGTTATCTTCATTCTCATTTAGACCAAGTGTTTAATTCAAAGTGTCACAGTTATTGACTGATATTACAATATAATCATGTAATAAAATGTGCAACTTATGGAATAAAAGGAAAAGAACATCTTAGAAGAATGGTTGCAGAAAAGTGTATAGTAATAAGAGCATGGACATACGAACCTACTAAACTCGAAAATCAAAACAGTTAGAACTGCTCCACAACTAGCAATTTTACTGGAGATCTGTTGAAAGTGCTACACTTGAATTAGTCAACTTCTGCTGATCATTTTAGTTACTGGTAAGTAGTTATAAATGACCGGTTCTGGTGCAGCGGATGAGGAATGGGCACGACGGGTTGAGCTGACCGCCTATCCTGCTCTGTAATTCCTCGCCAGCAGCGGTCATCTTAGATTTCATTTTTCCCTCCTGCTCCATCACTCCATCTCAGCCCATCGTTCTTGCACTCTAATTTGGGGGGGTTTTCTCATATTCCTTACAGTCCCTCTCGTCTTCCACATTCTATCCCACTGGGTTTTTTTGCGAATACTTCCAGTTCTCCCTCTCACCCCCCCCCCCCNCCAGGGTTTTTGCATAGTTCTCCAATTCTCTCGCTCTCTCTCGTCTCTGCATTCTCCAGGTCTCGTTCCTACCACTCTCATCCATCCTATATCTTGTCATCACCCACGTCCCATACCCCTCTCCCATCTCCCACTCCTGGGGTTTTCTCATATGCCTCCCTCTCTCGTCACCTAACCCTGCGTTTTCTCAAATTCCTCCCATTCTCCTTCCTGCCTCTATCGTTCGTTCTATCCCTCAGGGGTTTTCCCATATTCCTTCTGGTATCCATACACTGGGCATCCTGGTGGGACGAAGCTCATGCACTGTTATTCCAACTACATTTTCTCATATTCCTTCTGGTCTCCTTTCACCTCGCATCCTGGCGAGGAGGAGTCTCATGTTCTGCCATTCCACCTGCGCGACATGAAGCAAGGCCTGCCAACGCTTGCTAGTCTAGAGTCGCACCGCGCTCACCCGTCAAGTACGCCCTAGTCCACTTATAAGCATAGTTGGATGTAATTTCCGAACCGTTTAAGATAGAGTCAGCAGATTTCTAAAATAGGTTATCACCCCTGACAACGAAGAAGGTCGCAAAGTCAATAACGCCCTAGGCGCACTTGTAAGCGTAGTTGGCTAATATTTCCGAACCATTTAAGATAAAGTCACCAAATTTATAATATAGGCATCACGCACGACAACGAAAAGGACCGCGGGGTCAAGTTCTTAAGCCTACTTATGAGCATAGTTGACTGAAATTTCTGAACCGTTTAAGATATAGTCACCAAACTCATAACATAGGCATCGTCCATGACAACGAAAAGAACCGCAGGGTCAATAAACCCCAGGCATTCGTATAAGCATAATTGGCTGCCATTTCCCAGCTATAGAAGCTATAGTCACCAAATACATAATATAGGTATCACTTCTGGTGGCGAAAAGGACCTCAGGGTCAAGTACACCTTAGGCATTCGTATAAGCATAGTTGGCTGCCTTTTTCCCATCCACTGAAGCTACGACCACCAAATTCGCAAAGTTGCTGTTCCATGTAACATAGCTTCGTATTCAACCTATTGGTTGGTGATATAAATTATTGCAATCATATAAAACTGACCAGTTATTAAATAGAACTGCTCGGCTTCGGTACTGCATGAGAAGGCAACAGTGAGGGGCCGGCACTGAGGGGTCAGCAATGAGGGGTGAGTAGTGAGGGGACAGCAGTGGGTGGTTGGTAGTGAGGGGTCAGCACTGAGAGGTCAGCAGTATGGGGTCAGCGATGACTATATTGTGAATTTGGTGACTATATCATAAATGGTTCGAAAATTACAACCACCTATTCTGATAAGTAGGTTTAGGGCCTGCTTGCCCCTGCGATCATTTTCGTCATGGGGGATGATACTCTATGTTATGAATTTGGTCTCTGTATCTTAAATGGTTCAGAAATAACATCCAACTATGTTATAAGAACGCTTAAATCGTACTTACTCCTGCGGTCCTTTTCGTTGTCGGGAGTGATGTGTATGTTATGAATTTTGTGGCTGTATATTAAACAGTTTGGAAATTAGAGACGACTATGCTGATACGAGGGCTTACCATCTAATTGTCTCTACCATCCTATTCAGCATCAAGGGTGATGCCTATGATAGAATTTGGTGGATGTTACTTAAATGATTTGGAAATTACATGCAGCTATGCTTATATGCTTATAAGTGCGCTTAGGGCACGAATGACCCTACAGCCCAATTCGTCATCGGGGTTTGATAATTATGTTATGAATTTGGTGGTTGAACCTTAAAAGGTTCGGAAATTACATCCAACAACGCTTATAAGGGGCTTAAGGAAAACTTAACATTACGGTCATTTTCGTTGTCTGGGGTGATACCTACGTTATAAATTTGGTGACTATATCTTAAATGGTTCGGAAATTACAGCTATCTATGCTTTTAAGTTGGCTTAGGATATACTTGACCCTGCGGTTATTTTCGTTGTCAGTTGTGATATCTATGTTATGAATTTGGTGGCTGTGCCTTAAACGGTTCGGAAATTACATCCAATTATGCTTACAAGTGGGCTTAGGGCGTACTTGGCACATGTGCGTGGCGCGACTCTTGGCTAGTGTGCGTGAGCAGACTTCGCTCCGTGTCGCACTGGTGGATAGATAGAGCATGAGACTCGTCCCGCCAGGATGTCAGGTGAAAGGAGATGAGAAGAAATATGAGAATACCAAGCTGGAATCATAGAGCATGAGACTCGTCCCGCCAGGATGTCAGGTGAAAGGAGCTTAGAACGAATATGTGAAAAACCTAAGTGGAATGACAGAGCAAGAAACTCGTCCCCGCCAGTACGCCAGGGGAAACGAGACCAGAAGGAATACAAGGAAAACCAAGATGGAATGACAGAGCATGAGACTTGTCCCCGCCAGGACGTCAGGTGAAAGGAGACGAGAAGAAATATGAGAAAACCAGCGTGTAATGGCAGAGCAAGAGACTCGTCACGCCAGGATGCCAGGTGAAAGGAAACCAGAAAGAAAATGAGAACATATCTGAAGGATAGAACGAACGAGAGAAGCAGGAAGGAGACCGGGAGGACCCTGAGAAAACCCAGGTGTGGGAGACGAGAGAGGTAGGCATATGAGAAAATTCCAGAGGTGGGTGACGGGAGAGGGGAATAGGATGTGGGTGACGAGACATAGGACGGACGAGAGAGGTAGGAAGGAGACCGGGAGAGCATGGAGACGAGAGAGAGCGATAGAATGGGAGAACTATGAGAAAACCCTGTGGTGCGGGGGCAGAGAGGGAGAACAATAACAATATGTGAAAAAACCGAGCGATAGAACATGGGAGACGAGAGATACTGGAAGGAATAAGAGAAAAAAACCCAATCAGAATGAAAGAGGTATGATTTGCTGAGATGGAGTGATGGATAAGGAGAGGAAAAAGGGAAATTTAGAATGTTTGAACACCTTACGCGTGTGTACTGCCATAATGAGACAACGCAGAGAGTTGTGTGAGGAAAATTCCGTTGTTCTAGAGGTCCGTAAATTAGAGCATTCTGTCGGAGAAATTCATCGGCAGTTAAATGTGCCTCGGTCCACTGTTGGTGATGTAATTGTCAAGAGGAAATGTCATTGAAGCACTCGCCCCAAATATTGCTCTTGTAGGGCCAAGAACAAATGTGGTCTGGCGAACTCATTAACGTGTTATGCGAACCAATAACCAGAGAACTATGTAAACGATTCCAAGGGACTTCTGTCACAGCTCATATATATATATATATATATATATATATATATATATGTGTGTGTGTGTGTGTGTGTGTCTTCGTGCGTGTATGTGTGTGGCGAGGGACAACCATAAAGCATGGAGACTACTGAAGCGCCTAAATTATGACCCTGCCAAGGTCACTGATCATTATGTCACTGCAAACCAGATTGCACAAGTCTTTCCTCGACGACAAGGTAAAAGAAAAAACTTACTGAACCGATACAGTCCTTACCTAAAACTCGCCGATTACCACTTTGGCATAACTTAATACCTGGAGAGCATTGGGAAAATGCGAAGAAGGAACCTGCTGCTTAACATCTCCATTAACTTATATGAAAAACATTAAAAAGACTTCGGGTAGGTGAGTCACGGTGCCAGAAGAACCTCAAGAAATGGGGTTGCAAAACTGGAGACGAACTATGTGAGCGCTGAGAACTTCAAGATACACACCTTCTGGGGTGTCGAAAGTTTGACTCCCCTTGCTCTATGGACGATCTGTTCGAGGCAAACGGAAAGGCCGTTCTGGCTACCATAATCTGAACAATACAAGCAATTTAATTAAAATTATTTGTTTAGTACATTTTACATTGTATGTCCTGGACACGTAATAAAAATACAGAGACCAGATACGACTCTTCGCCGGGAGATGGTAGCATTTGCTCACCATTATTGTGCCACTGTCATGGAGCCACTGATCTCACGGACCAATCCCGGACGTCGTTTGGAGTACTATAAAAAAAAACAAGAATTTTCTTATACAACTAATAAGCATCTACTTTCCCCTACATAGATGCAAATAAATTTTAATGAGTTCTTAAAAGCTTAGATGGTAGGAAATCTTGACGTCTCGTTTACTGCAATGTCATTAAAGTTGTAACCAGAAACATGCAACATTAGTGAGACAATGACAAATACACACGTGCCTTACCCGGGACTTGAACTCAGAAAACCTCTTGCAATAAGCTTGCGTGCAACCAAATGCATTATGGAGGCAGGATTTGGAGCATCAACTTCGGATGTAATCAGTATAATGTTTTGGTAGATATGTTTTACAAACGCGAAATATTTACACATCGGTCTTTTAAAAATAAATGTCTGAGCCACTTAAATCAAGAAAGTTTACACGGCATTCCTTAGCGCTACTTGTGTGAAGAATTTGGCAGAAATCGGTTGATTGGTTCCCCATATATGGTGTAAAATTTATATTTTCCTATTTGGTGCTATCATACAAATATTCCTAATCTAATAAATACTGTCGGTATACAAATTTTGGTAGACTTTCGTTAAATTGTTTAATAGTTATGACAAACTTATCAGAATATTTTTATAGCCACCATTTTTAAATAAGTGTTTGACACCTCTTCAATAGTGTTAGTTTACATGCCCTTCTGTAGCACTACTAGTGTAGGAAATTTGGTGGAAATTAGTTCCATTTCCTCACCTGGCACTATTTTATACACAAGGGTGGCAGTAATAGGGAAGTGGGAAGTCTGGATCAATGTCAAGGTCATTCCGGTTGTACGGCAGCCATTTTCTCTCAAAATGGCCCTTTTTTCCCTCGAAATCTATTATTTTTCGCTAAAAATTTTAACGTTTTCCCTTAAAATTGCCAGTTTTTTTCCTTAAAAAGAACAGATCCCTTAATTTACAAAGAACGAGCCATTTTTTTTTTAAACGACCCATTAAAAGGATCTGGGGGTTAATTTTTATCTGTGACCTTGACCTTGATCCGATGACTTTGGATGACCTTGAAGGGAAGGGTGAAGGCTGAGTCAAGCCTGCCCAGACCAGTTTCAGTGCTGTATGTGGCGATGAGAGGTCCTACAAAAATGTCTACATGCCCGGTCCTGCTCTAATACACCACAGTTATTTTTCTAGTAAACACAAATAACGAACTAAATGGAAAATCTTTATGGTTAAAGGACAAGGTCATATGTTATAACCAATGATTGCAGAAGTATTTAATGCAATATGATGTGGTTCAAGGGGACCGAGTAATCAGCAGGCTACTAAATCGAGGTGGAATGGCAGAGCATGAATAAAATCTAATATGATGGCCTGTAACGAAATCAAGTAGGAATGATAGGAATTAAAGAAAGGTAACTAAGAAAAAAACGAAATCAAATATTGTGAACATGGCATGACGGAGCATGAGATTGTTTCGTCGGCTTGCCTGGTAGCTTAAAACAATGAAATCATAGATGGCTGACATGGAATGGGCACAGCTGTGAGAGATTTTTACGGAGTTCGTGGAGATAGTTTGCTGGTCCGACACAATGTACGTATATAATCACTTGTTAGCCCGTGGCACCATCGTGTATGGAGCCAAGTAACTTAGGCCTACGCCAGCCATCGACTCTTCTCTTTCTCTCTGGAGAATGTCAAGACCTTTATGTGTCACCACACGATGGTACCACGAGCAAAAGAAAACAAGTATAGATAGAGTTTCTGGTGTGAAGAACTATTATTTACAAAATCAAGGAAGAAAATAATTACGGCTTCGTTCCTTCTACACCATTATTCACATCTAATAATAGTGCTGTTGCAATATGTGCATTTTTTATTGTCTTTGCCGTTGTTATGAGAGCCTCAATACCTGTCTCCAACCGAAAGGTGCTCGGTTTGAGTGAAGTCGGGGACGATTATGTATATATATTTTAATTTTTATGTATTTTGAAGTGACGCGTAGAGCCATTAGTAACAGGTGTGTTCCTCGGGTATGTCAGTCGGCTCCAATCAGCGCCAGCGTCCTTTCACCCATGTACACCCTGCCTGAAGGAGGGGAGAACATGTAGAATTACATTAACCGCCATCCCACAGTCATGCTCGACTGGAGATGACTCGGCGTTATTTGTTCATCAGTGTAGTGAAGCTTCGATGTACGTCACGTCCTTGACAAAACACCTCTATGTACACTCTAAACCTGAATCAATGATAATTCCACTGTTTAAATTAGTTAACAGCGCTTGCCTTATTTAACAGATACTTCAGTCATTTCAACTAATAAATTAGTAAAAAAAATTCAGTTTTTCTTAATTTATTGGTTTAGTGTTATTTTCAACTGATTCATCAACCATTTCATTCACTGTTAATCAGTGATTGGTTTTTTGACTGTTCGATTAGTTAAACAACGTGTATCATATGAAATAAAAACGCATAAACTTATTATACCCATAAAAAGTACAAATGTTTTAAAGTTTCTTCTTTTATAATGCCATTTAACGAGGCAATATGGAAATTCAGTTATACGTTTCGTTTTCACGTAATTATCATAGCGTTCGGTTTGTATGCATTAAATGTGGTGAAGTGAGATCATTCATACGCCTACAATTTTTTTTTTTACAATCCTAGGTTTACCAATTAAACTAAAAACAAAAAGAAAGGATATGTAACTTAAAGCCACATATTATCGGCGAAGAAATGTAATTTTCGACTCTGCAGTCAACGTTGGTTCGGTAGATCGATTAGTAAGATAACGGGTCTAGAAGCGGAGGATGTGGGTTAAAATACTAGACATCGCGATTTTTTTTTAATATGATAAACTGCCCAATATAAACGGTGATTATCGAATGAAGTCGGAACACATAACCATCTCTACAGTTAATTGTGATGCATTAACTGAAACGCCTTTGGCGAGAGACAAAATATCCTGAGAGAGGTCTGAACAAAAAAATCTATTACGACATAAAGGTACACACTAGTAATTCTCAATGGTGCTTGTTACTGAAAATTGCCTCATTTCTTTCTGTATGAAATAGTTCCTCGCAACGAGTGGTCGACATGCTGAGCCGAGACAACGCTCCAGCACAGAGTAAAAAAATACAGAGGTGAAACGGCAGCTTACATTGCAAACTGCAGCCGCACACGCCAGCAAAATGACGTCACTGGCCAGCCAGCAACATGTTAGAAAGCCGCTCGCCAATCAGCGCCTGGTAACCTACTCGCCAGCCGGCAGCCCAGCCAATAGGGAACCTTTCGCAGCATGCGGTAGCCAATCAGGCAATAGGCCTGTCCCAGAGCCTCGTGCAGCCAACCACAGAATGAGAACACTTACATCAAAGGAACCACAGCGCTGTTTCGTCTCTGTGTCCTTATCTACTCTGTAGCTCTCGTGCTCTCTTGGAGAGACATCAGGAGTTCGATTGTGCTCCGGCCGAGCACCGGACACAACTGGCTGAGGAAGTGTTTCAATTTAAAGAGAGCTCTTTACAGAGTGAGCTCTTTCGCACAACCTAGCGAGAGCATTACTTCATGCTCTCTCGCGCTATCCCTCTGTGAAATTGAGACGACCACACACACACACACACACACACTATATCTTTCTCTCTCTCTATCTCTCTCGCTCTCTCTGACTTCACGCAGACAGCTGATGCCAAAAGGCGCGAAATATCATAAGCTGTAATTACGGTCAGAGCTATTGGAAGTAAATTACTTTATATATGTTCAAATAATTTCAGAAATAATCGCAGCACTACCGGAATAACTGCTAGGGAATAAAATACTATTTTTATTATTTTTAATGTTTACGTCATCGTGTTACAACAACCATGATTATATGTAACTACTAACGAACCGGCCCGGCTTCGCCCGAGTACAATTGAGTTTTACAGTGATACACTAATAAATAAATTGGGAAAAGACAATTCATTTATGTGAAAACAGAATGATAAAATTTTGCTATGTTGGCCTCGGTTTTAACTGATTACGGCAACCCAAAAGGAAGGAAATATTTTTTACCCAATAGGCAAGAAGTAGAGTATTGTTTTTGGAATGTATCTGTGCAACTATCGTGTAGTTACCACATTTCCACTTTCCAGCGTCGATGTATGAAAATCAAAACGTGAGTTTCATCAAGTTTTAGTTTCAGAAATAAGTGTACCTAGGTAGTACTTTTTGCGCTTGGCTCAGGGATCTTAATCGATCAACAAAGTTAAGCAACTTTCCCAGCGGCACACATTTGGATGGGTAACCGTTTAGTGGCATGACATCTGAGCACTTCCGGGCTTCGGAGGGCACGTTAAATATTCAGTCACCGTTGTTATCGATTGATAGCAGTCGTTAAGCCATCTCAGTGGTCCTTGGGCGGCCAGATAAACTCTGACACCAGAGGAAAAAAATATTTCGGTCACGTTCCCATCCGTTGAATAATTACGTTTTCTTGTTATTCCACAGAAACCGTACAATTTTCTGGGATAAAAACTATCATATGTCCTATTCCAGGACCTAAAGTACCTACATACCAAATTTCTTCAAAATCCGTTCAGCCGTTGTGGATCTGAGTGGTAACAAACATTCACACAGACTTTCGCATTTATAATATTAGTAGGATACACACTATGCAAGCGTGACAAAAATACAGAACATGGTAAAACGAGACACTTTCCAAAATTCTTATCAATATAAATAGACGTATTTATAAATACATGTTATGTACGTTATTTCGTTGACTAAAACAGTTACAGTTATACACGTACAGATAAAATGTGGCGTGGTTTTCGCCCGGAGGGTCACTACAAACCTCTTCCAAACGCTGAAAACGAGTAGAGTGCGGAGAGCGCTAGCGAGATCGCGACTTCGTGTTATTTCTGTGCTCTCGGTTTTCGCGCGCTCTCTGACTAATTGAAATGACATTCTCTGTGACGTCATTACGCCGTGTTCGCGAGACTGAGAGCAAAAGAGAGCGCTCTGTGAGACGCGGCCTCAGTACCAGGGTCTCGGCACTTGTGGGAAGGTGCGACAGTAAGCAGCAGCGTATAAAGCTGGACTCACACCCATCTGTCGCACCCGTCAGTCGTCCGTCCGTCTGTCAGTCAGTCATCCGTCTGGGTTTTCGCCCGTCATCGTCAGTTGAAAGCGATTCCCAACAATCCGCTGTTCGTCAAGCCTTTTGTAAGGCAAAATTTCAGTGTGACAACTTACCGTCGCGATCTTTCTTTCATTGGAGGAATATTTTGGTTGAAAATACATTTTCAAAAAAAAAATTTTTTTTACTTAATAATATTAACTTACTTTTTTTTTTTTTTTTTTTTTTTTAACCAAAGGTAAATAAACCCAGATCCACCGCCTGGCATTTTATTTTAAAGTGCGTATTTTCGTTCAAGGAATGTCGTCAGAAGGCGGTGGCTCAATCCATCCGTCCGTTAAAAGTTAAAAGTTTGGAAAATATTTGACGGATAGACGGATAAAAAAAAATTGCCCTGCGATCGGTTGAAGATCACGTGAACTAGAGACGGAGGGGGGGGGGCCGAAGGATGCGACGGATGGTTATGAGTCCAGTTTAAGGTTGAGATTTGTTGTCTGGTCAACACAGGTGAGAGCTGGCATCACCCGCGGTGACAGGGCTTCCTTCATTCCTGTCCGCCAACCACAGGGCGGTCGAGGTGCGTTTTGGCCTGTGTCTTCAAGCGCGCAGCGTTCAAATACAAAAAGACACTCTGTCCCACTGTGATGTCAGAAGCAGTTGTAGGCAACACACTGCCCGCGAAAGAATGTCATGATCTCTTATCTTAACACTTTCGCTACTAACGCAAAAATCGCGACCCTTTCACAAATGTACGTTTAATGTTGTAGTTAGAGCTGGTAATTCTTCCTGGATAATCTGGACCACCGTAAAAAATCTGAGGAGCGCTAGATATTATTCACATTAACCGGTTATGAAGTCAAAGCGTGGAAACAGCTTAGTTACAATGTACAATCGAGGGATATTTGCGCAGATCAGTTGAGGTCTTCAGCACCGGTGAGACTTACGTGAGGTGAAGATGGAGCAGCAACGGAATGCAGTGGTGGAGGAAACACGATGGCTTTGAAAGGACCTACGTGCTAGCGGCTACGTACGCCAAGTTTTCTACGTGAGATAATATAGGCGTGAATCGGAGCATGTTCGTCGTGGTGGGAGTAAGGATGTTTAAAAAATATCTATAAATCGAAATTACGATGTCGTATCAACGATATATATATACACATAAATTGTAAATATATTTCAACGGTATTATATCGAAATCGATATATTTTAACTGATATTTAAATAAGATGTGTTTTGAATACAAAATTGAATTAAAGAGTTGCTATGTTTGCTTTAGCTGCATGCACAAAAAACAGGCACCACATTTTTCTGTAATGCCTCGTGTCCTCAATGTGTAATATTCCATTCAATTTTACATTTGTCAAATATTTTAATACATAAAATATCGAATTCTGATGTACCGAAAATCTATATTTTGCTTTCGATACATCGTTTTGTAAAACAATACTTTTTATAAATAACCAATACAAATAATATCGATATATTGTTCCCTTTATCAACATCCGTAGGTGGGAAGCGAGTGTTCTGAACACTGCTCCACTGCGGCGACATTCGACAAACGGTACTGGTTTTCAGAGTACGTGACGGAAAATTCCAGTCGTAAATCTCCTGAAGGCCGCAGCATGAACACGCTCGTCTACGTCAGCAGCGGTCGACAAACAACACAAGTAAATAAAATCAAGCGGTGACATTAATCAGGGAAGGGCAAAAANGTCAGCAGCGGTCGACAAACAACACAAGTAAATAAAATCAAGCGGTGACATTAATCAGGGAAGGGCAAAAATCAAAACGTTGCGTCTCGACGCTTCTCGCCCGTGTTCGCGCGGGGCAAGGCGGCTGTAGAAAGTGCAGTTTGCGCGGCGGGTTGTTTTGCATGGGAAGAGACCTTATCGCTCGGTGGTTTATGCACGCTTGACGCAATCGGGGACTTGAGTCGCCGCCTCGAGGGGGGCAAAGTTCCGCGGCGACGTGTTTACGGGGCACGTCCTCCGGCGCCTGTGACCTCGACCCCCTGGTTGCCGGGGCGAGCTGGCCCGCTCCCTGCGGGCTGAACACGAACTCGCCGACAGCAGTCGTTCTGCTTCCGAGACATACACAAAGAGAATGTAGTGATTGCGAACTGCGCTGCGGTACGCGTTTCGTTTCACTTCCAAACATATCTCAATTCTGTGACGTCACAAAACAAACCAATACGCTATACATCGATATGTAAATTTTATTTAGTAATTTTGTGCAGGCAGACGTAAACACCTACATACATAAATGATAGATTTAATTGAAACGACAATGTCGTTAACTATTTATATTTGTCATTTCTAAAGTTACATCTTGCCAGAAAAGTAAATACCTTCGCGACATCTATTGAGTGGAAAAATCAACTAGTGCTACCGCAGTAACAACCCAGCATTGAACTACAAAGACTGATGCAACTTTATAAGTATATATCTTGTAATTCAAAGTGTTTTACATCATTTTACAGTATATTATGATTATTTCTTGGTTAATTAGCTTAAAGTAAATTACGTGCAGTGTTTATTTTCAGCTCTCCATGGGGAATCTTACTCGTGGCGAATAGCGCACCGCACCACAGTTGCGATGTTGGCCGCACAAAATGTAGGTTCGTACTCCCATCCTGCGATTTTCACCTCTGCGACATCATCAAACTGCGACATCATCAAACTCCGACATTTCCGGTACAATAACGAAACAAAAGATGTTCGTACTCTGCTCGCTTCCGAGTGTGCTACACACTAACGAAATCGCTTCACAGCGAACCGTATGTTGGGATATGTTATGTTCGTCCTCAGCCCGCTGGCCTGCACGCCACTCTCGAGCGAGCAGCGAATACAGCGTAGTGTGCGCATGCCAGCTGCGCACGCTTCCGATGTAAGTAATGCCAACTATTGCTACGACGCTGCTGACGAGCGAGCAGTAATGGCCACTGGAGCTCGCTTCCGCTAGCCGCTGGTTTGCACCCTGCGCGAGGCTACATCCATTACTGAAACCACTGAGTTCACTGGAGAAAGCAGAGTTTGAGAGGTGCCAGTGAAACAAGATATTAGCGGGCGATTCAAGTCGTATGTTATTCGAGTTATTTACAGATATGCATAGGCCTTATGATAGTATTATTAAATACTTATGTTGTTATTAAAATGTATTTTCTTCATTCAAACAAGAATCAGTATGTTTCTTGTGCTTAAGTAGTCTTTTAAATCAAGAGAGAAATAAAATTTTACACTGAAACCCATAATTTAATACCTTTTCTTTAATTTTAGTTAATACCATTGCGAATCGTTTTGACGTTTTACTGCAGGCTGTTCCATTGCTGCTGACGTAGACAGATGAACCATCAGTGACGTCAGTGCTCGACAGCAGTGACGGGAGGCGGGCTCGGTAACCACACTCCGCGCTTCAACACTATTATGCTTTCCATACCAACAGCACTCTCAACATGAACGGTGATAGTATTTGAGATTTGAGCATTGTTCATGTAAGTAAGTGCTTTGAAACGTTTTTACACTTCTGCTTCCATAGTTCCAATGCAACTTTAATATACTCACGTAAGTCAAAATATTTTATCAGTGTAAAAGTACCAACAGACCAAGTATATTTTTCCAGTGAGAGTCCATTTAATAAAGATTTTTAAAATGTTTCTTAGGACGTGACAAAGATTTTAAAAATGTTTCTTAGGACGTGACATAGTTGTACTGATTCCCAAATACTATTAATATAATACTGCTGCTACTTTTATCTCACCTACTGTCACCCTTATGAAATAATTAATTTATTGGCACTAAACCTGCATTGTATACTCTTAAAAGCATTCCGTCAAAGTTGAAATATATTTTATAAATTAATTTTTAAAATGTTGCTGTTAAAATGGCAATCATAAGTAATAATATTTGGGCTGGTTAACAACTTTATCAAAAAAATTATTTTTTGACGCGATGCATTAATTTAATTTAATGTTACAACATTCTTCTAAAACCAAATGTAAGGCTCATTACCAAAGTCATTACCTTAAATTTACCAAAAAAAAAATACTCCGTACAATATGTGGATACCATCCGTTATTCTTGCGACCGTGCTGACAGGTGGGAAAATGTTTTAGCTTCCATTATATGTCTTGTGACGCTCGTATCGTCCCAAATGCATATCTTAAAACATGTTAGATATTAAAGTAGAATTGTAAATGTAAGCTGTGCTCAGATGTTTTTTTTTAAGAGATGATATGAAAGTTACAGTAAAAAAGGAACTCCAGTATAAGTATGATTCGGGGATTCATAGGGAGGGAGGTTCGGACCCCCGTGACTTCTACGACTCTATGATCATGTGAGGGTGGGTCTGTTGAAAAACCAAATGTAAACTCTCTCATCTCTTCTGGCAGTGTGATTTCAATACTTATATAGACGTAGGATGATTCAATGTTTGGGGATATTCGCAGAAGACAAAAGTCGGCCTACCAGATCTGCAGTCGTTGCTCTGCAGCAGCAGCACGTAGGCCGTTAGTCTCTTACTTTGTTAGTAATCACCGGATTCCACCTCCGCTACTGTCAGTATAGTCACTTGGTCAGCACTTCTTTCAACACGTCAGCATGTATCGCTGGTTTTCGTTTGACTGATTACTTAAGAAATCTTTCTCTGAAAAGCAAATCTCTGTCCATTATTACTTGGAGTTTCAAGTAAACAGTGGCTGAAATGTCAACAGTTGCTGGCAGCGAGTAACAAATTTCCCTACAGTTCTATGTTTTAATGGACAGTACATATTAATAACACTGAAATATTCTCATTGCTGGTGGCCCTAAAATATGATTAATTTTACATCAGGTGGAAAGATGCGCAGTGGGTAGAAACACCAAAATTAAGAACGACTTCTGTAAGTGTTCAGTTTAAACGTTTGCTACATACTAATCTTTACTTTCAGTTAAGTTAATCACACATTCACGTGTATCTTGACAATGTAAAAATAATATGGTGGATCGGCTCTCAAGACCTCACTGTTAAGAGCCGCCCAAATATCTTCACTCACTCACAATATGGCGGAGATCTCGTGATTTTGCTTTTCAAACTCGTAATTTGCCAAATTTCGTTAGATAACAAGATCTATATACCAAATTATGAAATATACAATGATTTATTTCACAAAATTGAGACCACGTGACCTTTTTGTTTATAAAATAATTAGCTAATTCGAACATGGCACTAATCGTTTCGGTTGGAGTGCCTTCAAAATCAATTTCATCGACCTTCGATTAGATGAAAAATTAAAAAAACCGTGTGTCTTGCTGAATGCGAACTATTAAGGCGCCCGTCTGCCTGCATCGTTTTTCTTCTTTTTTGGCCGAGAAGCGCAGGAGCTATAAGGGCTACAATGGCACGCGCTACAAGAACGCCATCGCCGCTACACGCAGGGCTCTGAACTGGCGTGCAGTGTTCTCGTAGTGCTGCGTCTACCTATGGCACTTTCAACGGCGACCCTATCATTTTATTGATGAAAAGTCTGTAGCAAAGTTCAACACAGGCTCCAATCGTAGTTTTTCTCGTGTCTGGATAGTATGTTTTAAGATACGGCAGACTGAAAAAACCGTTTTTAACTACAAAATAATATTTACAGTATGCGTGGTAACTTTAAAGTACCATTCCTTCTTCGTCTTGGGTATGATGTGCCCCTAGTAGGTTTACCTACGGGGTAAACCTACTAGGGGCACGTGTAGTACTTTCGTCAAATTACCAAGATTTCAAACACTTTGCAGAGCAGTTAAAACACCAGGCAGGCGTAAACCTTAAACGCTAAATTTAATACATGAGGAGGACAAGGGAAACGAAAACTGTGTCCAGTTTCTTTCTAAATGGGATTACCTCAACGTTGGTTGCACTGTGGAAGTGCACTTATATCAAATAATGTTGCGTAACACTTTACACGACCCCGAGAAATCCCAAATGGTTCGCTTACCACAGATCGCTTACCAGTTCTCAATAGTTACAGGTCCGAAGATTTCTCTCTTTCATTCGAGGACAATAAAGACTTGAAACAAATGTGCATGCGACTTTCTTTTTCAAATGGATCGCAGTATTTAAGCCACGCCCTGGATGAGTTTGAGATAATAACTAACCTGCAGGGAAAACAAGGTCTGGATCCTGTGCTACCTCGTCTGGGGTAAAATTGTGATCATCAGAGAATGAACAAAAAATTGTGGCTCTAGTACAAAAAATATTTTGGAGTTTAGCTTGCTGTCAAATGAATCCGCGATAGTTTTTTTAACAGTTGTTTTCAAATAATGGCTGCTATATAAAAGTCGAACTGAAACACATATTTATTGCAATTAACAAAAAATTTAAAGGAAAACAGTAAAAAATTACAAAGCACTAAAACTAAGCACGTGTTTTAATTTTTAGAAGCAATAATCTGATAACGGTTGTGAACTTATAAGCGATTATTTTCGACGCCGAGGAATGGATTTCCGTGCAGCGGAAGGTGTTGGATATGAAAATCACTAAGTAAAGAACGACGCCAGCAAGAATGTGTGAAATAATGTTATTTGCGATTTACTCGTTGCTAGAATTTCCAAAAATGATTTCGCTTAGCAGCATTCTACACTAACCTGCTAGCGGCGTCAAAGAATATGCAATAGCTTCACTTTACGTGGGAAAGTATAAGTTCCGGAATGGAGAGTATGTCTTGCAAACTATACTAAAGCTAATCTTAAACTCAAGACGGGCGTACGCATCAACGCCGGACCCAGGACTACGCGCATCTTAGACTGGTGTTCTAAACAACTACGACACCAAGGTCTTCAACACAGCATCTTCATCACTCACGCAAACACGGTTATTTTAAGGGGGCGTCAATGGTTGTGCGGTTAGCCTGCTCGCCTCCCACCAAGGTGAACCGGGCTCAATCACAAGCCGGGTCACTCCGGATTTTCTAAGTGGGAATCGTGCCGAACGATGCCGCTGGCCGGCGGGTTTTCTCAGGGAATCCCCCGCTTCCCCACCCCATGCATTCTGGCGCTGCTCCATTCTCACCTCATTTCACCCTCATCGGCTCTCAAGACCTCGTTGCTAAGAGCCGCCTAAATCTCTCATCTCAACAAAGTTTATTTTACTGTTCTTGGACGCCACGGCGTCGTATTTTAACAACGAGTGATTAAATGCATTGCAATTGCAGCAGAATTACTTCCACGAGACTCTTCTGAAATAATTACAGACATGGTTTACGACTTGGGTGTGTATATTCGGCTCTGAAATACAAAATCACCAGCATTAACGTCGGCAGTCAATTCACTGATTGTCCGGTTCAAGTGCGACTGGAAACAAATGTAAAATGTTATGCAGCCTGAAACGCTAATTCATTGGATCCAGTTTGTTGCTCACTTCATGCTCTGTTTCCATACACGTCCTCCGGAACGTAACGGCGACCAACTCCATGCGACATCTTTCAAGAAAGGCTCAAGGGGGTGATGGAACCTCCTGATGAGTGTGGACTCAAAACTACCTGAAAATAGATGAGGCAACAAATTCCGGGTCGTGCTGTGGCGATGTCTCGAGCCATTCTCGCTTGACGCCGTGGTGGAGTAGAATGGCATTTTGCTTTTTGTTGGGATTTGGCGTCTGTGTAATATACGAGTGCCGCTTTCACTCTTGTTATTATGTACCAAGCAGTGCACATATGATACAGTATAGTATAAAATTTAACAATGAACTCGCGGCAGATTTCATAATACTCGTCCATAATAATGTTCGCCATTTAATGACTCTGACAAGCACCAAAACTGTCGCTTGGTAGAAAGTGTTTATACTGGTGTCTAAAGGGCCAATTTACTACTTAAGTAAACACAGGNTGACGTACCCGCCTGTGAGCTCCACTATAGCTTGAGTACGGACGAGTAAATCTAGAGACGCCGTAGGCGTCAACTCTACTCACTGACAACGTGCCGGCTAGCACGACGCCTGGGGCACGGCTTCGCATATTGTTGTACATAAAGAAATTCTTCGTTTTCGTGTCATAATTTCAATTTCAATAAAGTTGCTGAAAATGTTTGATTATAGAAAATTTAAATTATAAAAGATGTTTGATATTTTTGTATCTAATTTTCACTGTGTGTTATTTGCTGGTTGCAAAAAGTCGAGAACGTATTAATAAAACATGTTCCCGACTTTTCACAACCAGCAAAAAACCCATATTGAAAAATTAAGCACGAAAGTATTAAACAACTTGTAGAATGCAAATTTCCTACAATCAAAGATTGTCAATAATTGTTCTGAAACCGAAATTATAATACGAAAACGAAGAATTTCTCAAAAGAGATGAAGCCGAGCTCTGAAGTGTAAATGGAATCGAGGGATAAACACTGTGCCTGCTATGGCACACTATAGTCTGAGGATATGGGTGCGAATCGCGGACAAAGCACGCGCATTTAAGGAAGACGAGCTGCAGGTATTAAAAAACATCTCTCTGAAGCCTCTTCAAGTGAGTGAAACAGGATGCAATTAGACAACATACACGATAACGAGTCGTATGAGTGGATACAGCCAGATTACATACAAAATTAAAGCTACGTGTACTTTTTATTGGGAGATAGATAAAACAGAATTCATGATTTTGTATTTGTCACTTCCCTGTTGCATGTGTCACATAACGACCAGCGAAATAATTTTCTTGGACTTAATACAGTTTCCGTAAATTTGTTCCTTGGGTCAATATTAAGCAGTATTTGTGTCACACAAATAAAAATTTGNATATATAAGGTGACCTGAAAGTTACGGTGTTGATTAATTTTAAGCGACGGCAAGTAAATTATATTTTTAAAAATTTTAAGCCAAGTTATATATCGTAAATACGTTTTTTATAACTCGTAGAAATGTTGAAAATTAATCAGAAATGTACCATTTATGTGTATTGTAGTAATGTAGTTTTTGAGATATAATCATTTCACTATATTTATGCTGGCATGTTGGTATTTACTTTCTGTGTGACACAATAACTATAAACAGATAATTCTGATACTTAAATATGCAGTTATAATTATGAAAAAATTAGTTATTCTTGTAGTAGAATTTATGTATTTGTGGCAACGGCATTATATTTATAATTTGGTAGTCTATCTAAAGTCCTTAAATAAAACTAGGAAAGTAGACTTTTATAATAATAATAATTTTGGCTATAATTTTTTTTATCTATTCCGTAGCAAATACTGCATGGTTCTTAAAATTTCAAACTTTTCTTTACTAAACTTTCAATAATTTTTAAAAAAAATTGACTTCGTTGTATAAGTCGAGAATAAATACTCAATTACCGAGTCCTTTTCGGATAGCTTTTTTTTAAGGAACCTAAAGCAGACTGCTAATCAATGCGCAGTCTGCTTTGGTTGTTTTCTTCCCGTGAGACAATAACCGGGTGTATTAACAACGTCATACATATCGACAATACTTTTTATTTGCCAGTAATTTAACGCAACATAAACGGATTAAAACACATATTCAAATTCTAATATTAGATATTTGAAAAAAAAAATCCTTTCAGTTAGCGACGTATAAAATTCGATGAAAATGCAGATGTTAATTGAAAGGGTACAAAAACTTATAGTCACTGAGCACAAATGGTAATGTTAATTAAAAATATTTCTTTGAAAATCATGGTTACAGACAGAGAAAACAGAATAATAGCAAGTAGGGACTTTTTTTTCGTCTGATTTATACGTATATTGGAATTCCTTTCCCCGAATCAATTGCTCCGTTATGAAATAGCGAATAGCTTTTCCCGAAGGATTTTTAGAATGATATCATTTCAGTAAAATTAAATATTTATTTCTTCTGGGCCGGTGCTCAAGACCTCGTTAATAACAGGCCAGAAACTCTCTCAGCTCCCTCTACTGCCAACACTTCCTAAGGGACTCTACGTAAAGTACTAACAATGATTTTATTTTCCTATTTACAATGCGTGTTTTCCACTATGTAGCAGTAAATTTCGCCAGCTATTTTTATCGTATTCTGCCGAAATTGTATTAAAATATGTCTATATCTTTAATAATTAGTAGTCCTGATTTTTTAAAATCATCATTTGCGCGGTTACGCTTACTTCAGCAAATAAATATTCTGCAAATACCACTTTTACCAGAAAATGTAAACATCGATTATCTAAACCCAAATGGTTCTGGTATTATCGTATTAGATGTATTGAGATAGAAAAAACCTGAAAATTGTATATAAAAATGTAATTGTAGAGCTTGCGCTTAGGAGCGATTAGGCGCTACACATGCGTGGTAGTGTCGTCTTAATAGCTTCCTTGCTTCTGGGACTTGAAGGCATAACAAGCTCCCGTGCCTATATATTCTTAAGAAAGTAAACGATGAATTGTTGATGCTGTTTCAATGCAGTAATTATTTGTGATAAACTGAAAGAAACATCCAGTATTATCACGCAATTTATCACCAAATACGTACTAGCGAACCGGCCCGGCTTCGCCCGGGTACAATTGAGTTGTACAGTGACACGCTAATAAATAAATTGGGAAAAGACAGTTCATTTATGTGAAAACAGAATTATAAAATTAAACTTAGTTTCCCTAGGTTTTTAACTGATTACGGCAACCCAAAAGGAAGGAAATATTTTTACCCGATAGCCAAGAAGTAGGGTATTGTTTTTGGAGTCTATCTGTGCAACTATCGCGTAGTTACCACATTTCCGCTTTCCAGCGTCGATGTATGAAAATCGAAACTTGAGTTTCATCAAGTTGTAGCTTTAGAAATAAGTGTACCAAGGTACTACTTTTTGCGCTTTGCTGAGGGATCTTAATTTATCACCAAAGTTACGCAACGTTCCCATCTGAACGCTTCCGGGCTTCGGAGAGCACGTTAAATATTTGGTCCCGGTTGTTATCGATTGATAGCAGTCGTTAAGCCTTTTCAGAGGTCCTCGGGTGGCCTGATAAACTCTGACAACAGAGGAAAAAAATATTTCGGTTACGTTCCCAGCCATTGCAGAATTACGTTTTGTTTTTATTCCACAGGAACCGTACAATATTCCGGGATAAAAAGTAGCCTATGTCCTATTCCAGGACCTAGAGTACCTGCATACCAAATTTTATCAAAATCCGTTTAGCCGTTATGGAGCTGAGTGGTACAAACACACACACACACAAACTTTCGCATTTATAATATTATTAGTAGGGTTTCTCGAGCAAAGCGATGTTAGTAAAATAATCAACTATGTTGCTACAAATATGTATTACCTTAATTAAGCCGAGGAATGATACGTTAAAAACCGGGAAGTACGACTATGTGGTAAACGTAGAGCACATTAAAGATTTTTTTTTTTTTTCTAAATAAATCGAAGTACGTGGCAATTACTTTTCCCTTATTCCTTTGAAACAAACTGCATATGGTTTATTAATAATTGCTTGTAAAAATTATATATATATATATATATATATATATCTTAGTAATGTCAATACTATTTATCTTTCAACTGTTTTTTCCTTTCACAAACTTTTGTTACAAACAGCTGTCTACATAAATCGGCCATTCAGAATTTGTAATTGCAACACTTATAATCAAGGGATTTACGAGCCAGCAACTACGTCTGGCAAAGTAATACAATCTGGCAATAACTGTAAAAATCCAGAACATTTAGAAACGTTTAGCTATTCTTTCATTATGTTTGGATTTGCGCGGAGAACGGAAAGGCAAATCCCTACCTGCACTTATCCGGTTAGTTCCGGTTTGTGTAAACCTTGGGTCTCGTTTCTAAGGAAAATATGTTTAACAATTTATTTTAAGCTGTAGTACTTTAGCATACTTTCTTTAACGCCTGCTGGAAATTGAATAGTTTAACTTACCTTTCCTCAGGTTTTCCTTTTAAACTTGTGTATTCCTGATGCGATTTCCCTAAAGTTTTCACACACTTAACTTAACTAAAATTTAAAGTTTAACTCGAGCAAGTTTAGCGTTATCCTAATGAAGTTCTAACATACATGCATACATAAATACGCACTCACGAGTATATATATATATAACTCTAAATATGTAAATGTAGGCAACATATTCACAATTGCATGCATATATACATATATGCATACATACCTACGTATGCATTATAACACGAGAACTTATTAGACTAACGGAAAGCCCTTCGTGAAATTCCAAAAGATTTCTGAAACGTGGCATTCAGATGTAAACGAGATTAAAAAAGAGAGACTTGTGGGTTTTAACGCGAGGTCAGTGAACAACGTAACTATTCCCAGTGCTGCGACTGACTGCATACTGCAACCGGTTCTTTGGTCTTTGACAACCGCAATATATAACACACTCAAAAGTACGTTAAAATAAAATGCAAAAGTTCTGGTTTCACAAAATACAAAACTACGACAAACTATAGAGTTAACGGTAGTTATTATGCCTTTGGAATGTGCAGTAAAATAATTCAAATTTTGTATAAGTTATTTGGCTAGAAAATCGAGAACAAGTTATGTATGTCAAGCCTTTGCTGCAGTCAACCTGGTTACAGTGGCAAACGTTACTTAAGGGAGTTAAAAATATAATTGCTAAAACTCTCAAATGCAAAAAAAAAAATTGAGGGAATAATTGAAAATTGCTTCAGTTGCCTACCTAAAGTCTCATTACTTGAGACTAAATCTCTAAATTTACGGTGGGCATATGCCATGACCACGCGAAAAAGATATGCTTAGCTGCTTATCTGTATAGAAATTCTTCGTAGAACACGTCAGGGCATTCTCTTTCTCATTTTAAATCATGTTACTAGGTAATTTAGCCAAAAAAAAAAACGTGATAAAAGCTTTTATACAAATTGTACTGTTGGTTTTGAGCCACGAAATTCTAAAGTAAATCGACAGAATATAAATGTGGAAAGAGAGACCGCTTATCTTTTATGTTGCGAGGCCCTCTTTCTGAGAGAACTGCTGTGATAATGGACACGTGTTATCGGATCCTGTAACGAGCACTCTGAGGATTGTAACACTGGCATTCTTACCGGGACCTGACATCCAGCGTGCTACAGCAGGCGTAACTCAGCTGCCGTGCAACATCTGCGTGTGTGCGCGCGTACGCCACACGCGGAGGTGCAAAGAGAGGTATAAAACCAGTAGCACTCCAGTTCACGATACCAAGCGGTAAGTCGCTCCGAGTCATCAGCTCACAGCATCTCTGTGCGCCTCCAGTATGCTACAAGTGCGTTCCCTCTCGAATATTTACTCGATATCTTCCGCGAAGACGACGGAGGACAAAGCGACAAAGTGTCCTGTTAATAACGGAAGGTTGGTCCTGGGGCAGAATCAAGATTTTGTGGACAATGCTTATCTTTAAAACCACTTCAAAATGGTCGTAAAACGACATTTTTAATGCAGTTTATATGGAATTATCAATTGATTTTCCAACAATGTTGAACACTAGGACCCTTCATTATAAATTTTGTCTCCTTTACTGTTCGATCAGAAATCATCCACGTGCAATAATGACTGCATAATCCTCAGAGTCCTGACAGACTGCATCCCAAGGCATGCACCTTGAAATCTAAATAACATTTTTACAACAATCTATTTACGTGTGAAAAAATAGATTCACTTGTCTTGGCAATAATTCAGTTTATTTTAATTTTATATGAGATATGTTATATAAACAATCATCTCATGCAGCGTAAAAAGTCACCGTGGTCTTTATGTTGACGCATTCTGCATCCCTATATTTTATTCGTCAGAACACACGCTCTGGCGAAGCTCGCAGGCGGACGACCGACAGTAAAGATTAAAGGTTAGCGGACGTGCCGGCGGAAGAGTGACGCCAGGAGGGCGCGACCGCGCCTCGCAGCTACAAAGGCGTGCTACCAAAGGTTTCTGCATGTTCAACTGTTCCTGCACGTGCAGACGACATCCGGAGACAACAGAAGGCACCCGGGCGCGGACACAGCTGCATTTTGCAGCTGCCCAAGGGATACCGAGATCCCACCACCAGCTGCGTCTGTCCTGGGCTTGTACCGCAATAAACCATGAGAGCTTTTAGCGGGCGTGCGTGCAGAAC
>NQII01003220.1:67011-88882 GCA_002778355.1 Clitarchus hookeri
GGGCTTGTACCGCAATAAACCATGAGAGCTTTTAGCGGGCGTGCTGGGATATAGCGGCACGATATCCGGAGGCAGGAGAACCACACGTGCGCCGAACCAAGAGGGCACCCAAGAGTTCCCGCACGTGCAGAACGGAACAATAAACTTCCAGGCCAGAATCAAGGGGCGACGCCAGGCCGGCTGCGGACCACAGGAGCAGCGGCCATGTGTTTTACGACCCAGGGGGACGACAAGCACCCCAGGCCACGTGCAGAGATGGGGCAAGTTGAATATGGTGATGGAGCCTACAAAACCACAAGAAGGAGGGAGGAACGGATCAGTCAGTCGAGGATCGAGCAGTCAGGCAGTCAGTTGGAGTCAGTCAAGGATCGAGAATGCATCACGACGTCGACCTCAGTCGGAGGCCGTCAAGCGGGACGTGCGGCGGGAAGAATCCGAGAAAAGTCAGTCAGACTTCGTCAAACGAGAAGGGTGTACCGGGAGCCGAGAGAAAACGAGTTCGCCAAATGCATCAAGACGTGGACCTCAGTCGGAGGCCGTCAAACGGGACGTACGGCGGGAAGAATCCGAGAAAACGGCAGCCGGCCATCGCCAAACGAAGAGTGCTGAGTGGACCCGGGAGGAGGGGTTCCGAGAGCAGGCGTCGGGACGCCCCACCAAGCGCCGGAGCAGTTCCAAGTCGCCAGCCGAGGGAAGACAGCGCCGCAGTGTCAGATAAGTAGTTCTACACCAGGTGTGAAGAATCCTGCCCCCCCCCCCCCACGACGCCAATCGTGGCGTCAAACCATACGTAACCTACATAGAAAAAGGGGAGGGGAGTTGTCTCGTGAGTTCATGTACCAGTTAACCTGTTCAAGCAACAATAAAACTCGATTATGTGAACTCGCAAATAAAGTTAAATTTATTAGTAAATTGGACCTAGAGACAACAGTGTCGACGTATTCCTACGCCCTATCACTGAGGGCTAGCATCAAGTGCTGGCGCCTCACGCCGCAGAGCAGATTCAATACCTACTTCCAAACTTCAGCGTTGGCAGGTATCAATTTCTCCTTAGCAATGAATTCGTATAACAAAATAGAATAAGTCAAATTAATTAAAACAAGTTGAACTAATATTTAAAACCAACCAAGCTATGTTCTAACGTACATTACAGAACTATAGACTTAATTGCCAAATCATTAACACGATCAAGCATCATAGTACGTCAACGTAATATAAATTTTAAACCCGTATTTTAAAAAGAAATGGGTAGAATCTGACACACTTTGTATTTTTTAGATTCATTCATTTTATAATGGTGTATCCTGTTAAAGCTATTGAGTGTTAAACTGCCATGGGGCTGACATATACAGGATGATTCTAAAATCATGGGACAAACATTGAGGGGTGGTAGAGCTCACTAAAACAAAAAATTATTGTATTGGAATATATGGGTGGAAGTGACGCATTGAGGCACGAACACAAAAACATAACACATTAACGGAAACATGACATGTTCATTAGCAGCATACTTAACGAGTGATTCCGTACAGAAAATGTTAAAGCAGTTGCTAGAAATGCATCCACCAACAGTCACGCATGCTTGGCGACTTCGACATATGGCGTGATTGGCTGACAATGGTGGCGTGCGTGAAATACCCGGCGTATTTGAATCTGTTCGCCTATCACTCCACCGACGCTACCAAGCTTGCATTTTTGTCGGTGGTAGCAATTTTGAGCAATTATTATAAACATTGCTGTAAAAAGGCATTTAGCGGCGACGTTGTAAATAAACAATGTGTTGCATTTCATGTATTATTTTTGTGTTTGTGCCTCAACGCGTCACTTCCGCCCATATATTCCTATACAATAATTGTTAGTTTTAGTGAGCTCTACCACCCCTCAATGTTGGTCCCATGATTTTGGAATCATCCTGTACAAACTTGGCAAATCTTACCTAAAAATCAGACCCCTATTCTTGGAAAGACAATAGCCAACGATTGTTTGCTAGGCATAAAGGATCTGGTCCCTGCGCAGTCTGGGTCGACTCAACTGAACTGTAGTAATTCATAAAAATACCATGTGTTGTGCTGAGAAGGCTGTAGGATCAACGTTATCGTAATGTAGGTATAGCAATAAAATGGGTCACTGGTACGTATAAAATAAACGACATAGCATAACTGTAGTGGCAAATACACTAGAGACAAACACCGGGTAGTTCTATACAAATAGCACAGGCATGTGTGCGAAAAAATAACCTAATGGTAAGATGTGTTACTATTATTATATTTCTGGAAATATTTCAAAAGTTATTTATTATTATCATTTGTCAGTAAATTTTCCACTTCTGAAACATTTGGCATATTGGGAATTCGTTATCGTCGTTTAGGTTTTATACATTGTTAAATAAACTTTCCATAGAGAAGAGAAAGTTTCTTCTTCATATCCACCATGTTGGTATTGAATCATTAAGCCTAGTCCACACTTAGAAACATCTGTCGCAAACAATGCGACAGTTGTCGGGGACCTGCTGTAAACCTGCATGCGAAGTGTTTCCAACAAGTGTTTGTAACATGCAGATAGTGGTCAGGAGTGCCAATGTGTGATACATTTATTTCCCATCCGGGATGGAAAACACTGTGCAGCTGTCGCAAACAACTTCTAGTGTGGACGTGATTCACCTGCACGTGACTTTCTTTCAGTAGTTTACCGATTGTTTAGTGTATTCACTTAAATAATATGATCTGTTATTCATAGCTGTCCTATCAAGTGTTTTTTTTTATATTTCCATTTGTTTTGTGTACATTTTAAAGGGACTGTTTTATTAACAAACAAAAACAACAATGATAAAACAACTTGGACTGCACTTTACCAACCTCCAGCATTGACTGATGGAAATCCAGTCTTCTAATACCATGCAGGTCCAAAAGAGGCAACATTGATCGAAGATATGGCAATGAAATTCCATTCTTTCACTGAAAACACATATTACGATACTGCATTCTTGACTTTTCTAAATGGTAAACATAAACAAAACATCTTATTGCACAACCAGTTTTCACAAACTTCAAGAAAACAATATTATGGGCAAGACTTGTAGCCCTTGTTGTAAAAGACAGACTTAATAATAAATATTTCACACAAAAATTTTTTTACTGTATACAGGAACATTATAATAAAGCTTAATTTCAGCATTTAATAAAAAAAAGTAATTTTGAAGTTTAGCAAACACATGTGTAAAGGTTAAGTCCAAAAGTTCTGTGGGATTAAGTCCTAATTAGCAAAATATGTTTTATTGTGTAATGGTACAGGTAACATTTGGGCTGAGGAAATGTGGACAGTATCGACTACTGTAATGATGGTGCACCACAGTCTCGTAGTACTGTACTGAGCTCAGAAAAATAATTATATTTTGTATGGTTCCTAAGGCTTTTGCATAATTATAATTCTATACTATGTACTGCTGGCGCTGAGCAGTGTCAAATGCAGCAAGACCTATTCAAATTATATTTAACTTCATAATAGGTTGCAGTTTGTACTTAGGGTTAAATTACTGTGGTCCTGTGTAAATTGAAGACCTCTGGGGTAAATAATGATAACCCTCATTCTGCAGATGTGAGTGGCTTATACATTTCTTGAAGAGACACTGCTCTTCCGTCTGTTGACTGTTTGGATATTTTGAATGTGTACATCAGGCTGGTGAACGAATCGCCATTTGCCAAATATCTGATAGTCACTGCCAAGCGAATTTCTGCAGAAATCGCCTTTCTCAGTCTAGTTGATTGTCGCGCTATTTTTGGACCAATAAATTGTAGCAATACCTCAAAATCGCTTGGAGACATTCTAACAAAATTCCTGAACCCCGCACCATCTTCCAACTTCAAGTCTTTCAACTAATTCTCTCCATATCGGGTACCTTCCTTCAATACATTTCGTGTCCACCATCTTCGCTCTTTTTCTAGTTTTATCATTTAATGTTAAAAATATATAGCCCGCACATGCTCCAGCCACAGCTTCGCACAACGACATGTTATCAACTGATTAGTGTAGACGTGATGCAGTGGACAACAAACATCACATACATTTGTCCTAAACATTTCGTTCATCTGTGTTTCATACATTTGCCAGCTACATGTGTTTGAAACAGTGTTCAACAGAAATTTGCAGCAGCAGTATCGGACAAATGTTTGTAAGTGTGGACTATGCTTTAGAATGTAGTGTTAAACACAGGTGCTGCTGTCTGCCGGCTGGAGGTGACAACACCGCCGGGCTTTATCGCAGAAATCTTCAAGCTGTCCGGTATTTGTTTCTAGTGTATTTGGTAGTGATCTTCTTTGTGATTTATTCTGTAACTATTTATATAATTCATGAGCAGATGACTCTGCCACCCCCACGGAGAAGGTAACTGCTTGGACACAGAAACGTCAGCGACAATTGGATTTTCCTGTAAAAACAACAACTGTAATAAATATACAGAGTTTCCTTATCCTAGTGCTGAACTTTAGTTGCTACTATTCTGGAAATTGATCACAGAACTACTTCCTTGCCACTGGCTTTACTGACTTTTCTTTGGATGAGTTCGAATAGGAATGTGGGACTTGTATGAAGTGGCAAATGTTTCAGGAAGTGATCCCACTGTGGCACAAACACATGCATGTACGTTTATCCTCACTGAAAATAGTTTCAGGGATTTAGGCACCAAAGTATTTGATGTTGGGAGAACTAACACCCTGTTTCACCCTCAAATGTTTCGGTAAAATATAACTTTTGCCAACTTCAGGGCGCGTGTTTTATACAACGTGTTTCTATAACATAGGGACACACTTCGGCAGTGTATTCCTGACGAAAATATAAGACTAAAATGTAACTATCACTTTTCTCGTCAAGTGATTATTAAAGGAGCTGTGCACCCCTGAAAAATCCTCATTTAAATTTGCCTTACTCTGAATTGTGGTTTGCCTACCTGGTATGCAAAACATTCTGTTTCAAATGTTCGACATGAATTTCCTCACAAAAGGTTCACCTTAGAGTGTTCTGACAAGACTACCTTTTATTGTTAATTTAGACGTGCCGACTCACAGGTTATCTATAAAAATGGCTTAGAACGTAGCGTCTCAAAGTTTGATGTACACATGGGGTGCCAGCAGGCATTTCCAAAAGAAAGGGGGATGATATTGCCGACCACATTTTTAGAGGTGTAACATCTCCGTTGTACAAAACACCCTTCACAGATTTTTTGCTTAATCAATCGCAAGTGGTTACTACTAGTTTCTCCTAAACGCATTTTAAAGCTCAAATTTTGGGGGCACATAGTTCCCTTAATAATTACTTTAGGGGATAAGTTGCACATATATTTTCGTCTGATATTTTCTTAAGGAATTGCCTGCCGAAGTTTGTCCCTGTGTTTTAGAAACACGTAGTAGACGTGGTACAGTCAATCTCGTAGCCGTCGTAGCACGTAGCTGCTTACATTCGCGGTGCTAGTTGGTCTACGAAGTTATTGACTGCGGTAGTATACAATATATTAGCGCACTGCTAAAGAAAGTGTCATGAGATGATAAATATATCATCTCAACAAAAATAAATTCATTTATTAAAATCACGCTTGCGTTTATGTATGGCAAGATATTTTATCACCATTCATGTTTTACGCATTCGTTATTTTTAATTCGTCTGAAACTTAAAACGAATGTATTATAATGAAATGCAATGAACTCTAGACTTGCTCATTTACAATAAACAGCGTTTTGGTTTATCGCCAGATAATACTGCTCGCATCCGAGTATATATGATTAAAATGCATGCACCTATGTCAGAAATATCCCCTGTTACTACAATATAACTGAACAATGTATTTGCCAACAGTAAACTGTCTTCAGTGGAAAAAGGCTTTAGAAATAATATTATTAAATTTTCCTATCTGTTTACCACAAGGAACCTTTTATTTTGTACGGTTTTGTTATCATAAGTTATTTACGTAGGTTGTATTTACAGGAAAGTATCATTATGATGCGTCAATAGTTTTTTTGCATGGACTATGCTCTTTTGGCTGTTTTTCTGGTCGGGCCAGTTCGGACTTTGTCTTTTCTTTAAGGGCAGGCGTACTGGACGTCAATAACGACCCGGAACTTGACCTAATCTTCTGCAACTTCGCAATTTCATTCTTTCAGCTATTACAGCTACCAAATATTTAAGACGTCTTTATAAAAATTGGCGTTTATTTAAGTTGGCTTATTGATAATTTAACACGTTTCAAGACCCTGCTTACTATGTATACTTTCAGAACTTGTTTAAATTCGTGTCGGTGATTTAAAACCGTGTAATTTTTAAAGAGATGAATCTGTAACTGCTATGCAATTACGCAGATTATTTCTACAATAATTTAAAAAAAAACTATTGCAGAGGTCACCAGTTTTTAGTTGAGACGCCAGGTAAGACAAAAAACATTTTTTTTTCTAGTTCGCTGCATACATGGCTGTCAGATCGTGTCACTGTTTACGTAATAAAATAAGCAGTTAAGGCTGGATTAAAATTCNTTCGCTGCATACATGGCTGTCAGATCGTGTCACTGTTTACGTAATAAAATAAGCAGTTAAGGCTGGATTAAAATTCATTTAGCATAGACCACTGCACAAGCACAGAATGTAAGGTACACTTGTTAGCGTAAGTAGTGTGGTTTAGTCTGTTCTGAGACATCTGGTGCCTGGTCCGGGACCACGGGACTGCACTCTATGAAATTATTCGGAAAATTGCCATGCGAGTGTATGCGCTCAGTGAGAAAGCGGGAATGGTAATTGTTTCCCCTATGCATTCACTGTAGCGTTACTACGTTTGCTCTGGAAACATTCAAATGCGTAGGGAAGTTCCCGACGTTGTANCCCTATGCATTCACTGTAGCGTTACTACGTTTGCTCTGGAAACATTCAAATGCGTAGGGAAGTTCCCGACGTTGTATAGTTGCACGCTAAACGTTCCTACCTCTGCAGTTTGATGTCTGGCATTATTTCCATACAGTGTATAGGTTGAAATCTTCCATTACAGTTTAGGAAGTTTAGCAGAAAATGTTTTACAGTGTAGCTCGACCAAGTCACTTTTTTATACAGACGAGTAAACATCATGTACATTCTATTCGCCGTTAATTCGTACTTTTTTAATCAAACCTTTACAAAATCACCCCATGTATGATGTACGTGATTCTTTCCTATATATATATTACAGGCGTTTTAGGCTTGTGTTAACATAAAAACCGTTTATTTTCAGTTAAAATGTACTTTAGCTCAGGCTAAATTGTATCTCTAATTTATAATACTTCATTTACAATTAATATGAACGAAAAGAGATAGAAATTAAGTACNTTCGCTGCATACATGGCTGTCAGATCGTGTCACTGTTTACGTAATAAAATAAGCAGTTAAGGCTGGATTAAAATTAATTTAGCATAGACCACTGCACAAGCACAGAATGTAAGATACACTTGTTAGCGTAAGTAGTGTGGTTTAGTCTGTTCTGAGACATCTGGTGCCTGGTCCGGGACCACGGGACTGCACTCTATGAAATTATTCGGAAAATTGCCATGCGAGTGTATGCGCTCAGTGAGAAAGCGGGAATGGTAATTGTTTCNGGTTTAGTCTGTTCTGAGACATCTGGTGCCTGGTCCGGGACCACGGGACTGCACTCTATGAAATTATTCGGAAAATTGCCATGCGAGTGTATGCGCTCAGTGAGAAAGCGGGAATGGTAATTGTTTCCCCTATGCATTCACTGTAGCGTTACTACGTTTGCTCTGGAAACATTCAAATGCGTAGGGAAGTTCCCGACGTTGTATAGTTGCACGCTAAACGTTCCTACCTCTGCAGCTTGATGTCTGGCATTATTTCCATACAGTGTATAGGTTGAAATCTTCCATTACAGTTTAGGAAGTTTAGCAGAAAATGTTTTACAGTGTAGCTCGACCAAGTCACTTTTTTATACAGACGAGTAAACATCATGTACATTCTATTCGCCGTTAATTCGTACTTTTTTAATCAAACCTTTACAAAATCACCCCATGTATGATGTACGTGATTCTTTCCTATATATATATTACAGGCGTTTTAGGCTTGTGTTAACATAAAAACCGTTTATTTTCAGTTAAAATGTACTTTAGCTCAGGCTAAATTGTATCTCTAATTTATAATACTTCATTTACAATTAATATGAACGAAAAGAGATAGAAATTAAGTATATTGGTAATGCCTAGTAAGAAATAGTTGCAAAACAGTATTACACAGGGTGCGCACGAATGCGGTGCTTTGTCCCTTTTGTGTAATTTTCTGTACTTAGTTAAGATTTGTTTGCATGAGGCGGAGGAATATCCTGAAGGTAAAACTTTAGCAGGGCTTCAGAAAAGTTGGAAGTAACCGTGAATGGACTAGAAACCCATATGGCAAGCTACACTTCGACATATCGATAAGCACTTCCCTAGACATATAATTAGTAACAATAGGATCTCAGCTTGGTATATCTTTACTTGTTAATATCGCTGTGTGTCGGTGTTTAGCCACCCAGAACATGCGAATAGTCTTCTATGTTTTCGTGTAAGAAACTTGTTCATGAAACAATACAATATGTGTGTATTTACTTTATTTGCTGGGCAGATATATATATATTTTTTTTTTCGGAGCATCGCAATCACAAACGTTTTGGAGTATTTCTAGGTGATGTTAGCAGGAAACATAAAAAAAAACACTAATTTCATATTTTGGAAACATCTCTTAGCTGTTCCGAAAGGAATTATTCGTGTCAAAAAAACCACACCAACCACACCAACCTCAACTTTTCCAGATACTAAATATACCTGAACAAACAGACGAATACTGCCAGCGTTACAGTAATTGCATCGACGCCACTGTGCTTGTGTTTGTATGTGCTTATCATTACAAGTGCGATAGTGTTATTTACATGTCAATTGTGGCCTAGGCTTTACCGTGTAACCAGTGTTAATAAACCTGTGGTATACTTACCCCTAGGAATACGCAAAGCCACTCCAAGAGGTACACCGAAAGTTTTTGAATGAACTCGGGGTGACATTCCGTGGATGGCTTGAGATGTGCGCGGAAGCTAGCGAAAGGCGGGCGAACCCTCCCACCTGCTGCTGTACTGGTATCTCGCCTGCACTGCAGTGGCGGCAACTGAACGTAGCATGTTCCCTTCCCGCCAGTTAGCCTGCCTGTGTCGTGGGTTCGCACTGGCAGGATCGCCACGCCAACAGGCCACATGCCGTGGTGGTCACCGTGCAATCTCACACTGGCCAGTAATGTGATAACATGGGGAGAAATTTACTTCATACTGTGGCCCTATTGTTCGCAGCCGTGATAGAGAAACTTTTTTTTTTACTGTTTTTGTAGCTCAGCATGCTTCTTTATTTACCATGGACAAATGTACTGTAGAAGGAAAACGTGAAGATGAAAACGACAGTTTTAGTTGTGATGATTGTCAATCACAACAAGAACCCGGCATGGCGTCAGATTCTGTTGCGACTCGTGGTGTCCGTGCAATCTGTGTCGAGGTTACGCTCACTAACAGACAAAGGCTCTGAAAAATGGCCTGAAGGGGGAGTATCGGTACTACAGCCAATGTTATAGTAAATATGGATAATTTTCTAATGTGTGTCAACCACGTTTTCCGTTGTGTGTGACATCAAACAATAGTATGAAGTCACCTCTTCTACAAAGGCCACAGTTACTCCGGAGTTACCACAAATGCAAGTTTCAAGCCGTAGCTATGATAAGAGAGCTACGGCTTGAAACTTGGCTGGATCTTGGCAATGACTTCGGTAACTTCCAACTGCAGAACTCCCCAGTACGGACGCCTAGGTGTTAGTTCACAGTAGTTTCGTAAAGCACAGTACGCCGTTGTACCCCGGTATCCTGTTTAAACCCGGGTTCCCCTATGGCCTATAGAAATAATTTGCCTCTGCTGAGTTAACCAAAATTCAGTGAAGAAATTTTCCTGCAAAATTCATGACAAACGGTGTCATATGAGAAAAGACTACTTATTTTAACTGTGATACGGATATTATCACTTTCACAAAAATAATTTTTTTCGGGAAAAAGAATTTAGTGCAAAATTTATTTGACGAATCGTGTTATTGATGGATTTTGATGACAGATAGAATTACTTTAGCACTAGCGAATCTTCTTTCTTGAAAACAACCTACAGAGAAATAAAATTAATCCAAAATTCATATACACTTCTTGGAAATCAAATAATTTTTCAACAACACTTCAGTAGAGATTTTCTCCATGGAGTTACCGTAGTACGCGTTGAAAACCTGCTAGGTACTCTAAAATTGTGATTTCGAATTAAACTACAAATTTCTGGAAAATTGCGGAAATAATGATAGTAACATAAGTTGACATTTTTCCCGTTAATTTTTTCACGTGGAATAATAATGTGTAATTAAAACGCCAAAACCTCGCGTGACAAATATTAATACGAAGTAAAGGGGGCAAAACCGATTATTTCTACAAAGTAATTTAATGTCAGCGATAGCCACATGTTTTATCTACGTTTTATTCATGTCAAGTATAATGAAATATTATAATTTACAGATAAGATATAAATAAAAGTTCAATTTAACCACAAACATGATAATTTTATGTTAAGAAGAGTGCAAAATCCTTGTGGTACATGGCGTGATTATGAAACATCCAAAAATGTCATATGTGTGGCGATTTTTCAAAGTTTCTATTTTTAAAAATCCTTAAAAATTATGATATATTTGCATATTTTTAGTTTGTAGTACTTTATGATTTTGAGCAAAATAAATGTTGCTAAGTATTTCTTAAAATTAATTAAGACATGGCCTTGAAATCAGTCTTGTTAAATTTTCTGTGAAGGTTTTTGTTTATTTTATGGGTACGTAAAAAGACACTGAAATTGAATATGACATGCCATAATACAAAAATCATACCATCTAAATTTTTGATGCAATGAAAGATTACTCAAAATAATTGTCTACAAGTTGAGCGGTATTTCGTACAAATATAAAATAATGTATTTTTTTGGTAACAAGTTCCCTTTTTAGCTTCGAATGTACCTTGTAAACTGAGATAATTTACCCGCTCGCCATTACCAAAACTTCAACCAATAATATGTACATACAGTCCCATCATAAATCAGGTATCTCAGCCACATTAGAAATTACGGAATTATTGAATTGAAACTATACAGACTGTTTGTATTTTATATGTACACTTTGCTTACCTGCTGCAAAAAAAAATGTCCTTTAACTTTTACTTTACAGGTTTGAAAATGAGTAAATACTGAAATGAACGATCAATGTATTTACGAGATGTTCACTTTCAAAAACTTCAGTTACGTCTTGTTGGATGAACTGAATGCTTCCGAAATGAGTTTGAGATCTCCATAACCGTAATTCTTAAACGAAATAAGGTAGAAATTAGTTTGAAACAATTTATGAAAATATTTTTCTTTACCGGGAAAAGAGGTATGTATTTCGCTTAATACATTCCCTAGCAATATATCTGAAAACTGAAAATATTTTTTCTCACGCATGAATTTGAACAACACGTGACGTAAACTTACAGCATTCAACGATTGATTAGATGGTGAATGTTGAAGCCAAGGCACGTACAATCAGGCTGTTGGTCACTTTCTTTCGGCCTTGTCCAACAAAACGTCACAGCCGCAGCTATTACCACGGCGACATCCTCGGTAGTGAACAGGCACGAGGTAGTACATATCCACTGTGTATTATCGCATTTGGTTAACATCATCTCGGCAACTACGCACTTCACACGCATACCACTTACACAGTCTTCATTAATACTTCATTCAAAGTAGTTAACGACCGTCCTGTATATGGACATGCAGTCGTAGAAACGCCAAGTTTTTTTAAGGCTGATTCACATTGATGCTTTTGGCGTAACCGTTGTGTTGCCGTTTTGTTGAGGTATAGATCATGCGCCTGTGTATTCGCATTGAATTATGAGTGACGCTTGGGTCAATTTCCAAGCAATCAATTGACCCAGCTTACAAAACGTAAAGGTTGTTATGGCGTTAGCCAATGAGATTCAAAGGGCTATTATTTTTCTTTTGTTTTATTTATTCATTTTTTTTTGTACCTTCCAACTTCTGTATCCCACGATTGCAACAAATGTTGAAGTTTCAATTCAATTTGTGATTATGCAAATGATAAACCAATTCACAACTAGAACAACTCTGCAATAAAAGAAAATCCAGGGGTTCTCATTAACGTCAATTTATGTAAGAGATGAGGTTATTGTTGGCACATAGAGGCAAATGTTTAAAACACTTTGACAACTTCTTATGTACGTTTAATAACCGGCTGTTCACGGTAAAGTGATGAGCACTTTTCAAAGCCCTGCTTAAGATCGATATTTCTCCTCATTTAGTATCATTCCGACGTACATGTAAAATTTTGCATTTCTTTCAGCCTAATGACTTTATTAATGTGCCGTCAAGTGAAAACGTGAAATTGTTAGAAACCAAAAAGTGCTACTAATATGCAACTTCATACTCTAATATGTATAATTTAAAAAAAACTTTCTTGCGATAAATTTAAACGTTACTTTCGCAATACGCCAAGAATTAAAACTACTATACTTAATTCTTTACCAACTTAACTGGAAGCCCGTATGTCAGTGTGTGTAGAGTATTACATATGCAGTTAGCGAAAGGTAATTTTTTTCAAATGTTTATTTCAAAAGTGCTTACTTTACCACGAATAACTTATATACTAGCTTTATCCAGATTCCAGATTTAGCATATCTATGAAGCAGCACTGNTATATATATATATATATATATATATATAGATATATGGGTGGCTCTTGACATCAAGGTCTTGAGAGCCGATGAGGGTGAAGTAAAGAGCAGTGATGGAATGCAAGAGCGAAGTAAAGGGAGATTCCCGAGAACACCCGCTAACCAGAGGCATCGTCGGGCACAATTCCCACATGCGAAAATCCGGAAGCTACTACGCCGGGAATCAAACCCGGTTCTCCTAAGTGGGAGGCGAGTAGTCTGGCTCCCTGATTATATAAAAAAAAGTATACGTTGGTACAGAAATAACGGAACGAAATAGGCTTTTCACGATTAATTGAGTACTTTTAAAATATATATTTGTAAAATGCCACTGCCCCTATTTGCATATATTCTGACGAGCACGTTGATCGGCATGCACCCAGTTAAGTTGGCAACGATGGAGGGAAAGTAGAGGCCATGCCTTAATGTTGAATTAAGAGGTGTTGGATAAACATTGCCGAATACCGAAGTGATTTCTTTTGCTTTCTTTTTGTTTATGCATGTATGTAAGTGTAATAATTGGCAAATTTATAAAATATTTAATTCTGTAATAATATCAGTTTTATTTGCCTGGCGTATGAATAAAGGGATCACACACTCGACAATGTTAATTTTTTTATGTGGGGAAGAATTCACAACGTGCGTACGAGAAAAGTAGATCGATAGCAGGGCTTTAGAAAATGCTCAGTTTACCGTCAACAGCCTATAGGATAAGGAGCCCCCTGTTAACTTCAATGTGAATCGGCCTTTNTTTTGCTTTCTTTTTGTTTATGCATGTATGTAAGTGTAATAATTGGCAAATTTATAAAATATTTAATTCTGTAATAATATCAGTTTTATTTGCCTGGCGTATGAATAAAGGGATCACACACTCGACAATGTTAATTTTTTTATGTGGGGAAGAATTCACAACGTGCGTACGAGAAAAGTAGATCGATAGCAGGGCTTTAGAAAATGCTCAGTTTACCGTCAACAGCCTATAGGATAAGGAGCCCCCTGTTAACTTCAATGTGAATCGGCCTTTAGGGGCTCGTGGGCACGTCGGTGACGTCATGCCAACCTGCGTGCGCAGTCCGCCCTTCCCGTGCGCATGCAGCGGGCGGGCGGTTCGCGCTCCTTCCACGGACGTCATGTCTTCATCCCGCCGGATTGGCGCGTCCGGAGGGGAGGAAAAGGATTTGAGATAAGGAATGGTATCATGCGGGGAAAGAAGGCAGAGAGGGGAGGCCGGGGAATGTGACCCGACCCCTGACCCAGTGACGATGTTGGCCTAGTGACGTGCCGCTGTTGGTCGCCTGTAGTTCGTTGAAGTTTCACTGGCTTCTTTCAACAGTCTTGATCTTGTATCCTTTGTATAGTCCATTCACGGTTACTTCCAACTTTTCTGAAGCCCTGCTTGGGTCCTACTTCCACGATATTCCTCCGCCTCACACAAGTAAAGCTTAACTAAGTCCAGATAATTATACCAAACGGACAGTGCACCGCATTCATACGCACTCAAAATAATTAAATATTGCACAAGAACTATTTCTTACCAGGCATTACCTACACATATACTTTCTCTCTGTTTTGATTCGTATTATTTATAAATGAAACATTATAACTTATAGATAATATATAATTAAAAGTTCAACAAAAAACATTTTTTTTATGTTAACAAAAGTATAAAACGCTTGTGAAACATGACATATTTCGGTATAGGCTATGCACGGTAGAGTGAGCACTTTTGAAAGCCCTTTCCTTTGGAGTAATNTGAAACATGACATATTTCGGTATAGGCTATGCACGGTAGAGTGAGCACTTTTGAAAGCCCTTTCCTTTGGAGTAAGAGTCGATAAATATATTTTATTTTATCCTCAGATGTTGACTTCCGAGTGCGGTGGAATATACACACTGTTTGTACTCCTTACATGGCAATCAATATTTATTTTAAAATGTGGTTAAAGGATAAAAAAAATGGCTGAAATGAAAAATTTACTGGGGCCTCAAAAGTGCCTTCTTTACCGTGNTGAAACATGACATATTTCGGTATAGGCTATGCACGGTAGAGTGAGCACTTTTGAAAGCCCTTTCCTTTGGAGTAATAGTCGATAAATATATTTTATTTTATCCTCAGATGTTGACTTCCGAGTGCGGTGGAATATACACACTGTTTGTACTCCTTACATGGCAATCAATATTTATTTTTANGAGTGCGGTGGAATATACACACTGTTTGTACTCCTTACATGGCAATCAATATTTATTTTTAAATGTGGTTAAAGGATAAAAAAAATGGCTGAAATGAAAAATTTACTGGGGCCTCAAAAGTGCCTTCTTTACCGTGAACAGCATATAACAACCAATGACTTCATACGTTGGGTGATTTTTCAAATGTTTGTTTAAAAAATTGTGAAGAAATCGTGAATAGACTACAGTCATGTCATGTGTATAGTTTAAGAGGTGTCGTTCCATTGCTTGAGGGACACTATGCAACATGCAATAAGCCAGTTTTCTTCAATTACATGTTTTATTATGTTCACAGCAATAAAAGTAGNAGGGACACTATGCAACATGCAATAAGCCAGTTTTCTTCAATTACATGTTTTATTATGTTCACAGCAATAAAAGTAGTGCAAAGCTTGGAATTATCTTGGCATTGCATTTAATGTATTCCCGTAAATCAGAAATAAGCTATGATTTCGTCAATGACATGAAGAAAGCGGACGTTTATTAGAGTATGATGAGGTCATTCCTTATGTGTGATTTCGAAGAATGCCTTTGAAACCTAAGCGAGCAGTCCTTTTATACAATGCAAAAGTAATTTCTTATTTTATATTATTTTATTACTGAGCGTAAGAAAATTTTCTATGAAGCAAGCGAGGCTATTTTGAACAGCCGAGTATCTCTTGGAACGCTGGAATGGTCACTTTATATTGCAAGTATGGCTGTTTCGCAGTTAATTAATATCTTTTCACAGCANCTCTTGGAACGCTGGAATGGTCACTTTATATTGCAAGTATGGCTGTTTCGCAGTTAATTAATATCTTTTCACAGCCCTACTTCGTTTCTACTTTGGCATGCAGTGTATCCCTTAGCCATATGTGAAAGTAACAACACGCGCCAACCAAATGACCGCATGAAATTGTTAGAAATATAAATATAATACTCTAAAGCCAAAAGTAATATAATCGGTTCTAGTTATCGCAAATTTCGAAAGTAGTTATAAAATGTATGTTCTGCACTAGAGGTGTGAGGTGGGGGCTCCGGGGAGCCATGGCGGCCATCTTGTATTACGTCACGAGGCAACATCTTGCTCTATCATTCCTTGCCAATGTCGGCCATCTAGGATTTTTTCCCACTCTCTCATTCGTAACCAATGGTGACCATCTTGGATGTCCCCACATTATGCTCTTGCATTCCATTAGGGATATTTTCTCATAGTCCTCCCGATCTCCTTTATTTTCTCATGCTCTCTCATTCCTTCCTATTGGATATTCCCNAGGGATATTTTCTCATAGTCCTCCCGATCTCCTTTATTTTCTCATGCTCTCTCATTCCTTCCTATTGGATATTCCCACTTCACACTCTTGCATTCCGTGTGGAGGGTTTTCTCCGTGCTATCAAAACCCAGGTTCCCACCAGGACACTAGGGTTTTCTCCGTGCTATCCCTCCCAGGTTCCCACCATGATGCCAGAGTTATCTCCGGGCTATCCCTCCCAAGTCCCCCGCCCCTGGCCCCTGGCGCAGAACATAAATTTTGTAACTACTTTCGAACATTACCCTTTTGATGCAGAGAAACATTTTTTTTATTAATTTACTACCAACATTACTGTTAATATGCCAGTCAACGTCAGTTGCGGCCAAAAATTTTCCTGTAAGTTATTTTGGAAATAGTTCGATTATCACGAACCAGATGCATCAGAAAACATTCCATGTTACAAATTCTTAGCCTAATGTTTATATAATGGAAAGTGCATTAACTTAAGTGACAGCCAACCCAGAATATTAGTTTTTAAATAAAGCATTGANAATGTTTATATAATGGAAAGTGCATTAACTTAAGTGACAGCCAACCCAGAATATTAGTTTTTAAATAAAGCATTGAAGTATGGCAATACAGGATGTACGAGCGTTTTGCCACAATTTTGATTTAATTTGTGTAGCACTCATGTATCCCAGATNAGTATGGCAATACAGGATGTACGAGCGTTTTGCCACAATTTTGATTTAATTTGTGTAGCACTCATGTATCCCAGATCTGTTCAGTGAGCGACGCCGTTTCAGTACACTCTTAATCCAAATGAGTGTTATCAATCAGTGAAATAACGTTCACTGAATGTTGGTTGATAGCTACTGCTCACCGGCGAATCAAACAAATTAACTGAGAGCCTGTGAATTATAGAAATGACATTCTTAACATTCAGTGACAAATCACAAATAAATCAGTGAAATTCAAACATTTTATTAATTAGTTATCTGGCACTGATTATCAGTTGCTCAATTCTCACTGTTTCCACCTATTTGACTCAATTCTCAATTATTCGAGTTTAGACTGTAAGCATGAAGCGTCGGTCGCCTGCAAATCACGCCTCCTATGTCGAAATCTTCAAAAATAAGGATTCTGTTGTCGTGACACAGCGATTGTATTGTATCGTATTGGAAAGGGCTTATTAACGTTCTCCGGTGTTATGCCTGATGGCTTATCAGGGGACGGCTTACAAACTAATTTATAACCTTACTTAAACTAACACCCATGCCATGCCTAAGTATTCGAATCCAGAATCTCCCGCACCCCAGATCAGCGGTGCACGAACCGACTGCGCCACGGGAGGTCGGCCACAGCGATTGTTCAGGTGACATTTCAATACTGGAAGACACGGGAGAGTACCTGATCGTCATACTGTCACGAGATGGGTAAGTTTCGCGCTCCAGCTTCAGCTTAAGACAAGAAACTGGGGGTAGGTGTGAAATCTGTGCAGACATTGAGCGTGTAAGGACTTCTGTTCTCAGAAGCCCAAGACGCTCGGTACGTAAGTCAGCATCGGCACTTTGCCTGTCAAAGAGTTAAGTGTGTCGGATGTTGCATGACCTAAGTTATCTTACTTAACAGAATGCAAGTGTAGCACGAATTATCTGACAGTGATTTTGTGACAAGAATAACTTTCTGTGGGAAATTTATTGCTCTACAGTAGTGCATGAGGAACCGGATATTTCACGTTGAATGATAATGTCGAATATGGCACATTTTTAACGTTCGGGCTGTATGAACAAGCAGGACATGAGCTATTGGAGTGACAATAGTCCTTGCCAGCATGGGCGTCAGAATGAGGGGGCTGGAAACTGGATTTTTTAATGAAATATAATAGATACATTACAATAGACGATTATAAATTACTGGTGTTCGTGATTATAATCGCAACTAGGTGAAACAATTTTTCTAACAAATGAATTGCTAATTAGTGACGTAACTCCGGAATGCAATCCTTTTGGGAGGGATAACTGTGTAGGTACTTACTGTTTCTCCCCAATTTTAATATGAGCATTATTTATCATTTTGTATTTAGCATCATATTGTAATATTATATTGAATTATGCTATAGATAAATTAATTTATTCATATGACACGTCCCAGAAGTGTTTTTTTCATTTATTATGCCTAAACCCCAGTTATATATCTCACGCTCCTTTAAAGGAAACTTATTCTGATACGTATGCCCCCTTTGGAAAAAAAATCTTGGTAACACCCATGCTCACCAGATGCATGAGAAACCTCTTCACAGTCGCAGAGGTACTGTATGGTTCGGAATGTCTTACTTCGGAGTCATTAGTCCTTACTTTTTTTGAGGAGGAAAATGTTTTTGCGCTATCTACAGATAGCGAAAACATCAGATGCTGACTGAGCACGTGTTCCCACCATTACGCGACCTCACGTTGACCCTGCTAGCATTTATTTCCAACAAGATACAGCCACAGTGAATTCCACTCCCCATTCGATGGACACATCAAGGACGAGGACCCAGCATTGAATTATTTCTCGGTCTTCAAACATTCCTTGGCCTGCCTGCTCACCTGATCTATCGGCTTGCGATTTTTTCTTGTGGGGATTCTTCAAATGCTGGCTGTTTCAAACACGCCCGTCAGATCTAAACACATTCAGACATAATTTAGGAGGAAATAAATGCCATACCAACTGTTATGCTGTTATGAGTGATGCAAAACATTTTGAAAAGAGTCCACCAATGTGTGAACTTAGAAGAACAGAATCTCACTAGAGTTATATTCAAGAAATAATAATGCTTTCTGTTATTACAAATGTCAGATATTTATCCATCAGCTATAATGTGAGTCAACAAATATGTTTATTTGAGAACCGGTGTAAATGTGTAGGTGAATGCTGGTGCCTTCTGTATATTTCGTAATTAGCTATATACCTCGTTGAAGAGATGCCATTGCGTACATGCATAAAGGTCAGTTCTATTATGTAGCATCTTTTTCTGGGAGACAAGGACAAAATTCCCAGCCCTTTGTTTATTTTTTTTNTTTTTTTTTTTTTTGGAAGTGGCTGGTGGGTTTAACGGAAGTCAACGGCAAACCACCATAGAATTATCCTGCCTAGTCGCATTGTGCGTTCCATATTTTCCATTACTGCACCAGAATCCATAGTTCCTACCACACATAAACTATGAGGATGAATGTTACCGCATACTTAATATTCTTAGTTCCAAAGGCGCCAACCCTGTAACTGACGTTGTGTCGGCTCTTCCTCTGATGCCATTACAGGCGTTTTACGTCCTGGCTAGGCTTTCCGCTATGTCCTGGTACGCAAGTGGCGCGATGTTTTCCCATGCTTATTATAGCATGGCGAATAACTGACTTTTGTCTGTTGATCGATTAGATCCAGGGCGCTAGTGACGTTCCAGTTCTTCGCAAAAATGTTTTATCAGGTTCAAGTAAGGGCTATGAGTAGGTCGGTTGTAGAACTACCCCACCTGACATAAAACGACGCAATTAACGTTGCTTTATGGATAGGAAAATTATCGTTCAGATACAGAAAAGTGCCAGTGGTTAAATGGTACGTTCTGCGCCAAAGGATGAAGGATGGAGGCGAGTTGGCGAGCCGACCATCATCTTGGATGTCATCACACAGCCATTTTTTTTCCTTTTTTCTCACGGAATTTCCCTTTTTCTCTCAAATATGGTCAAAATCGCCAGAATTTGCCTCAAAATTTCCCTCCAAACCGGCAAAATATTTAAGAAAAATGTGTTTTGCACAATGAGGCTTTGTTTTGCACATATTTAGGCCGATGACTTAACAATATGGCTAAGTGACTCCTTTTTGGGAAGTAAGGAGTTAGGAGTAAGAAGTGAAGGGGTTACCCTGACATTCACGCTCTATCATTTCATGCCAGCACCATCGATATTGCCAGAAGAATGATCGAGTTCATTGTCCCATTATATAACTTATCTCATCATGCTCTGTCATTTCACTTTGGTTTTTTCATATTCCTTCCAGTCTCCTCTCACCTGGTGTCCTGGCGGGTACGAGTCAACTGATGTCATTCCACCTTGTTTTTCTCATATTCCTTCTGGTCTCCTTTCACCTGGCATTCTGGTGGGGACGAGTCTCATGCTCTGTCATTCCACCTGCGTGACACGGAGCGAAGAGTGCCCACGCACGCTAGCCTAGAGTTGCACCACGCACACAAATCAAGTACACCCTAAGCCCACTTATAAACTTAGTTAGATGTAATTTCCGAACCGTATAAGACACAGCCACCAAATTAAAAAAATAGGTGTTATTCCCGAAAATGAAAAGTGCTTCTGGATCAAGTATGCTCTAAGTCAACTTATAAGCATAGTTGGATGCGATTTCTAAACAATTTAAGATATGGTCACAAAATGCATAACATAGTAATTACCCCCCCCCCCCNTCAAGTTTACCCTAAGCCCATCTATTAGCATAGTTGACTGTAATTTTCGAAAATTATAACATAAAGTCAACAAATTCATAACATAGGCATCACCCCCGACAGCGAAAAGGTTTGCAGGGTTAAGTATGCCTTAAGTGCAATTATAAGCATATTTGACTGTAATTTCCGAACCGTAGAATATAGAGTCACCAAATTCAATACATAGACATCACCTCCGACAACGAAAAGGACAGCAGAGCAAGTTTTCCCTAAGCTCGCTTATAAGCATAGTTAGCTGTAATTTCCGAACAAAGTAAGAGATAATCACCAAATTCATAATATAGGCATCACCCCTGGCAAACGAAAGAACTGCAGGGTCAAGTATGCCCTATGTGCACCTGTAAGCATTGTTGAGTGTAATTTCCGAACTATTTAAGATACAGCTACCAAATTCATAACATAGGTATCATCCCCCATGGTGGAAAGGATATCGTGGTCAAGTAGGCCCTAAACCCATTTATAAGCATAGTTGGTTACAATTTCCTATCCACCTTGGCTATAGTCACCAAATTCATAACATAGACATCACTTCCGACGACGAAAAGGACCGCAGAGGAATGTTCACCTTAGGCCTTCGTATAGTATAGTTCGCTACCATTTCCCACCCATAGAAGCTATAGTCACCAAATTCATATCATAAGCATCACCTTCAATGACAAACTGGGTGATAGGGATAAGTACACCTTAAGCCCTCTCATACGCATAGTTGCTCGACATTTTCCACCCTCCGAAGCAACGACAACTAAATTAATATCACAGTCATCACTTTCGACTGCAATCAAGGAGATAAAGGCAAGTAGGCCTTAAGTCCTATTACAAGTATAGTTGGTCAGCATTTCCAAACCATTGAAGTTTGGGACCATGTAATAACCGCCCACACATGTAAATAAAATATAAATGTAATCATACATACAAGTGCTTCGCAAAGTTTACGTCGCATGTAGGAGTGTAGTGTTTGAAATAGCACACACATACCCATCGACTTGTATGCACTTGACAATCACCCACCATTGCCATTGTCGTCTGCTACCACAGGTGTCTGCCAACTCGTATTCCCCTCAGCGACAGCTAGCCTCCGTTCGTCCACCATCGTCTAGGTTGTATATATA
>NQII01003220.1:88973-165577 GCA_002778355.1 Clitarchus hookeri
TGTGTGTGTTACATTATATACATAAATGAACTCCAAAATGGGTAACATACAACAAACAACTAGATGTAAAAAATCAAGATATATAAAAATGCACTGCGTGCATGATGAACATAGTCGCGGATATGGTAAAATACATATATAATAATATAAACAAACACCATCAGTCCAACACAAGGACCAGCGGTCCGGGTCATCGTTCGTCTTGGTAACCCTTAACAACCAGTCATATACTGCAAAATTAAGATGTCTACAATTGTACCAATAACAAGACATATGTAGTCGCAGGTTACACTAAAACATGTACGTGTTAATATAAACAAACACCATCAGCCTAACGCAAGGGTCGGGGAAAAAGTGTAAAAGATTTTAAACTGCCCTGTATATGAAAAATCAGCCATGCAACAAACTGGCCTGCCACCCTGGAGCCTGACGCGTCTCTCTCTCGGCTAGTGCTCTCTGTCGTCCGTTCGACTTGTCGAGACCTGCACTGTGTCCGCGCTGCCGGTCGACCGCCTGGGCTGCCTTACAGATCCTCACGATGTTGTTTGATCGTGCGACATCGGCCGGGTCGGATATGTTTCTTTGCTAGTGTTGTGAGTGTTGGTTGTACTCTGAAAGCGAAGGTTTCATTTCAGTCGGTTCGTAAGGAAGTCGTTCGCTATTATGTTGTATTGATCAGGATGGTCTGGTCTTGTCTAGAATCGTCTAACGCACAGCGTATAGCACCCGGCGCGTGTGTAATATGTGATTCCGCTGTTTCGTAAGTGCTTGTAACTATTTTCCCTTTACATTATGGTTTTATATCAGTTTGCATCAGTGGGTAGCAGTGTTGACCTAATCGTTCCCGCACTTCACAATGGAAGTTTTTTCACCTAACACAACGTAAAGAGCTCGACGCTCACGCAATATACATGTACGTGACGTCTTGAAAGCAACCCACTGTCCTTGTCTGAAGTGTGTGTTATATTCATAGATCAGCACATTGGACGCACATTTAATAGTTCCTTGGAAAAAAGTGTATTTGCAACAAAATGCAATGCAGTTCCAACCGCCAGTTAGACTGGCTTCTTCACTATAGAATTATGACTGTATGCATCTAGCCTTATAGATGTTGACAACTATAGCATGCAGTTTGGGCAGGATTATATTGACGAGAATCGGTCTTTAAAGTCAGATTGATACGACAAAAAGCGATGTAACATTTTCAGGATGCTCAATTCCGACACTATAGTCTAATTTCGTGACTAATAACATGACTGAGATAAATGTGGTCTCGTTCGAACGGGTGTACGACTGCGATGCGAGCATGACCTTGAGTTGGCACCGTGCGTACACGAGGTGCGCGCGGGGGCCCACGGCGGTGAGTGGTAACATATTTTGAGGGTGGAGGACAAATTTCCGGACTGTATATCTCGCGACTCCGGTTCACTGGGGCCAGGGTGGTGTATTGGTTAGCCTACTTGCCTCCCACCAAGGCGAACCTGGTTTGATTCCCAGCGAGGTCAGCCCGGGAATTTTCACGTGTGGGAATCGTGCCGAACGATGCTGTTGGTCGGCGGGTTTTCTAGGGGATCTCCCATTTTCCCTGCCCTTGCATTCCGGCGCTGCTACATAGTCACCTCGCTTCACTCTCATCGGCTGTCAAGACCTCGATGATAACAGGTGGCGAAATCTCTTCACTCACTCCGATTTGATAGCGCGCTGATGTTGGTGCCAAATGTAAGATCCCTTATATACCTGTAGAATTAGACCATAAAAGTCAGGTAATTCATTTTGNACTATAACATTGTAACAGTTTTTTTTTTTTCATGTTAGGGGCCATTCAAGTATTACGTAAGCAGAATTTTAGTAATTTTTAACACCCCTCCCTCTTGTCAGCAAAAATAAGCAAAGCTCTTACCTCTCTCCTATGCTTACGTAAACATTGGTATATATTTGTTTTAATCTGTTCAGGTTTCTTTATTGTTATTCACGAGCAGCAGGAATTTAAATGCACATTTAATATTTATTGAAGCAAATTATTAAAATCATATTTAAATGTTATATTCTTAACATATAATAAACGATATTAAACAATTTGGTAAATTCAAATTAATTGTCCTCAGTCCATGGCACTTGAATCCATGAGTCTAAGTCTTCGATGACATTGGATGTTTGTTGCTCGATGTTGTGTGTCTGCTCACTTTTGTGTTCTTTCGGGATATCGACATCGTTCTCATCGAGCCATTCAACATCTTGGTATTCATCAGTTTGTATTATGCACATCAATTCATTAGCACGACGATCAGTCACTCTTATAGGTCTTACTCTCGTTTCGGTGTGCGTGTTTATTTTTTTATGGATCTCCTTGATGTGACGATTTAATGACTTGACAGAGGCATGATAAAGACCACGCGTTTTTCATGTTCGACTTGATAGTTTCGATTTTACCGTTGGACAAAAATAATCGTAGGGCATCTGTAGAAACTCTTTGGGTGAAGAATTTAATCGTAGAGATAAACCGAGTGGAAAACTGAGAAATTGCCCTCCATCATCCATAATAAAGTCATCAACTGTCTGTTTTACTTTTACTGGCGGTGGGAGAAATATATTGGTTAGTAATCTAAACAAACCACTTCTTGGACGACAGCAATCTGTATTTGTACATTTTACAATTTGAAGTAAGTACTAGCTTTCACACACATGTTCTGAATACCATTTAATGTTTGGTAGATCAGGAATATCTGGTTCACCGGACCCCAACATATTTTGCTGAAACATGATAATCATCAATTTCCATTGAGCTCCATACCTCTGCTAATACATTTCCGGCATACTCAAAATTGGATCTTTCTAAATGTTCATCAATTGTAACGCCACGGTCGTCCAAATGAGACCCAAAATGGTCATGAGGCAATATCAAACCAGCCAGTTCCCGACTAAGAGGAGCCATTCTGCGTTCTACTCGGTTATACGCACTTCTGCCAGGAGCATTTGTAGCTATAAACAATGCATCCAGATCATGTCGCTTAAAGTGTTGTATAGCAAAGCCTAATACTTTTTGATAACGCGGATTTTCATCTGGCCCTCCATCAACCGTCATAATCACCACTGGTTTTACAAATCCGTGATCAGTTTTAGCTAATGTTTGAAACTCTTCAAGGCCGAGAAGCGTCTCGAAATCTTGAGCATGAGTATTAGCAGTGGATGAACTATGCTTTCCACTTCGAATAGCGATGTATGTTGGCCCGCAATATCTAACGGCTTGCGGTTGTCCTAGCATACTAGGAGTTATTTTAATACCAGCATAAACGGAGGGTATCAATTTATGCCGCTCGGCGATTACCCAGTAGTGATCAGGCAATTTGACTCTATATTCCATATGCATTAGAAGAGGCGCTTGTTTATTTGCCGTAGTTACACCAATAGGGACCCGAGCTTTATCGTCTTGAGATATGAGAAATACTTGATCTGGTCCAAGTATTGATGTTATGTTCTCTAAATGATGGATCGATGTTTCGGCGAAACTGCTATCCACGTGGTTTTTGTGGTGATCAGTCTGTGCCCGAGTGAGCTTAACAGGGACTGCCGATACATGTCTTCGTCCTTCTGTGGAGTTAGATTTTCTTGGAAGTAAACGAAGATATGTCCCACTTCGGTTGATGTCAAATCCTATTTTATGTAATTCTTGTGTAAGTTCATCAAGAGTTTTTACACTGCCAATAGATTCCGTTCGTCTTCTATCATCTGCTGCACTCCCAAATAAAGCAATATCCGCTATTGGTTTTAATAGTAATGGTTGATAATTTTCTAGGCTAGGACGTCCAACTGAATCCCTCATGAATAGTTTTTTTNTATTGGTTTTAATAGTAATGGTTGATAATTTTCTAGGCTAGGACGTCCAACTGAATCCCTCATGAATAGTTTTTTTTATGGCAAATATCTTCTAACTTTCTTTTCATACTAGTTCTGTGTTTCTTCTGGACTATTGCGTTTTGAATNTTTTTTTATGGCAAATATCTTCTAACTTTCTTTTCATACTAGTTCTGTGTTTCTTCTGGACTATTGCGTTTTGAATATTTCTCTTTAAAGATTGTTTTGCAGCTTTTAATTCTTCGCGGGACTTATTGATCTATTTATCAACATCAACATGGCTTGGCATGGTATCTCTAGCAGAATACAAAGCATTCAGATTTTTTTCCAGAAGATCAATATTCTTTTTCATAGCTTCTTGAGAAGGCGTTGCTCTCGACTGTTTTTCCTCATTTTCTATGTTTTCGTATTGCTGTTNGCTTCTTGAGAAGGCGTTGCTCTCGACTGTTTTTCCTCATTTTCTATGTTTTCGTATTGCTGTTGTGATTCTACTGTTAGTTTAGTGTCGTTCTCTTCCTGTTCAGTCGAACCTGAAGCTGACTGTACAATTTGTTTATTTTCTGCAGCTTTACAGGTGTTCGTTGCCTAAAAAATAAAACATCCTCTTAATGCTGTTAATGATTCTCTTAAAAAGCTATTGATATATTTATTTTAGACACTCTTTTCCCCCCAAAGTATTGAGAACGACATGATGTAGAATTGGCATTCGATGTTTTTTTACTATCACCGTCCTCAGCCTGTAATCGACCCACTACTGGGTATAGAATATTTTTATGGCTAAGATTATTTAAATATATTTGTTAGTGTTACTCTCGGAAACATTATGTTTTCATTTAATCGCAAACATCCTTTTAACCTCTAAAACTCTAAAAACATATATCCTAAAAGTGCCGGTGGCGCAACAAGTTAATAGCAAACAAAAGGCTTAACTTACCTTGGAAAAATAGCTTAAGAGACTCGATTTATTCCTAGTCGCTGCTTGTAATTCTCCTGCAATTCTCTTAGACATAATAATATCGAGTTCCTTGTCGGACGTTGCTTGTATCTTATAACTACGCCACACTTCATTAACTAATCTCTGTACATTTTGTAAATTTGAGTTCATGTGAGATTTTTTAAAACATTCGAATAATTTTTGGTATAACTTGGATTTATCTATATTAGACGACATTTTAAACCATTTCCACAGTGGTTAAAATGGATCAATGGTAAAAGAAACATTAACTTAGAACACGTCAAATCCAATGATACCGAACCGAGCCAGAGATCGAACAAATTTAGACAAGTGAATAGCGCGCGCGGTAATTCCCCTTCTTCGGTTCTTTCTAACTTAACCATAAAACCCCGCGTGAGAGCGAGTATTACTCCCCGGTATTACTCGGGATTCCCCNTTAAAAGGTATTAACTATCGGCGAACGAGCTATACCTACCCCAGGCAGCGGTCGGTAGCAAAAACACGGCCCCCAGTGGGGAGGGGATGACCTTGTGGTGGTAGTGAAGGGAGGGAGAGGGGTGTCGGGCTGTGGCCTCCCGGGGGCAGATGGTACAGAGATAAGCGTTGACCCCTGAGTGCGGTCTCGTGCGAGAAAAGCGGCTCGACAGCGGCCGGCGAAGCACAGATCCAGTTCCGCTGCCGAGTTCGACGGCGAAGATGTGCGCGCCGTTCTTCTTCTTGTTGTCGGCGCTGCTGCTCTGCGCGTCACACGCCACGTCTCTGGGAGAGAGTGAGTACTCCANCCGTTCTTCTTCTTGTTGTCGGCGCTGCTGCTCTGCGCGTCACACGCCACGTCTCTGGGAGAGAGTGAGTACTCCACCGCGCTCCGGCGCACGGATGCCAGCAGCGAGAACTCTAACCAATAATGTGTCATTTATTATCAATTTCATTTAAAAATACGTATATTCACGTCATAGGTGTTAAAATATTTTCTGGTACAATTGTTGAAATTTCTGGACAATGAGAAAATTGCGATACCTTTGGTCAGTACCGTACAAAAGTTGTTCGGTATATAATTGGTTAGTAGAAATAATGAAAGTTTTAATCATAGAATAAAGTACTTTGGTTATTTCAGTTTTATTTAAAGTCTAATCTTAATTTTCGGTGTTTTATGGGGTGCATTAACATGCATTACGGTGTTATTTCGGTTATATCGCTATTCACCATACAATCTTGTCACTAACTATGGCAAATGTATTACAGCACGCAAAAAAAGTATCAGACTCATTATACTAAAACTTAATACATCAACGTAGCAAGTATTCGGTCAAGAAAATACTAACAAAGATAGAAACACCTTNTCATTATACTAAAACTTAATACATCAACGTAGCAAGTATTCGGTCAAGAAAATACTAACAAAGATAGAAACACCTTTGATGTTGATAAGGAGTTACTACATTACAATTTTTAATAATATGTCTAGTGTAATGTAGCAAATGTATGATTTCTAGAGCATTTTTAAAATATAAATCTGAAGTAATTTACAAGTCGAAGTAAATGTGAAGTTGCTGCGGAAAGAATGTACGTTAAAGTGCTATAATTCTGAAGGGGAAAAAAGCTAGTATAATTAGCGGAGACGTTGAGGCCCTGCTGCTTGCCCGACTGACGAGGTTCACATCCCTGCTCAGGCCTGGCTGCGGGCGGTGCCGTAGTGCCGTGTTCCGTCTCTACGCAGGCGCGGCGACTCGCGAACGCCCGATCAACCTCACTGCATCATGCTATCTCTTCCATGTTTGAAATTAATGAATATTGCACGTTGCGTTTATTAATACAGTTCAACCCGCGTGGTGTGTATTTTATAGATTTTAAAATTTATTTTCACTTACTGTATACGGATTGTCCAATATTTTGATCACTACATATTTGAACGTGTACAAATAAAAATGTTATTTCTTCACGATAGTTGAAGGGCTAAATGTTAATAATGGCTTGAACGGTATGAAAACCTAGTTTAAAACGTATTTTAGTATACTGGTTACAAAAAATATTGCTCAATTTCATCCCAAAAATAATGGGCTTATTTTTTGGCTTGTGGTTGTAATTATGTTTGCACAAAAGCGTTCACAAAAGTAGGTCACCCTATTAAGTAATGTTTTTATTTTCACTTGCCTTTTGTTTGGTTATGGTGCGATGTAAAGCACGTTTACTGAAACGGATGTTACGGCAGTGTGCGTGAACTTATAAAGTCTTGGTCCCGAGGTGTGGCCGTTTGGCNCACGTTTACTGAAACGGATGTTACGGCAGTGTGCGTGAACTTATAAAGTCTTGGTCCCGAGGTGTGGCCGTTTGGCTATAGTCTATTCGCGGTTTCTTCAAACTTTTTGATACAAACCTTTAAAAAATCACCCCATGTATGACGTGTTTGGTTCTTTCCCAAATATGGCATGTATAACAAGCATTTTGTATTTGTGTTAACATAAAAATATTTTGGTTAAGTTAAACCTTTACTTATAATACACCTATAAATTGTAATATTTCATTTAAAACTAACGATATAATCCCCGGCCGGGTANGTTGGTGATAATTCCACAACTCCTCTCTATCGGCAACAGTTCCTACGAAACTTCTGTGGTAGCTCAAAATATGTCCCTCAGCCTGTTAACCGTTTACGTCATAAGGCGCCAAAAATTCTGTATCCTTTCCAAATATACTCTCCTACAAGATTAAAAAGTATAAAAAGGTTTTAGGCCAAGGGTGTTGCGCCCATAAAGATAAATTTGTTTATGAACTTTGATACAGCTAAACGAACGAAATAAAAGGAGAAAGACGTCGAGAGGCGTTATCACTAAACTGGCCTGCAGAGTTAAAATAATTTCAGCTTGAATATTCATGACTGAAATTATAACCTCCCCGTCTTTACTTATTGGAAGTGAAAAAAATTTATCTGCTCAGCTACAAAACAATTTACAATCGGCTTCGTCTAAAAGTAATGTGTAAATTGATGCGAAAAATGTTTCCTTGGTGTAACTCTCTCAGCCGAACAGTTGTCGAGAAAACAGACAAAGTTTTTAAGGGTTAGTTGGTTGCCTGCCAGGTACACTTACAAAATGTGTATGTTTCCTACACAACCGTTCGCCTGAGAGAGTTACACCAAGGCAACCTTTTTGTCCATTAAGAAGCTATATCACCCCTTATACAGAAATTATTCGTTTTAGTGTCATAACAGAAGAATTATGGTCATTACTGAAAGTATTTCATTATAGAAGCATTTGTTAATAGGTGTTCCCTGATGGTCATTAATACATAGAATTGGGTATTAGTTAATTTTTGCATAAATATGGGTTAGTAGTTCATATATTATGTATGTAATTAAGGGTTAAGTAACTAGCTAAGCTTCTATTGTCACACTTTTCAATAAATCCTCCTTATCAGAAATAAATAAATAAAAAATCGATATGGTGGGTGACACGGTTTTTTAATATTTACAGGATTATGACGTCATTAAAAGCGATAAGCACTTAAGGGTTAANCGAGAAAACAGACAAAGTTTTTAAGGGTTAGTTGGTTGCCTGCCAGGTACACTTACAAAATGTGTATGTTTCCTATACAACCGTTCGCCTGAGAGAGTTACACCAAGGCAACTTTTTTGTCCATTAAGAAGCTATATCACCCCTTATACAGAAATTATTCGTTTTAGTGTCATAACAGAAGAATTATGGTCATTACTGAAAGTATTTCATTATAGAAGCATTTGTTAATAGGTTTTCCCTGGTGGTCATTAAAAGGCTAAAATGAATTAATACATAGAATTGGGTATTAGTTAATTTTTGCATAAATATGGGTTAGTAGTTCATATATTATGTATGTAATTAAGGGTTAAGTAACTAGCTAAGCTTCTATTGTCACACTTTTCAATAAATCCTCCTTATCAGAAATAAATAAATAAAAAATCAATATGGTGGGTGACACGGTTTTTTAATATTTACAGGATTATGACGTCATTAAAAGCGATAAGCACTTAAGGGTTAAACACTTTTGTTGAATAATAGCATGGCATTCCCGGCTTTTACAATGAATGGGGGTGATATTTCCCAACAACGTTTCGCAGATTTCAGACTCAATTCAAGACAACATTCACGGAATTGATCTTTTATCTCAAGTAGCTTTAATTATATTGAACTGAAACCATTTGAAATGTCGATTGTCAAGGGCAACATCCCTTACGAATCACTCTTGGACATATGTCGTGAAAGGTTTTCTATCTCATTTTGCATAGGGAATCGCCTCGCAGCGTCTGTTCCAGTAGTTCGGGATTAACCTGTATATAGGCTGTTCACGGTAAAGTGAGCACTTCTGAGGCCCTAGTTACTTTTTCCTTTCAGCCATTTCTTATCCTTTAACCACCTTTCTTAATATGTATTGCCTCGTAAGTAATAAACACAGTGTGTATATTCCACCAAACTAGGAAGTTTACGTCTAAGGCTAAACCAAAATTAATTTATTGACTATTATTCAAAATGAGAAGCTTTCAAAAGTGCTCACTTTACCGTGAATAGCCTATAGTAACATTTTTTACATATAATAACTTGCAAATTTTAGTATATCAGTAAAAGTATATTTCTGTCACTCAGTTCAATGAGCAAACAATATCGATTGACTAGTATCGAGGATGTTAAAATGTTCGTTGACTCCGCTAAATTTGGAAATGAATGTTAATCGAGTAGAATACGTGGGGGAAATGGGTGCCTACAGGTCTTTCACCTTGGGCGCCAAGTTACCTTGCACCGTCCCCGCCCGCAGGTAAGGCTACTTCTACTCAGGTTGGGAAAATCAATGTTAAAAGTTTTGCAAACAAAAACTTTCGCCACTAGGTAAGCGCTAGTTTCGCGTGCGTACCAGAATTTTCTCCATGTTCTACGTTAAAAAACAGGATAATTGTAATTAACATAAATCAAATATAAAATAACTTCGTATCTTAGTCAAATATTTCACGTTTATTATTCACGTATGTTAAAATTTCATTTAAAAGTGACCTATTTGGAACACTGCGCACCTGGCGGCAGAAAGTTTCCCTATGCCAAACTCTCCCATAAGAAAACTAGTTTTGTTCCTAACCTGGGTAGAATTAACCTTACCGCAGGCCACATTCTGCAGTTCTGCTGGCAAAAAAAAAACAGAGCAGTTTTGAGTAGGTAGGGCTTAAGACCTCGTCGACAGCGAGGTCATTAGAGACGTAGTAAGTTGCGCAGATGAAGGAACAGATAGGAGTCGGATATAGCTATGAACCATCCCAGCATTCACCTGGAGCAATTTCGGGAAACCATGGCAACCGAAATCAGGATTACCGGAGCCAGGATTCGAACCCAGGTCCTACCGAATGCGAGTCCTAAGTTCAACCACTACGCCACCTCGCTCGGTCGCAGTATATGGTCTCGGAAACTGGTTACTATCCAGCCGGCATGCTAGGGATCCCAGACAATATGTAAAATACAGGATCATCCCGTTTTTGGCTAACGCGTCCCGTTGTCCCGAGGAAACTCTTCGAATCCGCATTACGTCCCGTATTTTAGAGTTCAGGATTGGTAAACAAAATATGTGAGTTACAATTGTATTATATTACAAACGTTGCTCTCCGGCATTACAGAGAACTGTTGACGCGTTATTTTCTCGAGGCAAGTGACGTCAACATTGCAGCATGTGCGGTNCCCAGACAATATGTAAAATACAGGATCATCCCGTTTTTGGCTAACGCGTCCCGTTGTCCCGAGGAAACTCTTCGAAACCGCATTACGTCCCGTATTTTAGAGTTCAGGATTGGTAAACAAAATATGTGAGTTACAATTGTATTATATTACAAACGTTGCTCTCCGGCATTACAGAGAACTGTTGACGCGTTATTTTCTCGAGGCAAGTGACGTCAACATTTCAGCATGTGCGATCCGCTTGGCCCACGCCATTTCAGTAGCTTGTTCCGAGAGAAACAGGTTGGTGCTTCCAGAGCATTAATTACTGTACGACTGCTTGTGGTTTTGTTAAGGCTTGAACGTTTAAAACGTTGTAAAGTAAGGGTGTGATTCTACAGAAGTTTTAAAAATGATATTTCCGTTTTTAAAACGCCTTCTTAATTGAGCGGGACAGTAAAACGGAGTATACGTTTTGTAGTGGTTTGTTTAGAATGGAGCATGGCGAAAAGCACGACATTGCCCAGCACATTGCTACGAAAAGACATGAATCTGCATCTTGGATAGATAGAATAATTTTGTATGGTAATGGATGCAAATACCAAACTTTAATCCTCAGTCATCAAGTGTCCTTAACCTCCCCCCCTCCCCTTCCTCCCCAAAGTATCGCGGATCCCTAGGCATGCACGATTTATCCCACATCTTTTATACACATTGACGTAGTATTCTGCAAATTCAGGAGGCGTGAGATAAAAGAGGCTCCTGTGCCTGTTTCAGGCTGCTTTTCAAATGTGCATATAATTGTATTACTGTTTTTAAAAAATGAATAATAAAACACACATACGTATGTGGTTTACTCGGGGTTCGAGCACAGGAGCCCTCGCACCACAAGAGCAAGTTGGCGTGAACAGCTGTCTCCCTAAGGTCCGCTCCGAAAGTGGCTCTCAAACTGTTGTTGCTGAAGTGAGGATGGCGAAAAACATCCGTGGCAGGTTAATCAGCTTTTAAACTAGGCATGCATTTGCCCAATAAAATTCATTTACGATCATTTGTTTACGTTGATGGAAGGAAAAAATCTTTTATTTCGGTTAATTAGTATTTCAATAAAAATATTGTAATCAACTGTAATTACTTTTCTCACACAGAATTGTTTCCGTTCTGTTTTTGCAAGTGAACGTGCATATATTTTTACATAAAAGTTAGCCTGTTTAAAAAAATCCTTCGGGTCATTCTATCGTGAGACTTTGTACGTCCAAATAACTATCGTCTTGCCATCGTAGGACTCTTCAGATTGAGAAAGTTAGAGAAACTAAGTTAATTTCGCTCTGAGATTGGTTCGGTCAAACATACTTTCCTTGGTATTTTCTCAGTTTCGCCAGATCTTCATTTCTTGGCCTTGGTTCACTGAAGCCGTGTTGAATCCTCTTGTGCAATGTGAAAAAGAGCAAGATGAATGCATTTATTTGTTGGACGTTCGTTGCCGGTATCGCTCCAAGAAGTTTACTGCTCTTTTAGTGTGCCAATCTGGTGCTTGAATTGTGCTGCAGTATGTTTGAAACAATAATGTTTTCTGAAGTTACTTCAAGTGTATCCAATGTGCTTATCTGCGGAAATAGCACACGCTTCAGACAGGTAAAAACGGCAACCACCGACTGCCGTTTATCAAACTATTCTAACTGGAGGCTTGCTAAACTATGGTAAAACCCTGCATTATACTCCGTCGCAGATTCTCTACCAATAAAATTATATTAATCACCAATTAAACCTCATTGTAAATGCAACGAGACGAATAACCTGCGAGCCAGTTCAGTGTTCTTGCAAACAGAGGCGTCATAATCACTCGCTTACTTCTGGGTCTCAAACAAGGAAAACCGTTGCAGGTGGACGGGCGCCTTAAAATATATTTTTTTGTGTTATCCGCAGATATGACCAGATGCTACCAGCCATACGGATGTTTCAGCGCTTTATTCCCTTGGACTGACGTCAATCGACCCATCAGCTATCTACCGGAGCATCCAGAGAAAGTCGATACCAAGTTCTGTTTGCTCACCAGAAGAAATCATAACAAGTGTCAGGTAAAATACTCTTTTTCATCATGTATAATTTCATAACGCCCCATCTACGTTGCGAATTATAATAAAGAAGGGATTCCATTATGTGCATTAGATTAGAAACATCGAGCCGATGAGGATGGAGAGAAGTGAGCATGGAACAGCGCCGGAATGCAAGAGCAGGGGAAACAGGAGATCGCCGAGAAAACCAGCTAACCATAAGGCATCATTCGGCATGATTTCCAAGCGCAAAAATCTGGGAGCGACACTGCCAGGAACCGAACCCGGCTCACGTTGGTGGGAGACGAGAGGCCTAGCCGCTGAGCCACGCACGTTAGAAACTGGTGTAGAGCAAAGAGTTAAAATAAAGGTAATAATCACTACAGAAGAAATGAATTGGCAAAATTAACAGAAATGTTTGAAGAAAGTGACTCCTAGCTTCCTAATTAAATAAATAAACTTAAATATCTCTATTATTAAGTATGATTGCGGATAGGATCAAACCACTTGGCATATATTTTATAGTCTCGTTTGTACCATGCTACTCAAAGTTATGAGAAAAAGTGATTTAAAATCCTTTTTCATTGAGTATTAGTAATTGTTACGTTTCATTTTTTGTTACTAAAGAATACTTATACAAATCAAAAGATAAATATAAAAGAATATTGTGTATGGTAGCTCGATTCTAAAATAGGAAGCAGTAGTTAAATATCTCTAGTAAAAATTTACCCAATTTATTTAACACTGGCTTAAGGAGCTATGCATTAATTTATATAATAAATTGAAGACACTCAAGTAATTTACGTACTAAATTAACTTTAGTGTAGGACACAAAACTATGTTCGGCGTAGGACTCAAACCGATAATGTATAGTTAAATTTGCACTGAGCCAGTTATTCCTAATAATATTCTGAGTAATTCAGTTGACTGTCAGGAAAATATTTCTTGATTAACATTTTTTTAGTGATATTTACGTTTATTCGAATACTCTTCAACAAAAACTCTATTCTGTTTGCAGTTCCTGTCTCCAGCCGACCCAAATACGTTCTACTGGGCGAATGTGAATCAACATGACTTCACCTACGTCATATGTCACGGATATGTGGAGAACGGCAGAAAAGCATGGATTAAGGTATTTTCTCAATTATTTGTTAATAAATTTATACTGTACATAACTATATATCATTTCGAAATTAACGTTCAGGGGCTATTCAAATAATGGTCTCTATCCGAGTCATCCCAATGGTCGCTATCCCAGAGGCAACTAACATTCTCACAACCATGACTTTGCGAATAATATTTTATAAGAATCCACTAATTTTAGGGTACAATTTTTATAATTCAAGTCTCTGATAAAATATATTCAATAAAATTTTAATTTTCCTTCTCGTTTACCAATATTTATAATTGCATAGCCCATTCATGATTTGCTAACCAAACGTCGTTTCAACATGTTTCCGAAGACCGGTTAAGTGAGGGTCGAGTTCCAAGCTGTAAATCATGGGGTTTTGTCCTACGGCGGACATAGTTGTTTGTCCTACACTACAGTTAATTTAGTGCCTGCAATATTCGCCAGGCGGTATCATATTCAGGTAGCTGAGCTAGTCTTTGTGGCTAGTAGGTTAAAGACGCCATCTATGGTGCCAAGAGCCCCGCTTTCGAGGCCCGTTAAAAAAAACATGGTGGTGTGTGTTTTTTAAAATGTAAATTTAAGAACATCTTAATTTGTCAGGTCGGGTCACTTTAATTCCCTCTACATCTTCGGCATAAAAACTGCGGTGTTAATAAAAAAAATTAAGCAAAAGAATATAATAAGCAATAAGATCGTCACTTTGAAAATGTAGAAAAGTAACTCACTCTTTAATAAATTAAAGTATGAATACTGCGCTCCACTTTATTGTTCGCAGTGGAATTATAAGAGCTCCAAGTTCAGACAGTCTCCAGCGTGAGAAAATTAAATGACCAGTTGAAAGGAAGACATCCCTTCGAACGGCCTATGTTAAACAATTTCTTCACCCTAAAAATGCAAGTCATTGTTCTATGGAAGGGTGGGAATTCGAGGGCGGCGGTGTTCCTTTAAGAACGACTCACACTGCACTGGTAGCGACAAGCTGAGAGGACAGGAAGCTGAACAGCCTATCAGGTAGCGTCCTTCAGCTTCGCCCGATAAGTAGAACTCGCTCATCATTTGTGGCACACGGAAAAAGCCAACTTTGCTGATATTTCTAGAGGAACCCCGTTTCACATGCTCGTGTCAATAAATGCGTTAACTTACAACGCGAAAGTAAAATAGTATTCTACAATCGTTACATTTATGGTATGTTCAGTGTAATAAGTGGAGCAGGATACAAGACTCGACACATATGAAAATTAAAATAAGTTTTTTAATACGCCAATAACTAGCAATCAGCTATAAATATTTTGCAGATGTATACAAAATTGACTAACATTTTATAATAAGAAAATAAAAAATTGGGAAATTGAAATTATCGAAGTACTGTTAACTAAAAACAGCTGCGCTTTATAGTTTATTGCCCGTTATTTATTTCAGAATTTTTAAATTAAATAACGAACTAACCAGTGTGGTCGTGAAATAGGTTTTTCTAGCCCAGCTTCAGAACGGCAAAGCAGACGATGCATTTACAGGAGAGCAGGTCTATGATACGTTTGTTTGCTCGCCGTTGTCGAGTACATGTGAATGAGGCTCTACGGACCAGACACGTCTGCCTGAGAGGCTACGACGTTGGCAGAACTGAGGGGACGAGCGTTAAGGGGAATCCGTCCCCGCCATCTGTGATTTTTAGAATTTTCGCAAAAACCTGCATTATAAATTTTGTATTGAATTTTACGGAACGACATGACACAGGACATTCCTTTGTACATTTTCTGAAGATGGTATTGCTTGACTGCTGAGTTTAGTTTAACTGCTCTAGTCGCCTATAGGAAAAATCACTTACTTCATCCTAACTGTTACTAGTTAAAAATTAATAAAGGCAGTGAAAATGTAACAACTTGATAAAGCATGAGAAGCTATTATTTATGCTGTGCCGTGCAAAAAATTTCGTTAAATCAACTGAAATTTAAGTTATGGAGAAATATGGATAAACCCAAGATGGCTGGAGCTGATCTCCCTTAAGGGATTCTCATCAGGGGAAGTACAGGTCGAAGAACCTCGTCAAAGAAAGTAACCTCCCTTTCATCTCGAGCGGCAGGGGAGAAAAAGAGAGGAAGATGAGGATAGAACCCGAGAGGGAAGACGAAACAAAGGCGAGGGATTAAAGCGGGAACATTTGGCGAAACTTGGCTCGCCATCAGCGCGCACAAACACGCTCGCGAAAGCCGCAGAAATGTCCACAAAGCCTCGCCGCCCGCCATCTCTTCAACAGCGGGATCCTCCGCAATTCTCCTCCGCGGCGACCGCGAACAGCACCTGGTACCCGTGCCACCACCGCGAACACAGACAGACAACAAAGTCACGCCGCTTGTTTGTACCGTGGCTTAGTGGGTTACGCGATTACTTCTCACCTTGCGGAGTTATCGGAACTCGCTACCGCCCTTTCGGGAAACCAACGTGTTCCCCGAGGGACAGCCAACGTAAGGAAACTACACTCTGGCTTGATTGTTATGTTTGCTGGGTTGGTAGTAAGAGGAGGCCGATATGAAACTCCTCAGTTACGGAATCGCCTATTTACAACGACCATTAACTGCATTCTTAGATAACGACCTGATGTCCAAGCTGATCACTGGTTCAAAAGCCTGCCCGTGGTTCCTTGGCGATTACAGCCACGGAATACACTAACTTGTCATGCAGTTTTATTTTATTTTGAACAGCGGTAGGTGATTACACATAATGCCTATTACAATTTGTCAGTTAGACGTGTTAAATAAAAATAATAATAACAGAAAACTAAAGACATAATCAACGAATAAACTTTTAAAATCTTATCTTTAATTTTTGTCTAATTCATACACATGCGTAACATTCAAGTTGAACAATAACCTATTTGCGCACTTTTAGGATGTAACGCCATGAATACATTTCACTATACTTGCAATTCTATGAGAGCCTAAGTCTACTTGTAGGTTTGGAAATTTCTTTCTAAGTAACTTAAGAGTAGGATACAATAATATTTAAATAATTTAATAATAAAGTGAATTATAGTTGTAACGGTTAAACTTAGTATATCATTTTAAACAAAACGTAACATTTTGTTACTTTAAAAAATAAATTAGTTTTTAATACAACAATATACTTAAAAATAATAATACATTGTGAATATTTTGCTTTTGACAAGCCAAAGTTATTTTGGAGGGATCGGTTTATGCTAAAATACTAAGAGTTTTAGAAGTGGAAATATGAAGCATAGGTACAGTATTTTTATAGCCTTGAAAATATCTGCACCGTAGATCTTAATTAAGTAGAACTAAGTACTAGTTATTAACGATATTTCTGTATTGGTTTATGAAGTGTTTGATCTGTTTTCCTTAAATGTCGACATCGTTAGCTGGATTTTTATCACATGCAATTTTTTGCCCCCTCTGAAATTAATTATGTTTGGTTCACGGTTAATTGGGAAATATTGAATCACAAATTTTCAAAACTGATAATTTGAATTTTACCTTCTTTAATTATATGTTGCCCATACCTGCAAGTATTTTGACGATAACACAAATTGGAATAAGTGCAATAATTTTCCTGGAGGCAACAATATACAAAATCTGGTCTTCGTCGGAAATGTTTTCAAAAATCAACCAACACGAGTCTATTATTAATCATAATTTAGAAGTATCTCCATTCTGAATGTTTCAGAAAGTACATAATGAAAAAAACTTTCACCAAGCAAGTGTATGTAATAAAATATTATATCGGTTTCTTTTTTGTTTCGTACGTTTCTGATTCGCTAGACTTAACAGTTGCTACTCAATCGTAAACAGCTAAATTCTTTATTCTTGTACTCGAGTAATAAGTACAAAACATTATTTCTCCAGTACTAAATCATAAACTATAAACCAACCTTTGTGATTGGTTCTCATGTACGCCGAACAGACAGAGAGGAAAGCTAGCAGCTAATCTGAAGCCGTCTTCTTTTTCCGCGCGAGCCACGCCGGAAAGTTCAGCTCACGCGGAAAATTTATCTCCCAGAAAGAGCTGGCTTCGCCGACATTTCCCACAATGCCACTGTTTCAATATTTAAACAATAGTTTCTCAGCTTATCAACGTATACCTGTTGGTGTAACTGTCTGCAGTGGTTTAATGCATGCAGCTTTATAACGAAACCCGTCAATCGGAATGTTAAATTTACTCACAACTCTGCCATTTATTGCAGTTTAGAAATGAACCGATAGGTAGCACTAAACTATATACTGTACTTTTTTTGGAGATATAAAATAAAATTGTAGACACTCACAAATCATTCAATAAAATTCGCATGACACTAGAATGACGAACGTGATAAAACACATCGCGGCGTTTAGTTTGCTGTCCACGACTTACTTAAAATCTTGCTATTAAACATAAGGAACGGACCGGCGTGGTCGTAAACAAAGCTTCCGTCCAAACAGCAAAATAGCAACGCAGTAGATCCGCTTACACGTGAGCAACCATAGGTTATGTCTCCTCTGATCAGCTGATCGACGTAAATACGAATCAAAATTCAAGGAGCAGGCATCCCCGCCATATTGGATTTAAACGTATATTATTCCTCCATAACTCAATTTCTGTACTCAGTATTTAAAAAGTAATCTTGTCAAGGCACGGGGAACATATTTACAGTTATTTCTAAATACAACTTTTTTTTTTCTTCGCGTGATTCCGTTTCACGTTTGTGACCGTGATCAGAGGTTACCTCTTAATTTAATAATTTTTGTTTCACATTGAAAAATATAGATATAGCGTAAGCAGTACAAACTTCAAAATGTCTGTTAAGTTGTCATCTATGTCATGCCAAGCTTTAATCTTCAATGTCGGGTCATAAAGTTTGACTACAAAGATTTGTAAAACAAAATTTAATATCGACAAGCAGAGGCACGTGAAATTCTCAAATTCTTTTGGTGACAGGCTAAAAGTTCATGCAAGTTTTCTCTAGTGTTTATTTTATGCTTGGGCTACATAGGTTTCAACTCTTTAGTCAGTAATAACAGAAAGATACAATATGACCGTATATCGTGAAATCAAGTTAAGTAAAAAAAAAATGTCTCACCACAATGGCAACAGCCGATGAATAAACAATTGTGGTCCTCCTATGTAAAGAAATGAAACGTCTAGGCTGCTGCTAAGTGGATTCGCGAAATTTGCGTACCTCTGTCGATAGTATCCCTCCCCATTAAGGCCGTATTTCACGATAATTTTTATTCCATTACCTGAAAAATATATATATAAGGAACGCATAAATGTAATTATTTGTAGTCAAAAGATTATAATATTTAAAATATGACATGGAAAAGTCGAAAATTTCGGAATATGGGAGCCCAAATTTCAATGCTCTTAATTAACTTTTCCAAATAAATCACGTATCAAGTGATCTATATCGTAAACACAACATGTTAATTAAGTATCAAGGGTATTTAACAATGGGTACTCAAGTACTGGTATCCTGAATCTCGTACAAAATGGGTATTGATGTTTTCGCCAACACATTTTTATTCCTCCAAGAGAAGCTAATAAATATTAGTTTTATTTTCTCTTGGACGAATAAAAATGGGTTGAAAAAAATATAAATGTGTATTTGTAAATATATTAAGGGTGCTAGTAAACCAGTACCGATTGTTTCATGTACTTGATACTTAATTGATATGTTTTGTATATTATATAAATCACATGACATGTGAATTATAGTTGGCAAAGTAGTAGCATAGAGACTTGGGTTCCCATATTCGGAAATTTTCGAATTTTCAATGCCGTATTTTGATACCTATAATCTACAAATAATTATATTTATGTGGTCCTTATATAAATATTTCTTCAGGTAATGAAATAACAATAATGTAGAAATATGGCGTTGAGCAGGCGCCGAGGAGAGACAGTTGGTTACACTGGAGGGTGCTTGTGTTGTCGCAGAGGCTGGCCGGGGAGCTGCTGAAGAACAGGAATGCCAACGTCATCCTCGTGGACTGGGGCGAGGGCGCTCGGCCGCCCTACGCACAGGCTGTTGCCAACACACGCCTGGTGGGCGCCATTGTCGCACAGCTGCTCAGCAACCTGCGGGTAAGTGCCACGCCCCAGCGACTACACTACGGAAGTCTAACCCTTACCGAAGTATTATCCAAGTCGAGGTTCTGCCGTGCAGGGAACATGGGGTACTGGAGTGGAGAGGTTTTGGTAGCTATTAACATCGGGGTCTTGAGAACCGATGAGGTTGAAGCGAGATGAGTTTGGAGCAGCGTCGGAATGCAAGAGCACTAGAAAACGGGAGACCCTCGAGAAAACCCGCAGACCAGAGGCATTCTCCGGCACTATTCCCACGAGCGAAAATCCGGCAGCGACTCCGTCGGGAATCGAGCCCGATTCGCCTTGGTGGGATGTGAGTGCTCTAGCCGCTGCAACATCGCAGCTCCCAAAAATATGGTAGAGTGCACGCCCGAGTTGCGCTGTAGCCACTCCGTGTCCCAAAAATTATACTGTTGACCGCACATGACTTTCACATTTGTATTTGTGTGAAGAAGGTCAATTTTGGGTAGTTGCGCAGAAGAAAATTGTTCTACCTCATCTTCAGTCTATGGGTTCTCTAGTTTAAAGAAGTTTAGACAACTGAAAAATGAAGCAGTAGGAAATAACCAGTAAACAGTGGCCTCCACTAATTGAATTGACATAATAATGAACCTTCTGCAAAAGTTCAACCAATAGAAAAACATTTTTACATTATGTTACTTGAAATCAACATTAACGAAGGATTTTATATAATAGTATTTTTTTTTTTTCAGTCAGCTGGTTTTTAAGGAGAAACCGACAGAAATAAATCTTAAAATTTCGTTAGTTGAAGTGCCTGGCTAAGCTTAAAACTTCGGAATTGATTTTTCTAGTTTCCGATTTTTTCTTCTATGAAACTTTAGTATACAATAACGTCATTGTGTTCGATTTGAGCCAAGGCTATGGAAAACTTTCAAAGTTCTAATGCGTTAAATATAGAGCATCTTTAAACAAAATATTTACTCTCTGCAAGTTGCGCAAATGTACAATGAGTAATCAGGTATTTTTTATCTTTGGATATTGTAAAATGGCTTGCTTTATTTTGCATGTTTTAATTCTGATGTTGGTGGCACTACCCTATTTGTTTAAGTAGCGTTCGCACCTGATAGTTCGTGAACGTGTATTTTCATGAATATTCCCCCCCCCCCCAAATGGTTTTTATAGTACAATTTCACGTCCATGATTATGACTTATATTCTCTCATATGCATTTTTTATTGTATGAAAGAACCGCGGGAGAACGGTGCAATCGATGAAGTAGCACAGAAAACGTAAACCAGATTTAAAATAAAAATTGAATATAAGTGGACGATGTCAAGTGCCTACAAAGCGATCGCTTGTCGTTTGTCTTGTGTTATAAAATTGGCATTACCGTATAACCTACTACGGCGAACAAATGAATAAAATAAGAAAGTGCCGTTATACGTTGCAACTCTTTCTTCGTACTTTGTACGCTACTTGAGGCGTGGCCACGCACGATGAGGAGGAACACTTCGTTTACACGCCCTCACCACTTTTCTAATCAAACTATAAAGTGTTACCGACCACTAACGGCATATACTTTCAAGGACACGCTGACTGCTATGCTTTTACTAAAGTTGGCAGCGACGTAGGAAAAATCAGTGCCGTGCATCGAAAATACATTAAAAGTGTAATTAAGGCTCTCTCTCATCCAACATGTTAAATTTTTCATTTATGTGCCACAAAAAGTATCTTATTATTTCTTATAGCGCGTTTACACATTATAAATGTCCTCAAATGTAGTCGCCAAATATTATCCACGCATGGCCTAATAATTGTGAAACGGCAAGAACTATCGATAATTTTAAGTTGACGCTGCACTAATTACGTTATTATTACTTGGTAATGTATATTTTATAATAGCGGAAGGCTACAAAATGAGATGAAAAGTAGATCCTAAGCCGGGCTTTCAACAGCCGTTATTTAACCGTGAACAACCATGCCGAAGAAGCCCAAAGTCGAGTTTCTGCCGTCTTACAACTATATTGGTGCATTCTGAAACAAAATATTTACTGGCTACACTTCGCGCAAATATACAATGTACAACTACTTAGATTCTCCCTTTAAAGCTTATATAACATATGTATACATACTTTCTCTCTTTCTCTCTCATTCTCTCTCTCTCTCTATATATATATATATAGATGGTGTTAGCACAGCTTTCTTCCTGCAGGCCTATGTGTGTATCACGTCTGTTAGCACCCGACACATGTTTTGTTAAATGAATATTTACGTGAAATTTGTGTAAGTAGTGTTTCAGCTCCAGGATTAAGATCCATAGTCTTTACAGTGCATCCGTACTATGAAATAACTTTGAAGTAACGTTACAAGCAATAGTTGCTTATAAAACATACTTAACGCCAAAAAATACAATAGAGGCTGGCAATTTCATGCGTATCGTCAGTAAATAACTAAATGAAATAAGGTTTACTATGTATGTTGTTAAGCTGCAAATATTTCCTTGTATGCTTCTCAGGCCCCTAGCCTTTAACACACCACATATTTTAACTGACTAATTAGTTCATTTCTTGTGAAAAGCTCATCACCATATGAGAAATTATGCCTGTGATAATTTTGGATTCGTATATCATCTACCTGGGCTTTCAAGGTTATGGAAAATGGATTACACATCAATTTTTTTCGCATTTTTGTTAGGTCATTTGGCGAATGCGACCACCGATATATTTGTAATGTGTCATAAGTATGACTGCACCTCAACGTAATTTTCCAGCTTTAAATGTGTCAAGTCATATCACGTGTATGATATTTATTAAAGAGTTTATAATGCGAATGTTAACATAATAGTTAAGAGACAATGTCCTCAGTTAACAGTTACGCTTTAACTGGCCTCCTTGTATGCATTATTATGTAACATTCTTGGGTATAAAAAAGCAAGCAGACCATTTGAAAAAATAGTGAACTGAAGTGGGAAGGAATGATATTATATCCTTTTTAGATGCGCCTAGATGAATCATTTTACAATATTTCTGAGACAGTTACACCCAAATTTATAGTTTTTTTAATAATCAACAATTTTAAATTAATGCAAAGCTTTTCACTGCATAAGTACATAAACATTTTGCAGAAACAAATTTTATTATTTCTTTAAAGTAAATTATCTCAGTTCTGCAAGTAACTTAGTTTTTATTGACGTAACTAGAAACTAAATGGGATATAAATATGATATGAGATGTCTGCAAACCGCGCTTTGATTAAATTAATTTTTTTTAATTGTGATATTTCTGAGAGGTAGATATATCCAATTCCATGAACACAATTTCCAATCAAGTATTGATATCTGAAATAACCTTCTCATTGACGTAGGTGTATTGGTGTTGCGTGGAGCAGACACAAATGTACTTAACTTAAGTGTATTTTGTAATGTTTGCAGATCGTTGGTGTCCAGGGAAGCCGAGTACACTTCATCGGCCACAGTTTAGGAGCGCACATTGGTGGATACGCAGGACACATTCTACACTCGCAGTATGACTTCAAGCTGGGCAGAATAACTGGTGAGAACCATAGCTTAGAACTTCCTTTTACGACAATGATCATCAAGTTTGTCTTTGCCAGTACGATTGTATTAGTCTCTGCGTGGCGGAATGTCAGTATTACGAAAACTCGTTCCTTTAAGGTTCCATGCCGTTTTCAATTTTTACCACTAGGGGCTCCCCCTTACATCTTATAACCATTCTTTGTAACACTTCAACGAGTATAATTGGAATTTTTAAATTAATATAATAAATATTTGTCACCTCCGTCAGCTGTACGTTAGAGAAAAGGTGGCATCTCGCAAAAAACAAACAGACGAAGAGAAATTTCTTTCGAAAGGAAAAATTCTGTTACCCGCAAATTCCCGTTTGCCTTTTTTTTAGCGCAGTAATGCTTCAGCTATGGCGAAAACTGCGTGGATGACGATATATCTGCCTCGTCGTTATTGCGATGGCGGATGCAACGAGCAGAAAAATAAACAATTATACACATCAGCATCTGTCGACAACAGAGAAGAGTGTAAAAAAAAAAAAGACGTACAAATTCTGTGAATTCCGTTATTTATGAGTTATATCGATAAATCGACAGAGATTTTGAACACTCGCGCTTCCATGAAAGCCACGAGGACGGATCCTCTCAAGGTGACGTCACACGCGTTTCGGTATATTATCGGCACATTTGTCTTATCGTAGGGTTTAGTGGGTACGTCCCGATATCTAGTAGATAAGATAGGTACGCAGTATATTTCGTGAGTCATCAGTTTTGCGGTTCAAGCTTCCACCAAAAAATAGCTTGATGCCTTTATTTATTTATTTATTTATTTATTTCCCCATGAAAGGTGAGTATTTGAGTGTGGGGGAAAGGTATTAGTATATTTTTCCCGAAAATTATTTTGCTCGAGATTAATGCGTGATACTCTACGCACCATAATACGGCGTGCGACAATACAACACAACCAAAGAGATTGGTGGTCAGTCTTTCCGCCTACACTCTTCAGTGTTTTGCAACTGGCGTTTCTTTTAATTTGAACTTCTCAGTTCGGAAAGCGCGACTAAATTGAAACTGGACTGTGCTGCCAAATAATTGTATGCAATAAGAGGGAGGGCACACCTATTAATTTTACGAAGGCGGCAGGTCTCAACATCAGTTTTTTTTTTAAGGTTGAAGATCACGATAGCACTATTATCCAGAGAATAATGTTTTAATTCTACGCTGTTTCTGATATTTTGCAAAAATCAAATTTCTAAACTCGATTTTCAAGGGCGTTTATCTCGTATAGGAATTGAGTTAGGCCATAAGTTGTGTTGCATATGACTACCCCCCGAAATATTTCGACTGAGTTTACGAAAATGACTTGGTATGTGGTTCCATTAGATGCACAGTCACGCACATTTACCATTTAATTAGAACTTAAACTTGGCATTTCACGATTCGTTTGTGATGCAGTTCAGCTTTTTTGTTCTTGTTTGAATTTCAATCCAGATTTGTAATTTTTTCATATCAAATTTGTTTTTAATCTTCATTTCAAGTTGGGTCGATTGCACGTTTGATCTTTTCTTAATTCTGGAAATTTTCTAGTCAAATATGAATTTTTTTCGTATTTATCGCTGCTGATGAGAACTGTAATATCTCACCATTTTAAACGATAAAAAAAGCACTCCCTGCAGACGAGATTGCCACGGCCTTACAAACTGACAACCAAGTTAAAAAGTAAAATTCCCGGATAAGACATGATTTTAGATTTAAGGCTCCGCTTCACCCCTTTTACAGATATTCGTCGTTTTCGTGTCATAGTCTCAGTTCCAGAGGTATTGTTGGAAATGTTTGATTATAGAAAATTTACAATTTACTAGTTGCTTAATACGTTTGTATTAAAATATTACTGTATGTTATTTCCTGCTTACAAAATGGCAGAAACTTACCGATAAAATATAAATATGTTCTTGGCATTTTACAACAAGTAAATAACACATTAAAACTACGCACAAAAATATTAAACAAATCGAAAAAAAATGTAAATTTTCTGCAATCGTACATTGTCAGTAACTATGGTGAACACGAAATTATGACGTGAAAACGAAGACTTTTTCCAAAAGGGATACCTAGATCACAGCTAGATATCTCCTTCCTGAAACAAATTATTATAGGTAGCGACCGTACAACCAAATTAAAACGGAGTCAAGTAGTGGCGATGTGCAGAAAATGACGGCTTTTAAAGCAGGGCATGCACTTGCTCCGCTCGGATCGGTTAAGCTATGAACGGACCTTCCAGCCAAAATAAAGATGAAAGTTATCTTATGGCGCAACCCGTGCACTACATCGGCCCGGCGCGGCGGCTGAGCCGAGCCGTTGTAAGCTGCCGTGTGAAAATGTGCTTTTTTACCTTTGCCGAAAGGCTCATTCCGAGCCGAACCGATCCGAGCTTAATAAATGCGCGCTCTCAGTAAGGCCCCCGCCCACCTAGCGCTCGAACTGCGTTGCTCAGTGTCTGAAATATACACGTCCAGTTTGCCGAACTTCAAAAATAACGCACAGTTAGGACGAGGTCTGTCGAGTGCTTTCAATACGTCGCGCACATTAGAAACGCTGTTTCAGAGCACTCCACAGCTGAAGACAGTTCTTTCCAAAGTGTCAGAGGGGCCGCGGTGGTGTAGAGGTTAGACTACTCGCCTCCCTCCAAGGCGGTTCAGGTTCCATTCCCGGCGAGGTCACTCCTGAATTTTCTCATGCGTGAATCGTGCCGGACGATGCCGCTGGTCGGCAGGTTTTCTCGGGATCTCCCGTTTCCCCCCACCCTTGCATTCCGGCACTGCTCCATACTTACCTCGCTTCACCCTCATCGGCTGTAAAGACCTCGATGTTAAGAACCGCTTAAATCTCTTCGCTCGCTCACTCGTGAATTGATTCTATGAAAAGCTATGCTTCCAAATCTCGTCCGTTTAGTTTACTTTCCCAATAAAAATTGTGTTTTAGTTTATCATGCTCATTCGGGTAGCTTACGGTTGACCGATGTGTTTCAGTCCTTCGGTTTTTTATGGACATAATTTTTTTAGATTGTGCTTTTTAACTGACTTTAAAATAAAACTTATTAAATATACGCGAAATGTTTTTAAAATGAAGGAATATAAATAATTTATTGCCCATAAGGCATACGGCCAGCGTGTTAACCCATTTGGACGTAGTGTACACAATTGTCTACGTAACACATATGAAGGTAATTTTTTGGCGCTGTTGTACGCCACGAGGCTCATTGGCCAATGATATTCCTTGTGATGAACTGATTCGTAAACAGTTTTACTGGTCCAGGTTATGGTTGGTTCATATTACTATGTCCGAACACCAAGCCTACAGCACATTGGTAATGGCAACGAAACAAGTGTTATATCAAATTAAGCACAGCACGCATCATAAAATTCCTTGCTTGCAACGCCTGAAACCGTAACTGAATGTAGGTCTGAAAGGGTCAAAACAGGATTTTCGTATTTGCCGGTAGAGAAACCCTGGGATCCATGTTTGCCTAATGTGAAGTGAGGCGTTGCCGTTACAGAACAATGCGCTATACCACAGAATGATGCAGGGAAATGTTAGCGTGTAAGTTGGTAGTGTAAGTGGCACGTGACGTGAGTGAGTTGGCGGGTTGCAGGCATGGACCCGGCGGCGCCGCACTTCTCCGGCACGCTGCCCGAGGTACGCCTCGACCCCACCGATGCAGACTTCGTCGACGTCATACACTCCGACATCTCCAAGTTCATCAAAGGCGGTGAGTTACTCTGCCGAGCTCTCCACTCTAGGGGGGCGATCCTTCCACCAAGGCGGGCCGGGTTCGATTCCCGGCGCCGACGCTCCCTAATTTTCGCACGTGGAAATCGTGCCAGACGATGCCGCTTATCGGGCGGGTTTCTTCGGGGCTCTCCCGTTTCCCCCACCCTTGCATTCCGGCACTGCTTCGTAGTCACCTCACTTCACCCTCATCGGCTTTCAAGATCCAGCTATTAAAAGTCACCCGAATATCTCCACTCTGTAGGAGACGAGGAGGAGAGTGTGTGTAAAGTCTGTTCACCGTAAACTGAGCACAATCAACCTCAGGAAGAAAATTATATATACATATATGGTACAGTACACACCGGTGTGTAGGTTACCAGTTAAATTAGCTGCGAAATAATGAGAATATTTCTAAAACTTCGCATAGTTTTGCGAGCCTTGCGTTTGCATTTATGACCACATAAGTAATTGTTTCTTATTTTATACACATAAGAGTAAAAAATTAGGGTATTATTAACATATTAGCTTTCCCTAAAGTTTCTGAGTTACACTTCGATAATGCACGAATATACTGTGTACCATATAAGAAGGCCACATTCTTGACAGTTGACAATCGCCGTGTCTTTTCGTTTATGTATCCATTCGCCATCAACAGGCGTGTCAAGAATAGGCTTTGATGTGGCGAGTCAGCGCGTCCAGGAGGTGCTGCTCCATGTGGCAATTGGTGAACTGCTTGGGTGGCGCTGCATTCGTAAACGGAGCTTGGTGGACGTGTGTAGGGTCGTTCGTAAACGCGGTACACGAAATATATGTTACTTTAAAAATTATACAGAGCTCGTGGGAAAATAAAATTATTTGTATATGCGCGTGAATACGTTATTTTAAACAACAAAACTATAATATGTTTCTGGGTGTAGTTCGGGATATGGATAACAGATGGCATGGAAGGGCATATTGCAAATGATGGTGCGCTTTTAACTCACAAGATGGCAGCACCTGGTTTGAGAGTCTGGAAACTTTGGATTTTTTCGTCACATTTGGATACGTATCGTTTTATTGTGCATCTCATTTTGAACACCTATACATTACTATTTTATCACGAAGTTTCGTTTCTAAAACTAAAAACTGCTGTTTTATGACCACGTAAAATAAAATGTATTAATTAATCTACGAACTCTTTCTTATCCGCGTATCTTCTGCTTGTGTGATGTGCTTCGGCACTGCTCTCAGAATAGCCAACGTAATATTAACTTTTGTTCGTTCGTGCATCAGCTGATACAGGATTTTGTAAATGGCAGGTTATTTGTTTTCAATATATTAAGTTGCCACTCACTGACTGTCAGAATGTGACCTTCTTATATGAAATGAACTATAACGTGAGACGGTCCTTGGAAACGTTAATTACAGTCCATTCACGGTTACTTGCAACTTTTCTGAAGCCCTGCTTAAGTTCTTCTTCCAGGATATTCCTCCGCCTAATACAAACGAAGTGTAGAAAATTACACCGGTGGGCCGACCCACCGCATTCGTGCGTACTCAGTGTAATATTATTTTCCATAAGAATTATTTCTTACTTCGCATTACCAACACTCCTATTTTTTTCTTTTCCTTATTCATATTAGTTATAAATTAAATATTGTAATTTACACTTAAAATATTAGTAAAGTTTAATTTAATTAAAAGTAATGTACTTTTACGTTAACAGAACTATAAAACGATTGTGATGCATGACGTATTTGGGCAACAACCACGCACGTCATGCATTGGGTGTTTTTTCAAAGGGTTGATTCTAAAAGTGTGAAGAAACCGCGAATAGACTATATACGCATGTCGGAAGGATACAAAATGAGAAAAAAGTATCTCCTGAGCAGGGCTTGGAAAAGTGCCCAATTGACCATGAACAGCCATTAGCAATGTGTAACAGTGGAAATGTCCGCCCATGTCGTGTCCTTGCCTCTCCCCGGGTTCAACTCCCGTCGCCTGCCCTTGATAAGTGGTCCTGGCAAACCCCTGCTGCGGAAGGCAGCAGGGTTTCACGCTTCCATACTGACAGGGGCTTGAGACGGTTTGCTGGTGGCCTTGAGCCCCGATGCTTAGCTATCCGTCAGCCTTACTGCTACTCATTCCTCTGTCCATCGGTGCTAAAGGCGAGGTCACGTGCCAGTTTTGTGCTTTGCGCAACAAAGAATTGCCGGAGCCGCTGTCACACTCTCCAATATTCCACTTCAAATATATTCGACAACAATGAAATTTGAAGACCGAGCGTGACCATCAAATTTTCCCATCCAACAAATCTTATCAAATAATCTTGAATGTGTTTGAAATTGTGTCACTGTAATTTTTTTTTTTTTACTGGGAGGATCTAGGCTGTGTTTTTATTTATAAATAATTTTCAAAGTGAGATACTGCTGTTGTAATTCCAAGCAGTCCTTTCCAGGAAGAAATGAAACGAAAATTGTGATGTATTTTCATCTCTTTCCGAAATTATTTTATATAAGAGATCATTCCTGCACAGATAAATTTAATGCCTATGGGTTCTTGATATTATTTTGCAATAATCACTTTAACAACATTCGTGCTCAAAGCTCCTTTATATTTCGTATACAAAAAGTTTTCGCCATTTTAAAGTTTCGTTATGTCAGAAACGGGCGTATTTGTCATGTGCGATTCTAATTGGCTGAGCCGCCAAACATAAAAAAAAGTTATTGTTAATCCAATATTCAAAATGGTTTATGGAAACTAGAGCAAGCCAATTTTTCCAGATAAACATGGCGGCGATAATGACGTGTATGTGACGTTATAACCATTCTGTTTTATTTGGCCAAGTCTGTTCCAAGCAATTTAACGGAAATATTTGATAGTGTGACAGGGCGTTGAGGCATATGAGGGGCGTGCCTGGGTAACAGTTAGCTGCGTTTCCGGAAATTTACCAGTGCATCCACCAATGAGAACTGGACGTTCGAAAAGTAGTGTTTCAGTTGAGTTCGGTTAAACCGTTGGTCTTCGACGTGAAAATGTAGCCTTAAAATCCGGTGGAATTTGTGGATATGCAACAAAACATTAACCTATGAATTTTAGAACGTTTTCTCTCTAAAAAAAAAAAGAAAAAAGAAAAAGAAATAAAGTTAACTCACTCTCATTTTGCAATTTTTGAGCATTTCGAAATATATAAAAGTAATTTGGACGTCGATTTTTACAACTGGGCGATGAAAACTTCAGAATGTGTGTGTGTAACTGCATTATTTTGCGTCTGGAAACAGACAAAAAATCACAGCTGAAAATCGATCAGATGTTCGAAAAACGCCTCAATCGGTCATGGAAGCCACCAAGATTATTTCCAAAGGGAGGCACAGGAACTAGTTTAACAAAATACAATATAATATGAAATACAAAAACACGAACCGTTACAAACTAAAATTATTATGGAAAAACAGGTAGGACTCAGTTAATCCTCCCAGCAGGATTAGAATTTTGGATTTCGGTCGCTAGTAAATGATTTATTTGTTATAAAGATCGTAATTTCACTCATTTACGAGAGTAATTATGACGACTAATATTTTGTAAACGATTTCATAGAAAAATCTAGCTTCCATGGGAGAAACAGTGGCTCCCCCTTAACCCCTCCTGCTGACGCCCATGCAACCAGTGTACACCGGTGTATCAACTCATGGTGGATGCATCGCTGAATTTCCAAAAACGCGGTAGCCCTCTCGCGTTTCTAGGCCTCGGACTTGGTGCTCGTAAATGATGTGACGGCGGGGTTTGGGTTTGAACCACCGCCACTGCGGCTTCCTCGCCGCGCGAAGCTGCCATTGTGAACGCCGGTATCTGGCCGGCACGCTCTTGTGGACCGCAATGCGCATTGCGCTATCTCCTCTGTGCACAGGTTTCGGCATGGGCGAGCCGGCAGGTCACGTCGACTTCTACCCCAACGGAGGCGAGAACCAGCCTGGCTGCGACGAGAGTGCCAGCTTCTACTTCAACCTGGGCACCAGCTTAGTCGAAGGTGAGCGAGCCTGCCTTTTACATCCGTCTTCAACCGGAGCAGGGGTCGCGGGGGTGTAGTGGTTAAACTACTCGCCTCGCGCCTTCCGGCGGGGAAGCGTGTGGGAATCGTGCCAGAAGATGCCACTGGTCGGCGAGTTTTCTCGGGTCTCTCCCGTTTCCCCTCTCTCATTCCGGAGTCGCTCCATGCTCACCTCGCTTTCGCCCTCATCTGCTCTCAAGACCTCGATGTTCAGAGCCACCCATATCTCTTCAATTACTCACTCGCTCACTAAAGCAGTTATGGAGGGTTCTTTGGAATAACCTAACCAACGATACTTGTCACCGCCCAAGTAAAGACGAGTGCTTTTTGTATGGTATTACTTCTGCAACTGTGGTTCAGGAACAATCTTCAATCACGACATCAAGATTATGCATTTATGTACAGAGCCTAATCGTTTTGTTGTTGTAACTGGAGCTTTAGTGTAAAATGAACAAGAATGTTTAAAGTGATTTTCACACAATGCTGTTTTGGAATCAGTAGACATTTTCGTTGGTCTTTTACTTACTATTTATTCTCTCTGATTGGCTAAAACTTAATGCATTAATAAAACCTTCTATAGAAAATTGCACACGACCAATTGTGAAAACGTCTATGGAAATGGCCAGCAGATAGATAAATCCTCCACAGAACCATCCATACAAGCGGCAATGCAGGCTTTCGTGGGATCATCCAAGAAATCTTCCATCGTGGCAAACAGGCTTAAGCTTTATTCAATTCAGATTGGAAAGCTCTTTGGGTGTACGATTTTCATTTCCAGCTGAGTAATATTAGAATTTAACTTTATTTTTACTTATTCGATATTATTATGGATATATATTATGATTGGAAAGTACTTCTTATTCTTACGTTAATGAAACGAATCTGTTTTCCAATTAGCAAGATGACCGAGATCTGGATGGTAAAAGGTTTGCTTTAAGTGCTAGAAGTTCCAGGTACGAAACCCGGGTAAGATATTGTGGATTCCACGTCGCTTAAATAAATATGTTAATATGATAAATCGTGATTCATCCCCTGTTAACATTTTGCGAGGTCAGGGGAAGGATTCTATCTAAAATAACTTACATCTTGCTCCATGATTAAAGCGCATACATTTCATATAAATGGTAATGGCTAAAATTATAAATTATCACCTAGCTAATCTCTTATATCTTGTGGCAGTTTTTGACGTCATAGATGCTAAGTGATTAAAATGGCTACCCTCCTTTTCAAGGTCAGTTTCCTAAGAAGTGAATTTGACTGTGGGGAGGACCTTGGAAAATTACGTCGAGTTTAACATACTTTCTTCGAGAAGTTAGGATTACGACATTGTGTATTTTTATGTATGCATTTACATATCATAAACATATGAGATGGCGTGTTTTTCTCCAATGACAATGGACCGTAACTACTAGAAACTGTATATTTCAAGTTATTATAACGCTTGTGAGAAAAGGCACCACTTCTTTATATATGTATATATATATTTATATATATACGTATACATATATTTTTTAACAACTGAACTAATTTAAATATAACTTAGTGTAGAGACGCTGTCCACATGTAACACTAGATTTCTAAAGAAAACATTTATTTATCTTTCGGTATTAAGAAATCAATACAATAATAATATTACAAGCAGCTGTCGCAAATGTTGAGTACAGTCAGCGCTCAAAAAGGACACAAAACCTGAAGGAGTTTTCAAGTAGACCTAAGATGTGTTTTTTTTTTTTTAAGTGGCTACTTTTTTAAGATTATAGGGTTTTTCCTCAAATCTCAGAAACCAAAAAATAACTATCAATGAAACTTGGCATTTAGACAGGGTCTATTTTGAACATAAAGTGCTGAAAGTTGGATCATTTGCATTTAGCCATATTTTAAGAGGGTGACTACTTGATTTCATATCATAGGTAACTCATATCCCGATACAGTTCAACATATTATCAACGATTTTAATGCTATGGTCGCTTGGTTAAGACATTTATGCTCGATTACACAGGAACCAGTAAAAAAAGTTATAGAAATTTCATCTATAATGGTTACAGAAATGCCTGAACACTTTTTTGTTTGTTTAATTCCAAACGTTTACATAACCTGTTGTTAAATTAATCTGAAAATGCAAATGCTTAGATTTATATTTGAAATGATTTTATATCATAAAAATAAATATATGGTATACTAGTTTTTAATTTTTTTTCCAGTGAATTTGTTGTTTATGTGTTTTCTTCTTTAAAAATTTTTTTTATTTTCTGTTTGGTCAAAAGTCAATTTTTGCAAATGTCGTCAGAAATATGCACACTTATGCTGGGAAAGGAAAAATAGGCTCTAAATTCCTCCCTTTCCATCTTGTTCCGCCCTGTTAGTGTGCGCGAATCAATAGTAAGAGAGGAAAGTGGAAATGGAGAAAGAAATGTTCGCTCAGTAACCATATTACCCAGATTCGTAGGAGAAATATCTTTTTTTTCCAGTGTTACGCTATTCCACATTCCTTTGAACCGTCAATGTGATTGCACCACAGTCATTTCTGAGAAGAACTTGAAATATTTTGTTTTTAAACTTTGACATTAAAAATATTGCGAAAAAAAAAACCTAATCTGGTGTAACATGTCGTATGGTACGTAAGTGTAAACATTATTACAATAATAAAAAAATGTATTTTATTATTCAAATTAACAGTGCTTCTGTTTCTTGTTATCTAAAGCTAGCAGCGTCGTTTGTGTTATCGTTCTACGTGGCGTTAAATTAGGTTTCCACTGAGCATTACTTTTAGTTGTAAAGTGTCGAACTACATCTCGTCTACCTAAAGGGGGGCCACGGCCGGACGGTGCAGCTGGTCAGCGGGTTTTCTCGGGGATATCCCGTATCCCCCCGCGCTTGCATTCCGGCACTGCTCCACACTTACCCCACTCCACCCTCATCAGCTCTCAAGACCTCGATGTTAGGAGCCACCAAAATATCTCCACTTCACTTCTACGTAAGTACGGTCACTTTCAATTCGTTCTCTTCTTGTGAGAACACGTTTTATCAGAAACGAGCTACATTTTCAGATGTTACGTCCCACTGGTGAAATAGCGGCGTTAAAACCTGGTCCACAATAGCTTGTCCGCGGACGCGCGTCTATACAATTACGACGTCCGAAGCTAAACTCTCTGACACTGGCACCAGAGTGCACTAAATTCGGCGCGCAAATAAATCTTATGTAATCGCTCATAAGTTTTCATATCTGTAGCTTATTTTATTTTGTTTTTAATACGAGTTATGTGAGTTTATTGTATCAATATTACTTTATTTGGTTTCTATTTTATTTCTTGTTCTAGTCAGTACATTTTTTAGTTTTATTTCAGTTTCGTACCCGCGGCTGTGATATTGACGATATGGCATCGTACACTTTGAGTTTTCATTTTTTCAATCTTCACGCCTCGATATCAACACAGCGTTATTTATTCTTACAATTCGCGTGCGATAAAGCGTAAACAAACAGCTACGTTCGCAAACGAAAGTTGAAGTTGGTGAGCGTTACTTTGGAACATTGGGACGTCGGAGGGCGACGTGGACCAATCAACAGTTAGCAGCTAGCGGGCGAGCTACCGTGGACTAGGCGACGTTGTACCTCGGTTATCTACTGCAGTTCGTGCACCAGTCGTGTTAAAATCTGTGTAAAACAAAGCGACGATTGGCTACAGACTGTTGGGGTCGGAAATTATATATTCGGGTCAGCAGTGTAACTAGGTAGCGACGGCATCTCTCTCTCTCTCTCTCTCTCTCTCTCTCTCTCTCTCTCTCTCGTGCTCTTACGAGCCTGCTTGGAACCCCGCCAGCGAGGATTGTGTGTGTCGGACAGCTCGTTGATTTATTGACTGTTCCTTTCCTCATGGCCGAACATCACGCCATTCAAATTCAAATAAATCCTGGAAATGAAGAAGAAGCCGCAAAAATATTAAGCTCTGAAATGTTTTGGCTGCAGTGTTTTAATCACAAACCAGACACGCGATAGTAGTAATAATAATAATAATAATAATCGTTTTTGTGTTTTTTTTATAACTTTTCCGTTTTAATTTTTTTCCGCTGAAATAAATAACAAAACTTCTTTCAACAAGCTGCAAACTATGTAAAGAGAAATTCCCGCTGTATGCAGTATTATTCATACACTGTTAGAAAATTCTGTAGATTTACGAAAACCTTTACGGAAATGTAGAGTTAATTTACGGAAAGGCACTACGTAATGACGAATAACGGAAACGAGCTCCGTAAATATAAAATACGGAAGCTCTTCGTATTCTTATGGCTTCAATTTTGAGACACGAACAATGCCGATGAAGCGTATACAATCCTATCTTCACAATACTACTTCGTGTAAAATAGTAGTAGGTGAGTAGCGAACTACTCATGGAGTGCCAATTCGGTGATTCTAGTACAAATTTCACTACAGGACAAAATTTTCTGTACATACAGTGAAACACGCACATAACGAAAATAAAACAATTTTTTTGTATCCTCGTTTTATAAACCGCAAATTGAACGAGCGCTCTAACACAACTTGAAAGTTAAGACAGGCGCGTTCGTCACTTTCATGTAAAATCCATATTTACGAAATACTTCGTATAAGGTGTGGTATGCGAGTGGTTCGAATTATTGATTGTTAATTGTTTGATTTGTGTTGAAATCCCACTACAAGACTTAATATTCAAAAATTTTTAATTTCTCTGTTAAACACAGTGAAATACATTACGAAAATGAATCTCTTCTTCTTGCCTTTGTTTGTAAACCTGAAATAAATAAAAAATCTCTCACTCTTTCAACATAACTGGAAACAAGATGTTCATGCGTCATTCCATATATTTTTTTTTTGCAACCGTACTTCTTGGAAAAGCGTGACACGTGAGTGGATAATGTGTTGTACTGTCGAGATTCTTTTCCAAGTTCGAATCCCGTTCCCGGACCAAAATGGTTATTTTCTAAAGTTATTTTTATACACAGTGAATCGCCCACACAACGAAAATAAAACGTTATTATTTGTTACCCCTTTTTATAAAGAGCAAATTTATAAAAACAAACTTTCAAGTTTGTGGACATGTTCCGTGAATTCACGGAGATGTATGTGAAATTTACAGAGAAAACTTTATTGAAAACAAGAAGAGACCGTAATTTAACGCAGATGTCTGAATAATTTGTAACCGGTATTTTCCGTAATTTTACGGACATTTTTTCTAACAGTGTAGGCTAACGACCTATTCATGAGAAATATTAAACTGCTAACATTAATTTGTTTTCAAATTGCATTTCCTATGCGAAAGTGCATGAAAACACATCCATGTCACAGATAGCTTCGTATCACATATATATTTATTTTATATATGAACTTTTATTAAATACGCACCTCAGCCACACTTCCTGCTTCACAAGTTAAGCCGTAATGGCAATCAATGATGCTTCGTTAAAAGATAACATGTTGTTGAAAGTACAGGTAACCAACTTCTGAACCCGAATAGAAATCTACGTTACAAAACTTGTATGAGGCCCATAACATCTTAGTTAAAAGACTATAGTGTTAACCAGTGTTACTGTGCGTTTCGATGGTGATGAAAATATATTTCTCTAAATATCTTTACAAGATAGCGTTGCACTGTATCATACATCTTCGGATACTTAAGAAGAACTCAAATATTCTGTGTTTACACTCTGAATCATGAAGTGTATGGGTTTTGAAACTTTGCCAATTCCTCCTCAACAAAACACTGCGACACATTTCGAGAACGTGTAGTTCTTGCCAATGAGAAAGTCGTGGGTTCGAGTCTCTCACCTTGTACGCTAATGTGTATTTTGTTAGTGCAGTTCGTAGAAAATGATCCACGTAATGAAAAGAAACTTGCCATGAATGAGGATACCTCTACTAGAAAGGCGACCCTCGAGTGGCCGACAACGCTCCACCAGAGAGTAGATAATTACACAAAGACGAAATGGCACAGCTGTTTCAATTCTCTGATTGGCTGCGCAATGCACTGGGGGTAGGCTTTGCATCTGATTGGTTACTGCACGCTTCGAAAGGTATCCTATTGGCTGGGCTGCCGGCTGGTGAGTAGGTTACCAGGCACTGATTGGCGAACGGCTGGCGTTCCAACATTTTGCTGGGCAGTGACGCCATTTGCTGGCTATTTCACTTCTGTAATTTTAAGTATTCTTTGTCTCGACTGAGGTGATGCCCGCAATGGAGAAACGTTGACAGGAGAAATGGGAGCATCAATAGAAATCCTATTGGCTATCGACATCGTCCGCTGCGTTCCCAGAATGTAAAAACCCCACAAGAGAATTTCGTAAACGAGTTCATTAAGACATGTTTTTTTAATTTTTTATACTGACCTTTGGATATCTGCAGGATCCATAAACGCGTATAGCGTATATAACACTTACTCCCACGCACTCCTTAGGTGGTTTAAATAGATATTTTTTGGATTTATTTTAATTTTAATAATCAAGTTAAATGGGTTAGGTAAACATTTGAAAGAACTTAAATTATTTCTTTCATTTTCTGTTTTTTAGTGCATCTAAGTGTAAGAATTAGCATATTCGAAAAGTATTTACTTTTCTAATAATTTCGCCGTTTAACTTGACTGACGCATAAATAAAGTGATGAGCCCCACGGCAGTGTTAGTTTTAGAAAACTCAGCGTGCACACAAGTAGATCTTAAGTGCTGAGTTGACGGTGAACAGACAGCCTACAGGAGAAGCATGTGGGTGAGGAGATGGTCGACGCGTGTTGCAGGCATCCGGCGCTTGATCGGCTGCAACCACATCCGCAGCTACGAGTACTTCACGGAGTCGGTGAACTCGGGGCGCAACTGCTCCTTCGTGGCGGTGGAGTGCGCCAGCTGGGAGCAGTACCAGAGCGGAGCGTGCTTCACGTGCGACGCAGACGAGCCGCTGTGCACGCCGCTCGGCTTCCANACCAGAGCGGAGCGTGCTTCACGTGCGACGCAGACGAGCCGCTGTGCACGCCGCTCGGCTTCCACGCAGACTCCTTCCTCGCTGGAGCCCGCCGGCCGAGGAGGGACCGCGTCAAGCTCTTCCTCACCACGGGCTCCGCCGCACCGCACTGCAGTCAGTATAACTCACCTCGTCTATATTGCCTGTTCGCTGTGCTGCTGTCCGTCCATCCTTACTTACAACTTTTGGGGTCGCTGTGGCTCAGCGGTTAGACTGCACGCCTCCCACCAATCCCCGGGCCGGGTCACTCCCGGATTTTCGCAAGTGGGAATCGTGCCGGGCGATGCCGCTGGTCAGCGGGTTTTCTCGGGGATATACCGTTTTCCCCCGCCCCTTCATTCCGGCGCTGCTCCATACTCACCTCGCTTCACCCTCATCGGCTTTCAAGACCTCGATGTTAAGAGCCGCCAAATCTCTTACCTCACTAACTCAAAAACAATATTCTGTATTTCGTTACACCGTCTACAGCAGTAAAAGTGTCCGGTTCAAGAGACCAGGTGATATAGTTTACATACCAGCTTGCGAGTTAATTTTTTATGTGGACATGCATTTATTTTACTTAAATTGAATTGTATTATTCCTTGAAATATAAATGCCGAACTCTATCTAGCTTACATAAACTACACAATTATTTAATTGCCTGCTACTTTATACACGAAGACGTCGCAGGGACAGCCTTGAAGCATGCTCGCTAACCTGACATCGGGTTACCAGCATGTTTGATTTAGCAAGGAGAGATGTTACGGTAGTGCGCATCCTTCGAGGCGTTCTGTGTACACTAGCCAAGTTTCACGTTGTTGCCAGTTCAGAAACAAATCAACTCGCCTCTCTACGCCCCCAGCTGGATTGCTTTACACCCTGCGCTTTTCAACTTTCACGAGGTTTTCTATCACCACTGCTCCGTTTCCACCTTATTTGAATTCACCGTTGCGTATCCTTGCTTATTTCGCCATCCATTTTTCAGGACTCTTTCAGCTCTCCGGCGCAAAGCGTCTGCAGATGTTCCTGAGAGGCGTTCAAACCACCAGGTTTTGGGTTTGAGTCCCGGATAAACCCTGGTTACAATAATTGTATTCCGTCCTCCAGCGAGCTCTCAAAATAAAGAGCAGACGTGAAAACGTAACAGTTAATTTAAAGTGTGATTTACGGAATTCCTGCATCTTTTTTGTTTTCCTGTGATGTTTGACCAGGAATATGCGACCACTCTTAGGCCTAGAGGGATAATAGGGCAAAGTTCACATGCAAACTGTGTAACAGCCGCTAGCACTATCCAAACAACCTGGTTTTTATTCTAAGCTAGGAAATTGTGTATATAAATGTGTGCTTTGAAACGAACGACTCTTAAACTTTTCCACACATTTTAAAGAATTTTTTAACTGTATGTTTTATATGTTTTCATTGAATATAGGATTTTATAGTGCCCAAAATATTTATTTGTTCGCCCAGCCATATAATTTTTACTAGTTTGCATCTTGTGAGATGTTGACTCTTAAATTGGTTTAAAAATAGAAAATACTTTTCCTTAGTTCAGTTATTGCTCTTTCTAATGTGCATAAGTACTAATCGATGTCCTCAGAACGTTAAACTGTTGTTATGATTGTATTTATTACAGCTGTTTGAGTGTGAATTTTTGCATTTGGCCACTGTCTCAATTCTCGTACTGAAATGTCTAAATGTGTATTAAATGAAGTGTGGTGTTGTTACTGATCAGGTGGTATTTTCTTCCCCACAGAGACGCAGTACCTGGTGAGGTTCCAAGTGTCATGCTCGGAGAGGAGCCTGAGGCATGACGGAGAGATTGGCATTCCACGGATCGTCATCCACGGGGACGCCGGCTCCACTTCCAGCATCGGCCTCACCAAAGAGTGAGTCCTCGGTCCTCTAAGCATTCCTAACACGCTTGCCTCCTGGCTAGAGTCACATGCTGTAAGAACTTCCCACATCAGTGTGCACGTATGGTGAGATGAGATACNCGGATCGTCATCCACGGGGACGCCGGCTCCACTTCCAGCATCGGCCTCACCAAAGAGTGAGTCCTCGGTCCTCTAAACATTCCTAACACGCTTGCCTCCTGGCTAGAGTTACATGCTGTAAGAACTTCCCACATCAGTGTGCACGTATAGTGAGATGAGATATTTCATTCCCATACACCCAAGGCGGTGTTCNACCTCCTGGCTAGAGTCACATGCTGTAAGAACTTCCCACATCAGTGTGCACGTATAGTGAGATGAGATATTTCATTCCCATACACCCAAGGCAGTGTCCCTACACTTGCTCAGGAAGCAAACAACTGTATAGGGAAGTTCCTACCTTTGTAAAGTACCGATGCTAACACTCCTGTATTTATAACCTGATATGTGGTATTATTTCCATACTATGTACAGGTTAAAAACTTCCGATACAGCTTAGGAAGTTTACTATGAAACTGTTTACAGTGAGTCTGTCTGCTGTTGATTCAAAACTTCATAATGACATATTCATGAACACGACTTTGAGCCAAAGTCATCTTTGACACACTTTTTTCATAGTCAAAACTTTACAAAAGTAGACTTTCTGTAAGACTTTTTTTTTTTTTTTTTTTTTTTCAAATTCGCCCAAAACATGACTTTGACGCCGGAAGTCGTCTTTACTTTCTGATGATAGCGAAATGGGTGTAGGTAGGGAAGTAATTGAGTTTGTCGAAGTAAAGGAAGAAATTGAAGACGACTTATAATTTATAGCTCATGTTCCTCCGTCTATTATTAAGGCTAGCATTTTATAGTGATGGCCAATTAAAAATTCTGCATCGTTTTGACGAAGAAGCATTTGTGCAAATGCTGAATTTACTTCAAAATGATTTCCATTGTGAAAATCGGAGAGGCAAGCCAATTCCTCGTATTATTCAGTTGCTGATTTTACTATTACTCCAGCATATACATTCTCACTGCTATTGAACGATTCACTAATGCTCTACAAGGCATCATTATTTTGTCTAGTGTCCATAATGCAATTCTTTTATTTACAGCTATTATTTTATTTCCTGCCTTATTCATGAAGCGCCTCCTTTTCAAATGCAATGATGGGGGTAACTTCTTACAAGACTCCATATCCCACGATGAAACTACTTACAATTGTATCTAAAACATTACAATTTATTCAAATAATAACAATGATATGATACTATAACTTTAAAATTCCTTTTTTTTTACACAAACTATACAATCGTGATGAACAATTTTTCATAAATGAACATATTACATATCACGATATTCCTTTCTTTTGCTATAGTTTTAGGCCTTTTCGTAGTCAGCACAACATCAACTGTCATGAATCTCGACTTTGCAAAGTTTATATTGGTCAAAGCGCGACTTTGATACAGAGACGACTGTGAAATATATTTCCTTCAAAGTTCAATTTTAGATGAAAAGTTCGACTTTGCAAAGTTGTTTCAAAAGTCTTGTTCATAAATACGACTGTTAGAAACCTGCTTTGCTCATTTCCTTCCAATGAGAAACCTAGTTTACAGCGGACATTACACATATGAGTTTTGTGCGGGGGTAGGGGGGGGGCACCATGTTAGAATAACTTCCATTATACACTAAACAGGAAGGCGGATGGGAAACACGTGGTGGCGATGACGTAGCCTTACGGTAATAGTCAAGGACAACCTATATGGCCGATACAAGATCGCGGGCACCTGTAATGTTATTCAAGATGGCACTGCAGCTAGCAGCCATTGTCTAAGTCTATCTACCAGTAAATGATGGGGGGAGGGGATATCCACCTTGTCAAATGATATATATTAAGTTTTATTTGCTATTTTCGTGAAGCACGTGGGGATGTACAAACATCTATATAAGCTCTCGTGTCTGTAGCCGTGTTACTCTTTACCTCAGACTGTTGTTTGTTTTCTCAGCCAAGACCGTCTGAGCAGTTACTTCTTAACGCAAAAGTGGCGCATAATTGATTACGCTTGCTGACGTAACTATATTTGAAACTCATGAGTACCATTCACATGGCCAGGCATCGAGTTGAGTGCATTCACAGCACGTGCCGCCACCACAGAAGTGAGAGAGAAACACAGTAACTTAGCAGGAACAGCTTTTTGTCAACTTCCTCGCGAGGAGAACCCGCAAAAGAAAACTCACGACGAAGCACCTTAATAATAAATTCATGAATACTACGAAAACAGAACGCACTTCTATGCATACTATCTTCAGACAATACCACAGGGCTTTCATTTTTAAAATATGTCCTGCATGTTCCGAATGGATCCTCGTGGCAATTTAAGTCGGTTGGAGGAAACATACTTAAACTTTTTAAAAGCACATTTTTATACAAACTGTTTCTTAACGCTTTTCCCAAGGCAAGTTATTGCAACTGTTATATTGGAAAAACAGCTATTCGCAGTTTTTACTCGCAATCTGGTTATAATACAATTGGCATCCACTTCCTGCTACATAATTACTCTAAGGAACAAACTAGCAACAGTACGTAGACGCAGACACTAGTATCTACCGGTTCCGGACTGTGTGTCGTTCAAGTTGAATACTGTGTTAACGGCAAGAAAGAAAAGTGAATGGCCCGAAGATANCCCAAGGCAAGTTATTGCAACTGTTATATTGGAAAAACAGCTATTCGCAGTTTTTACTCGCAATCTGGTTATAATAAAATTGGCATCCACTTCCTGCTACATAATTACTCTAAGGAACAAACTAGCAACAGTACGTAGACGCAGACACTAGTATCTACCGGTTCCGGACTGTGTGTCGTTCAAGTTGAATACTGTGTTAACGGCAAGAAAGAAAAGTGAATGGCCCGAAGAGACCAAGAGGAAAGTGCCGTGCACTGTCTTACCCATCAGGGTACAGTTACAGTGCGGGAGGATGGAGGGTGTGCTGGCCTTCGGGCCTAAAACCTGTGTGTCGTTCAAGTGATGCATCGATGTTACTATAATATTTACAAAATAAAAAGGAGCCAACTTGTGTAGCCCTCCAGATACAATATGTACACTTTTACCAATACGTAAATACACAGCTTTGCTTTTCGTAAACGTCATTGGGTTATTACGTTAAAATATAAAGGGCAGATTTTTAAGTGCTTAGCTAAGTAATGATCAGTCGTATATGTATATGAATTAGACCACATCAAAGGAAAATGTTTGACATGTATCTAGTATGTGATTATAAAACTCTACAAATAGATCTGATATCAGTACATCGACGTCTTACAAGAATGGTATACTGGTTTAAAAAGTTTTCCAAGTTGAAATGTGTGTAAACATCAATTACAAAATTTCTTGAAATGTTTCAAATGAAAACAAACGTGGAATCAGATTTATGTTTAGCATTTTACTCGAGTCTCCGTCTGGCGTGGACTACCGAAATGTAAAAATGCTTAAAATTACATTTCTACAAACAGAAACGTTTGTGTACATATGTGAACTGATTTGTAAGAATGAATTTTATTTTGACTGCAAGTTTATTTGAAATTCGTTTTAAAATAACATATACATAAAATGTAATAGATTTATAAGCATGCTCGGTCGTGGAACATCTAACTTGCGTTTCATAAATCGTGAGTTTGATACCTTTCAACTGCGTCTGACGTGATTTCTCCCATTTGGCTGTACACTTTCAGAGTATAAAATGCCGACGTTGTGCTGTTTCTGCGTCCTGTCTGTTACACTGCAGGCTTCACACTGGCCTATAGAATGTTCACGGTTAATCAAGCACGTTTGGTATCAACTTTTGAAAAATTTCCCAGTCCCTGTTTACGTGCATTTTAACGGACACGCTGACTGGCATGCGCCTAGCAAAGTTGGTAACCCTGGAGGGGAAGTAGAGTCATGTCTTCAAGTTTAACTAAAAGTGTCGGGTAAACATTTTTGGATACTGAAATTATTTATTTTGCTTTTTGTTGGTTTTAATACATAAATCGTTAGAATTAGCTAATATGTAAAATACTAAATTTTATAATAATAATTTTAGTGTTTTACTTGAACGACACATGAATAAAGTGACCAGGTACATAATAATTTCCATTTTACATACAGTGAACAATACACTATAAGCATACATACAAGTAGATCTAGCAGATCTTTCAAAAAAATCTCACTTTACAGTGAAGAGTTTGTACAGCAGTTCATCAGCACTTCAAAGTTCTTCATTATTTAGATGTGTTTGCCTGTAAGCCTGTTCCCCGAAAGAACACGCTCATTAATCGCATGTATCTTTGTTAAATGAAGCAAAAAAAAAAGTATGTTAAGTTTTGGACTTTTCAGAATTTTTTAGGGCATAATGTCTGTTTGCTGTACGCCCGCGACGCGATGGAAGTAATCTCAGAGTTCGCGGGAAAGTCCTGACTCGGAACAAGTTTCTGCGCTAGAGAGCTCTCAGTTGCATTACGCAGCACACAGGTGCGTGAATAAGTAATAATGCGAGAAGACCCGGGGCGGTGCATTTCACCTGCATGCGTCCCGACCGCCCACGCCCCAGTTACGCGACTGCCAGACTTTACTCTGTAGCAAAAAAAGTGTCCGCCGTGAGTTACCGTGGGCGGTGATTCAGCTCCTTAATGCTGTCGACAAGCGCGAGCACGCATCTACCTGGAAGCCAGAGGATTGTAATTGAAACATCCACCTGGGCGCTGCTGACAGAGTGCGCCGACACGTAACGAGCAATCTTGTTCCGCTCAGCTGTGAAGTTACTGTACGTACCGCCAGGAGTCGACAGAAGAACGCGGCTGGCGGAACTTCTACATTCACTTCACCTTTGAATATTATTAAGTTGGCAATGATGTGTGGATTTTGCCTTATTTGAACTTGTAGCATTTGTGTGTGATGCACAGTTTATCAAACTTTTCTAAAACTAGTTTTGAAAGGAAATACCTAACCGTAACTCCGTACACTGTAGTAAAGTATCGTTAGCAACGAAAAATTGGTTTTCATATCTTAAGTGAGTGAGTGTGCGAGTTTTGGGTGACTCTNTAGTAAAGTATCGTTAGCAACGAAAAATTGGTTTTCATATCTTAAGTGAGTGAGTGTGCGAGTTTTGGGTGACTCTCGACGTCGAGATCATGAGAGCCGATGAGGGTGAAGTGAGGCGAGTATGGAGCAGCGCCGGAATGAAGGGGCGGGGGAAACGGGAGATGCCTGAGAAAACCCGCCGACCAGCGGCATCGTCCGGTACGATTACCACTTGCAAAAATCCGGAGTGAACCGACCAGGGATTGAACCCTTGAAGGGAGGTGAGCAGTCTAACCGCTCAGCCACCGTGGCCCCTCACATCTGGAGGTTTTATTAAAAGTAAAGGCCGTAAATTAGCTATTGCTGGCATTTATACTTGTATACATATTATAAAAGTAATAAGCAGAATTTATCTTTCTGATGATTTGATAGTTTCCACTAGATGGAAGTGTGAGTGCCAGTCTTTGGTTCACGACAGTGTTGTGTTTTCACTCGTAAGAACGCGCAATGGACAACAAGCAAGAACAAGGCAGGGCGTTCAGAAATGATCAGGTAATCGTGAAGCAACTACAGCTGGAATGATTACAAACTATATGTTAAAGATTTAATCCGCTGTACGCTTTTACAAAACATGATTAGTCGTATTTAAATTTTTTTAAAAACCTTACTACTGTTTGAAACGATGAAGTTCCGTTACGATTTACACTGGTTTACATTCAGTACGAAAGGCGTAATCACGCAATTCTGTTTTTAAACGTAGTAGAACATTGCTGCCAAACGTATTTACAAGAAAAAANTACGAAAGGCGTAATCACGCAATTCTGTTTTTAAACGTAGTAGAACATTGCTGCCAAACGTATTTACAAGAAAAATCTTTAGATTATTCATGTGACTGCGGCCTTACTTGATTTAAATGTAATGATTGATGTTATGCATATTACTTTATGAAACTGATTTATAAATTATTTTTTACATGATATGCACATTTTTTTTATTTTCTTTCTTACATGTTAAACGTGGGGAAAATACAGCAATTCACGTAACAACATTGTTATAAGAGTCNTACGAAAGGCGTAATCACGCAATTCTGTTTTTAAACGTAGTAGAACATTGCTGCCAAACGTATTTACAAGAAAAAACTTTAGATTATTCATGTGACTGCGGCCTTACTTGATTTAAATGTAATTATTGATGTTATGCATATTACTTTATGAAACTGATTTATAAATTATTTTTTACATGATATGCACATTTTTTTATTTTCTTTCTTACATGTTAAACGTGGGGAAAATACAGCAATTCACGTAACAACATTGTTATAAGAGTCAGCAATTATCCATGATATTCAATCCAAAAGAAAACATTATTGTTTCTAAAGTTTCTCGCTACGGCGTGTGCATATGTGGATAACAGGGCAGGAAAGGGTTTTAGAAAGATAACTTCCATGACGGTTCAAGCAAAGTAAAGCCTCATAAATGGTTGTTTTTAGTGGATGTGTCCCGAACAGTTTCTAGCTAATCGCCTTAGCACGACACTTCAGTCAAGTTATTTATTTGGGAAGGCGGGAGGTAAATAACTCATATTACCAACTTCAGTAACAAAATATATTGCCATTAAATTTTAAAGTGACAGTTATATAATATAAGGATTGTGGCCTGGGAAACTGTGTGTTCACTTTTAGGGAAAGTTACCATAAACATTTGCGTCTGCAAAATAGAAGATAAGTAAAGAAAGTTATCGTGTTCGGTACACTTCCGTCAAACTGCCATCTTACATTTGCAACGTAAAATTGTCATATGCAGTAAAAATGGAAATCCAACTGTTNCAACGTAAAATTGTCATATGCAGTAAAAATGGAAATCCAACTGTTGATAGTGAAACATGGCTTGTTTTACCACGTTGTTGTTGTTCATTCTGCAGCTATATTGAAAAGACACTTGATTGCCACAATTAAATAACTATGCAAAGTTTTCGGACATCATACTATAGATACGAAAACCCAAATAGGCAGATACTCCAACAATCACGAATGGAATATGCATCCCCGGAAATTTATTAGTTAATAATACCCTAATTGAAAATTATGTTCGCACGAAAAATACATAAAACGCTTGTTTGAATATTATAAATTATAATTTACTAGGGGACTCGTATAGACTAACGCAGAGGTCGACTTACGTGAAAGGCTATTAACTGAATTTGCGAAAAAAAAATATATATATATATATAAATGACAATGGATCATTAACGATAGCCTTCAAATGTATATGAGATCCAAAAATTTCATATTTATTTAATTTCTGTCAAAACATTGCATACGTATTTCGAGATACTCACAAATAGTTTGATGTACTTTTTAATCGGGTCGAGTTTATGTTTATTTTATGGGTTCTCAATGTATGAAAAATTGTATAAACAAGTCCGTTGTCACAGTTGGAGGATCTTTGAACTTAGCACANTTATGGGTTCTCAATGTATGAAAAATTGTATAAACAAGTCCGTTGTCACAGTTGGAGGATCTTTGAACTTAGCACAACTTTCTTTCCGGAAGGTAAAGTGAGGAATTTTTAGATAAACCTGTGAAGAAGAAATCATTGACTATTAACTGCACATGTGTTACCGTACTCACTAGCAAGTAGGCTCCCAGTTATGTTAGCGGCGAATTAAGAGTAATNCTATTAACTGCACATGTGTTACCGTACTCACTAGCAAGTAGGCTCCCAGTTATGTTAGCGGCGAATTAAGAGTAATAATTCCAATTCTTGGCGTGTTGCGAAGTAATGTTCGCATTTATAGCAAATTAAGTTCGTATTTTTCTGTTTTATATTAGTCCATTTATATCTTTACTTAACACTTTTTTGAAGCCTTGCTAAAGTTCTACTTCCAGGGTATTCCTCCGCCTCATGCAAGCAAAGCTTAACCGAGTCTAGTAAATTGCACAAAAAGGACAACGCACCACATTCGTGTGCACTCACCCTAATAATACTTTCCAGAACAACTATTTCTTACTATGGCATTACCAACACACGTATTTTCTCCCGGCTTTTATTAGTATTGATCATAGATCNAGAACAACTATTTCTTACTATGGCATTACCAACACACGTATTTTCTCCCGGCTTTTATTAGTATTGATCATAGATTAAAAGTTATGAAAATAGTAGTAAAAATTAAATTTAATCAAAAATGAGGTACTTCTGTGTTAACACAAGTACAAAACAGTTCCGATATATGATATAGTTATGAAACGACGAAGCACGTAATACATGGGGTGATTTTTCAAAGGTTCGATTAAAAAATGTAACGAAACCGCGANAGAACAACTATTTCTTACTATGGCATTACCAACACACGTATTTTCTCCCGGCTTTTATTAGTATTGATCATAGATCAAAAGTTATGAAAATAGTAGTAAAAATTAAATTTAATCAAAAATGAGGTACTTCTGTGTTAACACAAGTACAAAACAGTTCCGATATATGATATGGNAATAGTAGTAAAAATTAAATTTAATCAAAAATGAGGTACTTCTGTGTTAACACAAGTACAAAACAGTTCCGATATATGATATAGTTATGAAACGACGAAGCACGTAATACATGGGGTGATTTTTCAAAGGTTCGATTAAAAAATGTAACGAAACCGCGAATAGACTTCACACATTAGAGTACGAAATGTGGCAGTATAGGCTGTTCACGGTAAAGTGAGTACTTTCGAAATCAACCTTGGAAAAATGTCACTGCCCCTACCTGCATATGTTTTAACTGGCGCACTGATCGGCGCGCGCACAGTAAAGTTGGTAAGACGAGAGGAAAGAACTTCCACGTCTTAACGCTGAATCAAAAGTGTTAGGTTAAATATTTGTGAATACTGAAACGATTTATTTTGCTTTCAGGTCTTTTAAAGCGTAACACGTTTAGAAATTAACACATTTCTAAAATATTTACTTCCTTAATAATTTTACATCTTTACTTTGCCGGCGCATGAATAAAGTCATTAGCCCGATACAAATGAAAATTTTACATGTGGCAGAAGGAAACAAAATGGGGAGAAAAGTATATCTTGAGCAGAGTTTCCACCGTGCTCAATTAACCTNTTACATGTGGCAGAAGGAAACAAAATGGGGAGAAAAGTATATCTTGAGCAGAGTTTCCACCGTGCTCAATTAACCTTCAACAGCATGTAACATCCCAACTGTAAGTATGTAGAGAGACATGAATTAACATGTACACTTAATGTAATTACCATAATTATTTTTTTTAATATGTAATTAAATTATATCTACCTTTTCAATATAGACTGTTCATTTTAAACTGAAAGCTTTTAAGATCTACTTGTATGCACAATGTGTATTCTTCCGCCATATGTAAAATAAACATTGCCATGGGCCTGACCACTTTATTCAAGCGACGGTCATATGAAACTGTAAAATTATTTTTAAGTATTTTTTTAATATGTTAATTTTTACACTTGTATAAATTAAAAAGCAAAATAAAATACCGTATTTTAGTATTCAAAATATTTTACCTAACATTTTTAATTTAACGTTAAGACGTGGAAATGCTTGCCCTCCTGTCGTTACCAACTTTATTGGGCGCTTGCCAGTCAATGTACCCGTTATAACACACGCAGGTAGGGGCAGTGATATTTTTCAAAGGTTGAATTCTAAAATGCTCAAATAACCTTGAACAGCCTACACACTCATGCATTGCGAGTGGTGTGATCTAGTTTAAGGAATAGCAGTACTTCATGCTCAAGGCAGCCCTATTCCTATGAGCATATAATTTAAATATAGATAGAGAGCATGTATTTTTTCTAAAGCATTAGNGCCCTATTCCTATGAGCATATAATTTAAATATAGATAGAGAGCATGTATTTTTTCTAAAGCATTAGATTTAAAAATTCCTTGAAAACAGTATATACATGTTATGGAAACATCTCCACACTAGGGAACTTATCTTAAAAAAATTCGTGNTTTTAAAAAAATTCCTTGAAAACAGTATATACATGTTATGGAAACATCTCCACACTAGGGAACTTATCTTAAAAAAATTCGTGAAGAATACATTTTGTTTGAAACGCCTATCTTTGAAATTAACGCATCGAGGCGAAATTTCCTTAACGTGAGATTTTCTGTTTAAATGTCACAGCTGCCAAATGGTACGCGGCTGCCTAGTGCAGGACAGGCCGAGTCAAACAATAGGGTTTTACATGTAAAATTATTTTAGGCGTGTGCCGGTCACCTTCCCCGATATCACTTTCATACAAAAAACACTTTGTGCATCTTTTCCCGGGCCATATTTCTACAAAATGTTTTTTGTAACATGTTTAATGCCCTGAAAAGTGATTGTAAATTAAGATCCATAGACGCAAAAGACACACAAAAAAACTCTTGGGGCCGCGGTGGTGCAGTGGTCAGGATACTCGCCTCCCACTTAGGCGAACCTGGTTAGATTCCCGGCGGTGTCGCAAGTTGGAATCGTGCCGGGCGACGCTGCTGGTCGGTTGGCTTTCTCAGGGATCTCCCGTTTTCCCCGCCCTTTCATTCCGGCACTCCTGCTCATTTCACCTCCATCGGCTTCCAAGGTCTCGACGTTAACCCCTTAACATATTATCCCAAGTACACTCGTTCTCGTAGGAAGTGTTGCAGAATACATAAAGTCATGGTCGGCGCTGTACAAGGTAAGAAGCTAGCGCCAGTACAGACAGCGTAATTTTCCTGGTTATTGGTATTGGCTGCTGCTGGTACAACAACGTTTTATAATTGGTTGCTGCCGGAGATATAGACCAATAGAGATTCACTTCATAGGTTCCACCCTTTAAGCTGTTACAAGGAATTTGTAAGTACCTGTCAGCCCAAAATTGTTATATTTTGGAACACATAGAATGAAAAATTAATGTGTAAGTTAAGCGGTTAAGAGCCGCCCAAATCTCTTCACTCTCCACAAACTCTTATTAATTTAATTCTGCTTGCTGTCTTGCAAAGTGTTTTTTGTTTGAAAGGCAGCTAGCTAGCCGAGACACCGCGCAGCGCCTTAAAACTACCACGTGTGCAGCGTCCCATGTGGGCTCTGTGACTGAAAGGATCGGGGCATTGTGTGGTATACATGTGTGGTGAAGCGTTGCAAGGTAAGCCGGTGCTTGCTCAGTGCTGTACACACTCGGCGCACGCAGCAGGAACCAGTAACCAGAGTGGAGCCGGGAGAAACTGAATGACTGCGGCCACTCACGAGAGAGCGGCGAGGCACCCATTACACTCTAAGCCCGAATCAGTGATATCAATTAGTGAAATAACATTCACTGAAAGTCAGTTGATAAGCTACTGCCGACTGGCAAATCAAGCAAATTAACTGAGAACAAGTGACCTGAAAAATTGGCGAGTTCAATGACCTGCAGGCTAGAGACTACAGTCTTATTTACAAATACGCCGATATTAACTGCATATTGTTTGTCTGTTGTCACAGTGGAAGGCGATGATTGGACCAACGTTCATCAGGAGGTTTAAAAATCCACGTGGACCAATGGCTTAAGTTTTATAAACACACGTGTTTTGAATTCTAGCTTGTTTCAAAATGAATATGCGAATTTTTCAGGTCTCTACGAATAGCTAGAGCACCGAGTACTTCGCGAATTCCTTCTGTGACAAAGTAGACTTCAAACACTTGTTATTTTGTCCTGGTACTGGGATTGGACAGCAGTTGTTTGTACACGCACCGTTGAACTGCGAGCCAGTAACAAGCAGGGAGGAGTAGTGTGAGCGAGCTTTGAACAGTGCTGTACGAAGGCCTCGCTTGAGCGCAACAACCAACAAGTGAGCGATAGTGTCTCGAGTGTGTAGAGGACTGTACAGCCTAGCCGTGTAATACTCGGGGCTCCACTCATAGCAGTGGAATTATAGACTTTCAGCGGCAATCAAATAAATCGGTGAAATTAAGCCATCGTATCAATTAGTTATAAGTAGAGACTTGAAGAATTCGCGGATTCATTTTAGGACAAGCTAGAATTCAAAACACATGCGTTTATATAACTTAATCCATTGGCCCACTCCGTATTTGACACTTCCTAGAGAATGCTGGTCCAATCTTCGCCTTCCACTGTGACAGCAAGCAACCAATGTGCAGTCGATGTCGGTATATTTGTACATGAGACTGTAGAGTCTAGCGTGCAGGTCATTGAACTCGCGATTTTTTTTTCCGGTCTCTAGTTATAACAGTCGCTCAATTCTCACTGTTTCGGGTTTTAGAGTGTAGACACGCGTGCCGTGACGTCAAATGCGACACTAGACTTAAGCGGCCGATGTGTACATTAGCAAGCCGTCACGCACGGCAGAGAGCTGCCTCACGACGGCTCACCACACGCCGCTGCTGGCGAAGAGTGTTCTGACGGCAGGTGGTGTCATGTGTGTGCGCAGGAAGCAGTACTTCGCGCCGGGCTCCTTGTACCAGAAGGTGGTGGCGGCAGAGTACGTCGGCAACATCACGGCGCTCACCTTGGAGTGGGAGTACCAGACCTCCTACATCAACCCCTTCTCCTGGAGGATCACCACGCCGCGCTTGTACGTCGACTGGCTCTCCGTCGAGAGCTTGGAGCACCTCTCCAGGTAACTGTCAGCACTTCCTCAAGTCTCCTCAAGTCTCCTCAAGCGATTCATTTCCTCCCACGACCATACCATAGTAATCATTGAAACTGCTGCGTCGTTCGCTACAATTTAACTAGTTTCTAATAAACATACAGACCGAAATTTATTACAAGGTCAAATAATTGAATTAATTTAAACAGTTACACCAACAATAACATTCTATTTATTGGAACGCCATCATTACGATTATTATTTTTCATAGACGAGTAATAGAGCTTTCGTTATTGTTCTGTTCGCTTCGATACTATCTTTATTTTGTTGAAGACTCTAGTTTTTCCCAATTAAATTCGCAAGAAGATTCATAAAAGAGGTTGCAGATTTTCATTTTAAAATTTTTATGCTCGCTTTACTGAGAAACCTAGTTGCCTATTAACAAAACTACCATCCATTATATCTTGGTATGTTACTCCCTCCAAAATTTTACTGAAGATACAATTTAACGACTTCACATTAGCAAGGAAACTGCAAACTGTCCTCTATATGTTGTAGTCTGTTGTGACTGAATAGGGAAAGTTCTCGTTTCTCAACTACACCCTGTATTTTTTTAGTAAACCGTTAATTTTTTAATTGTAAACTCTCTCTCGTATGCTTCCAATCACGATGCGAAATCCATATTCAAAATTTCTTGCAATGAATTGTGCATGGATAAACTGGTGATGATCCAATTTGCGTGATATTCATATAGACCTACTAAAAGTTTGCATGATCGGTAATTTTAAAATAGTAAAATAATAACAATAATAAATGCCTGTTTACAATCATAGAAACTATTCCATTTTCGTTTAACGTTGTTACCTGCGCAATTTATGTATGTTTCGGTATCGATATTGGGGTATACCGCTTTTGGTATTCGATACTTTATGGGAGTTAAATTTTTAAACTCATGTTTCACTTGGTAAAAATTATTTATTTCTAATTTGTAACGATATTATTTTAAGTTTTCACAAAATTTAGCATTTTAAAAGTATTTATATATTACTGAAATACGCATGCTTATGCACAAGCGAAACTGAAACCTCGTATTTCGTTTCATTCTTATCAACTTGTCGACTGATGCCATGGCACACTCCACATTGGTAGTAATTTAAATCAATACAGGAAACGAAGATAAATTCTTCATTAATGAGAATGGCTATGATTATTTTGCATATAACCTGCGGCAAGTTGAGTTCTCACAACTAAAACTTTTGCAATACATTTTTATTCTTATTTTACGCAGTTCTTCTATCTGAAAATGCCAAGCACTACCGTACGGCGTTTTTCAGGACACGAACCCGTAAAGGGTCACCAAAATGCCACTTTTCTCTCTTGGAAGAGAAATGTACGTACTTACTTCAAATCTAACTAATCAGTTTGATGACTTCCATTGTACTGGGGGAAATAGTAAACCTCAAATAACCCATAAAAACAATCTAGTAATATTCGCCGACGTGACATACATTTATCTGGCACTATTGATTATGCAGGAAGTAATTTCAGAGATCCTAAACGAAGTGGACAGGAAAACTGTGCTCGCTGCTGCAGATAATTCTTCATAGACTCCGCGCCTGTGTCACGGGTAGAGTCGCCAATCAACAGCGAAGCCTGTACGTCGGATCAAACACCCACACAATCATAGCGGCGTACGGTGTGTGCGAGAATTTCGTCCTTAGAGTGCTACCTTCCAGGCCTCTGTTGACTGTTTTCACTTCACAGAGTTGTTCAAGTGTATCTTGACTGTAGCCTTGCCTGCTACCTCGAAATTAAAATCATTTTAACCACAACGTACAATAATTATTTTAAAAACGAGTGATATTGAATAGTTTGTTCCCCAAAATCGAACTACCTATGGAATACACTACACAATAAAAAGATAAAAATATAAAAACGAAAATCAAGGATGTGTTTAATAACGGAACAACATTCTGCAGGTTTGGGCAACGTCATTTAGTCTCTGTGTACTTATCTATTCTGTGGTGGATACGTTACTATTGCCATGGACCTAATTACTTCTTGTGCATTGATCAGGAGGAGTGGAGATATTTGGGCGGCTCTTAAATCGAGGCATTGAGGGCAGATGAGGAGGAGTTGAGGTGAGTAGGGAGCAGCGCCGGAATGCAAGGACGGGGAAAACGGGAGATACCCGAGAAAACTCGCTGACCAGTGACATCGTCCACCAAGATTCCCACATGCCAAAATCCGGGGGCGGGCCCGCTGGGAATCGAGCCCAGTTCCCTTAGTTGAGGCGAGCGCTCTAGCCGCTACACCACCACGGCCCCGTCTAGTGACTGCATTCATGCGGAAACGAACACGACCACTTTTCAGCTTGTAAATTACATGTGATATATTAGATACTCCATTGTCTGCATTACCACTTGCAAAATGCCAAAATTACCATGTGCATTAANCCACTTTTCAGCTTGTAAATTACATGTGATATATTAGATACTCCATTGTCTGCATTACCACTTGCAAAATGCCAAAATTACCATGTGCATTAATTCACATCTGCATGTAAGTTGGTTTTTACTATTTCTGTATTTCAAAAATAGTACTATTGTGGTTTTGACATACGATTATGCAAATACTATAAAATATAAATTTTATTTGTTTGCTTTAAATGGTACCGCAAATATATGTAATCTAAAAGTTTAACAGTGTCTGACTGGCATTTTTAAAACCTTAAGTGCGGCACGTATAAACAATACAAGTTAGAAGTGAGTCGCTATGCTATAGCCATCATTTCAGAAAAATACTAGGTGTATCGGTATATGTATTTCCACTTACCACTGTTACCGGACACTATAGGCTGTTCGCGGTAAAGTGTGAAGAAACCGCGAATATACTACAGTGGCCGGCAGTCATCTAGGCGAGTCTGAACTTGGGGAAGCGGTGTAATGGTGTCGCGTTGTGCAAGTTTGGAAATGGGATGCGCGCGCAGCCGACAGCCGTGTACTGGCTGTTCGGAAAACATCGCTAGCAGATAACGTACGTGTCTGAAGACGGAAGGGAATGGTAACTCGCAGAGATGCAGCAACGTCATTCACTGCAGAGAACGGGAAATAATAAACACTCCGTTACTGATGACGTTTACCATGGTTCGCCTTTAGTAGATCCATTATAAATTCAATACAATTAGTTTGTAGGTGTTTGTAGAAGATATTAGGCCTACAGATTTTCTGTGTATCTTATCTATTCGCCTTTCACATTATGGAGTGCTTGTAGGTAAAATGTTTTGTTATTAGAGCTGTACAATTTTTAATACTTAGGGGCCTATCACATTCGGTAAAACCTATCCACAGTTGAAAGTATTACGATATTTTACGGTGTATAGTCCAATGTTGGCATAAACAATATGCATCTGTTTATTTGCCTACTTCATATGTNATTACGATATTTTACGGTGTATAGTCCAATGTTGGCATAAACAATATGCATCTGTTTATTTGCCTACTTCATATGTAACTGTATCACTACCAGTAACAATAGTAATATTCACATCTGTCAGCTCCAGTTTTAATAAACTAGAATGGTTGCCCAATGACAAAAAAAATGCTCCCACACTNTAATATTCACATCTGTCAGCTCCAGTTTTAATAAACTAGAATGGTTGCCCAATGACAAAAAAAATGCTCCCACACTGTGCACATCAGTAAACAACGCCTTGTGTTAAGGTCAGTGATGCATCACTCCTGGCCACCAGCTTGCCTGCACCATTCCTTGCAACAAGCTTGTCTGTTATCTTATGANGGTCAGTGATGCATCACTCCTGGCCACCAGCTTGCCTGCACCATTCCTTGCAACAAGCTTGTCTGTTATCTTATGACATTTGTGAGCTTCTTCAAAAATAGTGCCATATTATTTTTTAGTGCGAAAAAAAGGCTTATACACGACCAATGATGGGTTTTTAAAAGACGTTATTTACACTGCTGTTGTTTGTGTAAAAGCTTAATAATCTTTAATTTCTAATTACTATTATACTTTGTGCATTCCAATAGACGAAACTTAAAAGGGATGAGCTTGTGTGTGCAAAATCAGCAGATTTCCCCAGTATGCACCAGTGGGCTGGCATCACTGGCCAAGCCATCTGTTAGGATAATTGTAAAATATATTCAGTCAATAGCACTACTTTGTAAACATTGTTGAAGTCTGTTCACAGTGAAATGAGCACTTTTGAGGTCGTAGTTATTTTTTCCTTGCAGCCATTTTTTATCCTTTAACCACCTTTTTAAATAAATATTGCAATGCAAGTAATAAACACAGTGTGTTTATNTTGCAGCCATTTTTTATCCTTTAACCACCTTTTTAAATAAATATTGCAATGCAAGTAATAAACACAGTGTGTTTATTCCACCTTACTCGGAATATATCATCTAAGGCTAAAATAAAATTTATTTATTGAATATTATTCCAAATGAGAGGCCTTTCAAAAGTTCTGACTTTACCGTGAACCACCTTTATAAACTGTTTATAGTACATAATATTATTATATCGAATGCTATTTTTCATGATTATGAATATTTACATATTTTAGTTTTATGGATAATTCGGTAATGTAGTTTAGCTGGAAATCACGTGTATTTTACTGCACGCCTTATCATTCATTACATACTTTCTTGAGATTCACTACATTCATTATCTCAGCATATTGTTAACGCACACTTATACTCGTTATAAACTGAAAAAGAAAGACGAAATGCTGAATAAATACGTTTTGTTGAATCCCATATCACGAGTCTAAGTACAAAGTTTACTTAATATTCATGTAACTTTTTTTGTAAGTTTATGTGCTTTGTTGTTAAATATGCTGCAGTGTGGTTCATTAAGTGTGTGCGTAAGAACGCACGTTATTGTCATAATGTGACATTTTCAAACTTTGTGCCTCGGGCTGTGCAGCGAATGTTTTCCGTCCTGCTCGTACATGGCCGGCGCGCAACGGTTGTCACACAGCCATTAACCTGTCTGTACTGGCCAGCTGTCAGTCAACATACTGCAATGCAGAATTGAAAAATGTCCAAATTAAATGTTCCTTCCTGAGTAACAGCATTCAATCNGTCAGTCAACATACTGCAATGCAGAATTGAAAAATGTCCAAATTAAATGTTCCTTCCTGAGTAACAGCATTCAATCCATTCTGTTAATTTAAGTAAGTTTAAGCTTTCGAGTGTTGCCGACGTAAAATTGCGTTGCAGTTAATTTCATGAAAACTGCTGGTGACGTAATATTACGTTCCCGTTGTGTTTAAACAATGCGGGACGTCGCAGCATTGNTAATTTCATGAAAACTGCTGGTGACGTAATATTACGTTCCCGTTGTGTTTAAACAATGCGGGACGTCGCAGCATTGCGGTAAACTTCATAAAACTGTGTTGAAAGCAGGCAACGTCTCGATAGCAGTCTTAGAGTGTTAATCATACGACGTGGTACAGGCCGTTCACGGTAAACTGAGCACTTTTGAAAGTCCTGCTTAAGATACACTTGTGTGCATGTTGTGTATTCTTCCGCCGTGCTTAAAATCAACAATGCAATGGGCCTCATCACTTTGTTCATGCGCCAGTCATGTGGAACTATGAAATTAATACAAGTTTATATATTTTACTAATTTGATATTTCTTGCACCTTTCTGCATTAAAAATAAGCAAAAAGCAAACGAAACAATTGCAGTATTCTCGAATGTTTACCTAGCACTTTTAATAAAACGTCAAGACGTGGAACTACTTTCCGTCCGCCATTGCCAACTTTACTGGGCGCATGCCACTCGGTGCGGCCGTTAAAATGTATGCAGGTAGTAGCAGTGATATTTTTCAAAGGTTGATTTCCAAAAGTGGCCAGTTAATCGTGAACATTTGTAACGAGTGACAAGTGTAAGTAATGTGTTACCTTGTCGTGTGTTGCAGTCTGCGAGTGTGCCCGCCGGAGGACACGCCCCTCATCGCCAGCATCCCAGCCAAGCTGAACAACTGTCCCAGGGAGACCCGACAATGCGCCAGGGACAGGGATGCCGTCAGCTTCAGGCGATAGCAAGCAAGACCCTGCTGCGAAATAACTGCGTTCTTTTATACTGCGTACATGTTATTTATCTACACAAACTGTCTCATTTGTCATATTTATTTTTTATAAATAAAACGTTTCTATTAAAATTGTATGGTGTTATTTCAACAAGTGCGCCTTCCCAACTTGAACGTCAGGGAACAGTTACTCCAAATTTGACCTTATTCTAGCCCATAGTAATTTTTTTTTTTGGAACGAATGTCTTATGCCATTTGTTAGTGTGATGCTTGTGTGTGTGAAGGGAAGCGTGTGTGTAACTGCGGTTATCCGTATAATCTCGAGAGTATAGTCGAATAAAATTTTATTGTTGGGCTAATATTGCACTTGTATTTTACCCACAGATTTTTTAATACATCAAGTGTGTTGTAAATCAAACTTAATTTGTGTTGTTCGTAACACCTTGCAAATAATTTGTCGGTTTAAATAATTATAGATATCATAAAGTACCTATTTTTCCTTTGAATTTTCACCGAAGTTTGATTTCATGTCGTTTCCAGTCAGTTTAACATTCAACTGACTTCCCTTTATTTAGACATCAAAATGCGAATCCACACTCACTTTGTTATTTTCATATCTGCTATGGAACAATCATAATATTGGATATAATACGTTTATAAAAAATTCCAGGCACCTTAAACAATTCCTTGAAAAAAATCGCAGAAATAATTTTTGATTCAGACTTTAATTTTGATGTAAGGAATATTATATCAAAAGTTATATTGAATCCGCACACTGCTTGCAGCGCGGCACTAAAAAAATGTACAAAAACACATTTTGAGATGTACTTCCATTATTATTAGTTTTATGGGAAAAAAATGTTGACTTACATGTGAAGACAATTAAATTTACTACAAAAAAGGTGGTAAGCAAAACTTGTCGTAAATGCCATAGATTTCCCGTCATAGCGGTTTGAACGTGGTGTAAAACTTTCTGAGCCCAATATGCTTTTGTCCATGCTACCAAAAAGTGCTATCCCGATTGTCTTGCAGTAACCCCATCCTCTCTCTCTCTCTCTCTCTCTCTCTCTCTCTCTCTCTCTCTCTCTCTCTCAGCTGCAAGATATTCCTCTCGACAGAGCACCACCAGGAGCAGGTGGCATTGAAGTAGTAATGGGGAAGAGTTTGCCGAATGCGATAACTCACGGGACACACTTTACTCTCAAGCCCGCAATACATAATCGTTATAAGAGTAAATATTATATATAATTTCTTAATTACAAACGTTGGAGACCTGGCGGTTTCTCCAAAACTTCTCTTATCTCCCAGCCAAGCATTTTCTTGCATTATCGTAGTGCAATTGGTGACTTGGATCGTAAAGGAGGAGGTAACCCCTCATCTATTCAACAGCGTACTTTTAAAATGTTCACATGTGCATTGTGTTCGAGGATTAGTCACGCGTGGCAGGGTGGTAGTGGTGGGGGTACTTCACCCCTGGTCCCGTACCCTCCCACCGGAAGGATTGCCCTCTGAAGGAATGCCGCCGCTCTCCCGGCCAATCACGAGCGAGGATTGTCCAGTGCGCGCCTTCCCGTTCTCAGAACGTTCCCTGATGTCGCTCCTATTTCCAGCTCAATTTCTGCACGCTTTTATTGAAACATCGTGTATGGTGTCCTAGAAAACATGTTATTTGGGTAATTAAATTTGTATGATTAAAGCACGCCTATACACAACCGTACTGTGTATATCAATTATTCAGTCACGGAGACTACTTCATGAAGGGACCTAGATCCAAAAATAATACCTAAACGTTTCATTTATTACCAGATGTCCAGGGTTTTGGTAATTCACCGGAAAAAAAAACTTGATATGGTACGCCAATACATCTCGATAATAAAATTTTATTTATCGGGTCACCAAATTGTTACAAGTTCCTACTCATACTTTGTGTGCCGCCCGTCTTAATTTAATTTTATCACAACCAATTTTTTATCAGAAAAACTACTTATGACTATTTGGAAGTTATTTATTTTTATTAACTTATCTATTGTGCGGAGTACCGTTTTCTTACTATTTCTTTGTCTGGGCAGCATAAAATTCATTATTTTATATTTGTTCGAACCACTCTTAACATTGTGAACATAACTTATAAATACTATTTTCTCGTCAAAATAAAATTAAGAACGCGTATTTTTTTTGCGTAATAGCATACAAAAAAAAATTTTTTGGGGATGTAAAAGTTATGAAAACTAAAGTACTTACCGAAATGAGATAATTCGCATTGAAATAAGAAACCTTGAGTAATTCAAGAAATATTTCAAATCATGCAATGAAATTTTCCACAATTTTTAAAAATTACTCAAAATAAGGACATTTTTGCATATGTTCGATTTGTAGCAGTCTGTGGTTATTTTTTTTTTTTTTTTGTAAAATAAATGCGAATAAGCATTTTATTAAATTAATTAATTATGTGACCTTTCAGTTGCCATTCTTACATTTTCTGTCAATGTTTTCATTTATTTGATCTTTTCATCCCAAAAAAACACTAAAATTATTGCGATTTTGGCATGCCATGATGAAATAAACTATGCGACCTAGATTTTTCATGCAAGGAAAGACTACTTGCAAGTAATGTCTACAAGTTGAGCGGTGTATTTTACAAATGTAAAATACGTAATTAGTAGGCAGCAGCGCCCTCAAGGCAGCCGCCGGGCTCGCGAACTGCGCTGCACAGTGTTTCAAATTCACGTTTAACCACGAGCCTATTACACGTGCGTCCAATGTGCCGATCTACGACAAGAACGCACTCTCCAGACGCGGTCTGTTGACTGCCTTCAACACGTCACTCCATTCCAGAGCACTAGGCCACAGCTAAAAACTGCCTTTTAAAAGCGAGAGATACATACTAAATTACTCAAGGGCCCTGCATTGAACCTTTGTACAGACAATAAAATTGTGGGTCACCGCTGAAAGACAAGTAGGTAGACGCAGCAATACGAGAGCACTGCACGCCAGTTCTGAGCCTTGCGCTTAGTGGCGAAGGCGCAACTGTTGCGCGTTCACATGCAGCCCTTATCGCTCCCGCATTGCCGAGCCTCGTATGTGGATAGTAGCTCCAGGCAGGCAAGATTCTGCTCGTTGCATCGACCCTGTAGTTCATAATACGCAAGATCTCAGTACGAGATTTCTTTGTTTTCCTTTTATATACCAAATGCAGTATACAGAGAGGTGAGAAAAGTCATGGGATAGCAATATGCAAATATACAGATGGCAGTAGTATCGCGTACAAAATCTATAAATAAGCAGTGCATTGGTTGGCCTTTCATTTGTAGTCAAGTGATTCATGTGAAAAGGTTTCTGACGTGATTATGGCCGCACGACGGGAATTAACAGACTTTGAACGCGGAATGGTAGTTGGAGCTAGACGCATGGGACATTCCATTTCGGAAATGGTTAGGGAATTCAACATTCCCAGATTCACAGTGTCAAGAGTGTGCAGAGAATACCTCATTTCAGGCATAACCTCCCACTATGGACAACGCAGTGGCCGACCGCCTGCACTTAATGACCGAGACCAACGACGTGTGCGCAGAAGGTCAGTGTTAACAGACAAGCAATACTGCGTGAAATAACAGCGGGAATCAATGTGGGACGTACGACGGACGTGTCCGTTAGACCAGTGCGGCGAACTTTGGCTGTACTGGGCTATGTCAGCAGAAGACCGACTACAGTACCTTTACTAACAGCATGATATCGCCTGCAGTGCCTCTCCTGGGCTCGTGACCATATCGGTTGTACCCTAGACGACTGGAAAACCGTGGCTTGGTCTGATAAGTCCCGATTTCAGTTGGTAAGAGCTGATGGTAGGGTTCGAGTCTGGCACAGACCCCACGAATCCATGGACCTAAGTTGTCAACAAGGAACTGTGCAAGCTGGTGGTGGCTCCATAATGGTGTGGGCCGTTTTTACATGGAATGGACTGGGTCCTCTGGTCCAACTGAAGCGATCATTGACAGGAAAGGGTTGTGTTCAGCTACTTGGAAACCACTTGCAGCCATTCATGGACTTCATGTACCCAAACAACGATGGAATTTTTATGAATGACAATGCGGCATGTCACCGGGCATTCTGGACAATTCCAGCGAACGATTTGGCCACCAAGATCGCCCGACATGAATCCCGTCGAACATTTAGGGGACATAATCGAGAAGTCAGTTCGTGCACAAACTCCTGCACTGGCAACACTTTCGCAGTTATGGACGTCTATAGAGGCAGCATGGCTCAATATTTCTTATTTCTGCCGGGGACTTCCAACGACTTGTTGAGTCCATGCCACGTCGAGTTGCTGAACTTCGCCAGGCAAAAGGAGGTCCGACACGATATTAGGAGGTATCCCATGACTTTTGTCGCCTCAGTGTATAGCGGTGGAAGTGTGTGTGTGTGTGTGTGTGTAGAGAGAGAGAGAGAGAGAGAAAGAGAGAGAGAGAGAGAGCTAAAAACGTTCTGTCATTAATTTTCTTGTCAAACCAGCTTCATTTAATAGGTACATATTTTAGTTGTCCAGTATATTAGTTGTTTTCAAACTCTTGAGATTTTTTGCAGCATAATAATTAAAGAGTAACTCTCATTTCATATTTCAGATGTTACATATTTCGAAAAAGTATTTCTGATTGACTGTAGGTACTTCTGTACTGAAGGTAGAGCCCGTGTTATAATTGCGGACAGGGCAAAAGTTAACGTCAAAAACTGTAAATTGGAATCCACAGATTTTTGAAACCCATCGGAGAAAAACTTGGAAAGGACAATTTTGGAAGATGAATTGTGCCGATTTTGTGAGCAAATGTTTTGCCATATTAATACATTCTTTTTGCTTATCATCTTGTGAGGCGATTTTCTATATTGGTTTCCAAAACCTTGTGCAATGCTGTTATAGTTTATAGTGTTTATCTATGTCCTACAAACTCTTAAAAAACTTAATTATAAATATTAAAAAGGCTTAAAATAGTTACGCTTGTAGTTACGAAAAATGATCACGTGACCGGATTTTGTATACAAAAATGGTGACGTAATTGGTATTTTGGTATATCGTATTTTGTATCTAGTGGTGTTAGCAAAAATACAAAATTACAAAATCAGCGTCATGTTGGTTTTGACCTTCAAAACACATACGCGAATTTATAATTCAAACGTTTTTTATAAAACAAATAAATATTCATAAAATTCACTAGGTATGTTTTAAAAAGCAATTAAATGTTGTGCTTTGTTTATATATTTGGCAACAAAAAAGAGTCAAGTCTTTATTGCATATTTTATTATTTATTAATATATTTGCAGCATTCCAGTGATGATTGTAGAAATATTATGTCCATTTTAAGCATAAAATTTCGATAAAAAAATTTACTGATAATGTAAAAATGCTTTGCCGCGAGTGCTAAACTAGTGACTGTCAAAAGCGTCCGAATTAACACTTACGAAATGACAAATTACAAAATAACGAATTTTTCCTTTCGTACACTTTGTGGTATTATTTCTCTCTAAACCCTTACTTTTCTTATTCCTCGTAAATTTCCAAACACATTGCCGAAAAAAATGTTTAGTTCTTTTAAATATTTTAACTTCAAAAATTTTGTAGCGTTAATTAAGTTAAGTTAATGACTCAAAATCTGTAGGAAAACTCCTAAAACGAGCTTGAATTTCAAAAGATTTCAAGCAAGAACATACGCAAGTGGGAGCTGAAGAAACTGCAACCCCTCCAAAAAAAAAAAAGTCAAAATGTAACTATACAAACAAATTTTACACTGGGAAAACGTATTTTTCTTATTATGCGAAGTGCAGCCAAGTTCTTAGTTTGAAAATCGAGTTTCAGCACCTCCCAAAATAAAATCCTGTGAATGCAATTGATTTCAATCAAGTTATACTATTTTTTAAGGATTCATGACCACAATGATCTTAAAAGTTTAACTTTCGACTAGTCCACACTTCTTGCACATTCGCTTCATACCCTTTCTTTTTTTATCGTTCATTTGTTTCATTGTAGAATCCAGAGTTCAGGATGTACAGTGCGATCTACCGCATTGTTTAGAAAGCTTTCGTTGTGGTTGGTATCTGGCCGAACAGGTAGCAGCACTGTTATATTTCTTGTTCGTCGTCGTTTCCCGCCCTGACTTCGATACAAGATTGGCTGTTGTAAATGCCTAAAAATATAATATTCCACAGTCGTGTAACAGGTTTCACATAATCACTGACTTATTCGTGCAAATACATAAAATTCTTGAACTAGTTTATTACACACCATAAAAAATAAACATATTTTTTACATTAAAATTTTTCCTGGAAAATCAATCTCACTTTTATTGATGTCATTAAAATAACTAACGTTTATAATATTCCCGTGCAAAATATTATTCCCATGCGCACTTTATTATTTTAATTGTCACGCTTTCAAAATGTAAAATTTTTTAACTATTTTGTAATGTAGTTGGCGTTTCGTTTCAAAACACCATTTTAGTACAGTAATAGGCAATGAATTTAAACTTGTAGGTAATTTTACTCTCACGAATAACCACTTTTCTTTCAGACCCATTTCGTTATGCTTCATTTGAATATTTTCTTGCAAGCATATTTGACGAACGTTCTATTCGCATACGCATATTAATATAATCTTGGCATCCCAGTTTTTTTTCATCAGTTATAAAAACTTGGGATAAGAATAAGCCTCTACAGATTAAATTAGCACGACACAAGTTTTATTAAAGAAATATTTTTAACGTAGGCCGAAGTAACGGGCATAAACAGAAACTTATAACCTCAAAATTAGTAACATTAGTATTTAAATCTGAGAACAGAAGTTTTCGTATTTTAATAATAAAGTGCAATAAAACATACCGGTCATATAGTGTAAACCACAAAGTTTTTACAAAACAAAGGCAATTTCTCTGATTCTCGTTGCGGATTAGGCCAGTGCAATTACGGTAAGAAAACACATTCACTTAATGCTGAAATAATTTTCACGCACAAAACCTGTACCTTTGTCGCAAATTGCGTAGTGTATTACGGTTCTTAACTACTTTTGGGTACGATTCACGCTTTGTTTTTTCACTTAAACTATTTGTAGGTAAGCCTATCTTATCAGAAGTGAATTTCGTTGTATTTTTGCTTAGTGGAACTATGCAATACTTGCTGGTGTTCGACGGCACAGCAATAACACTAAAATCCTCCGAAACAACGAAATATAATAAATATTCAAAGTACACGCATTACCCGCTGAGGCATTAGCATGTAAACAACAAAGTCCAACATGTATACTGACGTCACAGACACATCAACATGGCGGCGTCCGTTTTTCCAGCGCAAAATCGTAGTATATTTTTTAATGTGTTATTCTCGAGTTATACACACACAAATAAAGAAAGGACCACAGCGAGAGTATTAAAATTTATCATACTATCACGCGGTTGGCAGAAGAAAAAGTAGGAAAAATCTTTATTTTCGCGCGCACTTATTTTTTAAATTATCACGCTCTCGAAATGTGTGTGACGTAGTTATAGTTTAGCAATGCTAGCTGCAGCATGCAAATATGTTGTCGGCCTGTCGCAGTGCATTAAAGAGATACATTGAAATGTGGAAGAGATGAAGTTGATTCTTGAAAAGTATATCTATTGCAGAATTGGCTGATATTTAAAAACTAAAATGTCAACTTTTCAAAACACAATTTTAGTACAGGATTAGGAAATGTGTTTACAGCTTGTAAATAGATTATTCAGTAATTTTAATCTCAAAAATAACCCCTGTTCTGCCCTTTTATTCATCAGTTATCTTATATTGTCTTACTTGTAATTAGAATATTTACCTGCAAACATATACTCAAAAACATCATGCTTTATTTAGATACACCTGAAGAACGCTTTATTTCCCCACGAATATCACTTAGTTATCAAGTTATTTTGGTATCCCAGTGTTTTTAAATTAGTCTTAAATATCTAAGGATAATATAAGAACCCGATCAACTGAATTAGCAAAGGATGGATTTTTATTGTTCCAGAAATGTTTTAAGCGTATATAGCAGGCCTTAAAGGCTCAAATATATATATATATATATGGGCTGGCTATTAACATCACTACATTACCCACATAATAAGGGCCATGTGCAGAAGAATTGAGCGCTATGATTTCGAACCTAGGTATCGATTCACAACTGCGCGTAACGGGCCGTACGCATGAAAGGACCTGACACAGTACTTGAAGGAAATGTTTATATTTCATTTCTTATGCAGACGCATGGGGGAACAGTCAATCAGAGCAGATATCGATGAAGTTGTTTGTTTAGAATGGAGTCACGCTGCAGGAACGAGGAAATGTCGCAAGATATAAACGTAGAAGAAAGAACGGGTGACAGTGTACTAGTAAAAAAAAAATGTTATGGTAAAAAAGTGAAAATGCCAACTGTTTTAAATAACTGACCATTTTCAACAAAATAATACAATAAAAACCATGTAATGTATGTAAAAGCAACCAAAACATTAACAATTATTTACCAATGCTGCCAATTGACGGCAGACCCGTCGCAAAATTTAATTGACTAAAAATAATACGGAAGTATTAAATTCAAGTGTTCAATTTCCCACAAGGTTTTTATCCTGATTTCCGCAAGAAAGAAAAGCTCATGAGATCACTTTCCTGGCTGTGTGTGTATTCGTGTTTTTTTTGTGTGTCTGAGGGTGTGTGTGCGTGTGAGCCCACCTTTCAATTTTGGAACAGGTCCACCGAATTTCACCAAACTCAGTGCATATACAGTACTTAATAAGGAGACCTGACTTCTATTGTTTTTTATTATACCGGGCGCTTACTTTCAAAATGGTGGCCATTTAAATATTTAGTGTGATATGTCATATCTCGGGAACAATTCAACTGATTTAAAACACATTTTTTATGCTGGCAGAGCATCGTGCTAGCATTATATTTTTTAATGGATATTGATTTTAGTCTGCCATTTTAGAATATAGCACCAAATGAAAAAATAAGATTTTACATTATATCTCGAAAACTATTGAAGCGATTCTCACCCGATATGGCATGTAAGTAACTATAAAAGGCCAGGTAAGTGATTGAAATCCATTAGAAAATTTTTTTCAAAGTGGTGGCCATACAAGTATTTTAGGTTTATTTAGTATAACTCCCATACCGTTCGAACAATTTCAGCCAAATTCTGTATACTTGTAAGTGTTTTTTACAAGCATCAAACAAGTCAAAAACAACCACTTTTGTCTGCCATTTTGTAAGATACCACTACATTAATGTATTAAGTTTTCGTGTAATATTTCGGGAAACAATTGACAGATTGGTACCAAATGCGACGTACACATAGTACTGCGGCCGTTGATATGTACAAATAGGTTTCAAGTATTTCAGACACTTACTTTCAAAATGGCTGTAATCTAGCTAATTTAACATAGTATGCTATATCTTCGCAATCATGTAATCAATTCAAACTGAACTTTGTATGCTGAGAGTAGAAAAACACATCAAATGTGACTGCACAGAGCCTTTTTTATCCTCCATTTTGTAAGATAGTGCCACATGAATAAATAAAATGTTTATATCATTTATCGAAAAAAAAAAATTGATAGATTCCTACCAAATATGGCAAACCAGTAGTACTGTGGTGGGTGCTGTTAACTCAGGTATGTCAGACACTTATATAGCTATTTTAGTTTTGTATGTTATATCGTCGAAACCATGTAATTAATTCCAATGAAACTTTGTATGATGGCTGAATACATTACAATTATCAAATGTGTCCACACGAAATCTCTTTTGTCCGCAAATTTGTAAAATAGTATTACATGATGCATTAAAACTACGTGATATCTACGAAAAAAAAAACAATGGATTTCTACCAAACTTGGAAAACAAGTAGCACTATGGTAGGCCATGTAAAGTAATAAAATTTGAGAGGGTGAGACACATATTTTTTCAAATGGCGACCCTATAAATATTTTATATCAGACTTTTTATCTACGAAACTACAAAACAAATTTAAACTTAACTTTGAATGCTGACCTTATCTAATACATCCATCAAAATGTGTAAGGCAAAGCCTCATTTCTCCGCCGTTTTGTAAGATAGCCACACATGAAATATATAGTTTTATGCCGTATCTCAGAAAACAATGAAACGATTTCTTTCAAATTTGGCGAAAAATTTGCTCTGTGGTAGGCCATATTAATAAATATTTTTAATGTGTTAGTCTCTTATTTTTCTAATAACGTCTATATAAACATTTTAGCCTAGTGTGATATATCTACGAGACTATGTAAGAAATCAAAATTTAACTTTGTATATTCTTTCTATGACAATAATCGAATGTGAAAATAATATATTTTTTGTCCTCCATTTATGAAGATCGTCACATTAACAATGGAGTTTTTATGCCATGTCTTGAGAACCAATCAACCTACTCATACCAAAATTTCACGCTAGTATTGCTACAGTAGGGTTTGTAAATTAACATGTGTTATGTTCGGCAGGCTTGTTACAATGGGGTTTATATAAATAATTTAGATTATTATGTTACATCTATAAAACGTTGCAACAAAATTCAACTAAATTTTATACGCTAACAGTATTATTTAGAAGCATTATTTACGCAAACAGAGATTAAATTTTGCAGAATTTTTTACAAAATATTTTCAGGTAAGTAGATTGAAAATTTACCATATTTTGGGAATAATTAAACTATATTTCACCAAATTTTGCACACCTACAGAAGGCTATGTAAATTTTCATGATTTAAATGAGGTAAGAAAATGGTTTTCAAAATTTCGGCCATATAATTATTTTGAAATGTTTGGAATTTCTATTTAAAAAACTAACAAATTCAATCAATCTTTTTTATGCTGACAGTAACAATTAGAAACATCGTGTAAATAGCCTATTTTAAGCGATTTTGTAAGAAAGCCCCGTTTAATAAAATAAGGTTTAAATGCCATATCTCTGAGATCAATCAATTGGTTCCACTAAATTTTTCACAGAAGTAGCGTTATGGGAAGCCATGTAAACCTGTGTGTTTTTATTGGCTCACACCTATTTTCAATATGATGGCCGTGCAAATATATCAGGTTTGAGACGAAATCATACATAATTTTATATTGATTACATCCGAAGTTGATGATCTGAATCCTACCTCCGTATTGCAGTTGATTGCACGCTAGCTAGCTAAAAGTTTTTCTGAATTCGGATCCCGGGTAAGTCACTCGTGTATTTTAATGGTCTTGGTATTGTTTCACATATATCTTGTTTCATCTCTAGTGATATTGCTGTCAATGAGACGTCAAAGACTGCCTACCATCTAAGTTTTTAAGAACTTCACTAAAATGCATTGCACCCAAGTAGAGGATGTCCCCACACCTCCCCCACCCCCATCACTGGCGAGGAACTACATGACATCTCCTGACTTTTGAATGCCTGAGGTGATCTCAAAAAAAAAAAAAAGGAGGCGGGGAGTGTTAGAGGTGTTCTAGAATGATGGAGAAACGTGAGAACCAGGCGAGATTCCTTGTAAACACGTCACATGACGTGTCATCGTGTCTCCGAGCGTATTAGGCGTGATCAAGCACGTCAGTCACCCATGGTGCACAATTATACACAAGGATGATTGTGGGGGGGGGATGCCCGAAGGGCCCCTCCCGACCCATGACAACCGCGAGTTTATCCCACACAAGTTCATGTTTACTGACAACCCAGCGTACGATCACTTCTCAACTAAATAGTTATTAAGGGGGTAGTATGCCTTCCAACTTGGATTTATTTTTCTGTCACTGTAGCTCGCTTAAAAGATAAAATTTTGATAAACGAGTGATGTCAGGGCATCGTATAAATCAGTAGCGTCTTTATGCGGCTACTGGCTCCATGTATTTTAAATGGGAGTGTGAGGCTTGTGCGCCTTAACCGGCTGTGGGGTGGGGAGGGTCTGTCTTCGGCTCGACTCGGAAGTGCTCGGCTGGCCTCGGAAGATCTGGAGACTCCTACTTCGGCTCATCTCGGGATTGCTCGGCTACCCAAAGGAGCTCAACAGTTACGTCCACTAACCAATCGAACATGTACGAATGTTTCTAGGGAGCAGACGGTTATATTACTTTTACAGACATATGTATGTCAAATTGTATATCTCTATTTAATATTCGATTTAAAATTAGTTTTTTTATCTGGCAGAACGACTACACATAGGATATGAGGTGTAGATTTTTGATACGTATAATTATCAGATTTATTATATCAATATTAAAAACATCTTAATGTAACTGGCATAACATTTTTTTATCAAATTAAAAAATATGCTATATTTAAAATTTCTTGGTGCAAAGACTTTTGCGAAAGCATGCAGAAATATATCTTCCTCACATTCTTTCCCTTTCTCTCTTTCACTTTCTCTTTATTTCAGCTTATCCATTCACGCCAGTTTAACATAAAAACTAAATATTTTAAGTAAAAAAATTTAATTCATAGTTGCCTTTTAAATACATGATGCTAATTCGTGTGGTTTTTATAAGTAATGATTGTCTAAATAACTTAAAACCAAATACCTCTGCCTCGAGTCGCGCTGTAAGTTTAGTATGGTTCCCAAAGGCTGCTCTTCCAAGACATACATGCCCAACATTAAAAACCTAAAATAACAGAACAAGCAAATTAAAAAAAAATATACATTATAGCCTCAATTGAAAACTTTTTTTTTTTTTAAGTTTCAAATATTCATTTATTAAGCACCTGATAAATAATTTCCATGGATATACACCATTGGCAGCGAAATGCGAAAGGCCACTAGCAACCATTGCCCCGTAAAAGTAATGCCATCGATTTCATTTTTTTAATTTAGAGCTAATATAAAATGTCATATTCAAATGCTTTGGGATTGGCACTTCTGTGTATACGCACACTGAGAAAGTACACCAATGATAAAGTCTATTTCTCTTACCCCACACTTCCATGCTAGCTTTCCATATGTTTGTTTAGGTACAAGCTTGATGCATGGTACTTTATTTGTTCCCTTATACAAGTGATGGTTGAAATATACATACATATTTTAGAGTTTGTTATGGTATATGAAGTGAGAAAATATACAATTTATTTTAAGGACACTATAGCGTAACCAAGTGCAACCATTGTACCTGATGTCTTTTCCAAAACTTATTATTTCAACTGTGAAACTTTCTCTGTCTTTCGCTTGACACAAGCAGCAGTAGGGAGCTGGCATCCAGGGCATCGAAGGTCAGCGCATCGGCTATGTGATGTATGTCCAGCATTACATGATCATGCGAATATGGGTGCCTGAACACTCACACATTTCAGTTACAATATATTTGCCAGACAGCTACAGTTTCCATCATTTATAGCTTGAGTGCGTCGATGGAAGAAAATATATGATGATGTCAGATTGCTTGCTCATATGGTATCTCAGGTTCTACGTATATATGTAAGGCGATTAGAGTAGCCCAGCTTCGTAGTTCATCTGATGCGAGATAGTCTTCCCTTTGCTGGCTTCGTGGCTATCATTATAGTTCATGTGTGGCTGTTAGTCACATGACACCACGGACTCAGCAGGCATATAAGACAGGCAGAATCGCGTATTGTCTCAACGAGTCTGGCTGTCGTGGAGTGAACATCGTGCTGGCGGCTGCGCCGCTCCGGGACTACCCACCCCTTGGGACCAGCGAAGGATGAGGACATCTGCGAGCACGACGCGACTACAGCAGCTCGGGTGCGGCGACCATTCCGCAACACGTCGCGTCCCCAGGTGGCGGATAGGGGATCTCCAGGCTCTGGAGTGGCTGGGAATATTCTAATACCAGCCCGCGGACCAACTGGCCGGTGCTACAGCGCCGTCGTCTCGTGGACGTCGGGTATCTGGGTGGCTCAATAGATGATGGCTTTGGAATGGACCTGGAATGCGTCAGACCTCCGAAGCTGCTGCCGTCAGTCTCCACGTCGGGCCAGCTGATTCGCCTCCAGACCTGGTAGGTCACAGATGTCCTGCTGAGCCAGCAAAGCACGACCGACGACAAGTTTAAGGATGTGGAGAGGGGGTGGCTACCCGTGAAGTCCTCTCCACCTTCACCTGCGTGGAGCTCCTGGCGTCAGCGCGGACGAGGGAAGACGGAGTTGGTGCCAGAATTGAGCTGACCAAGTCCCGGCCCACATGACGAGAAGCAGGATGGCCCTGCAATTGTAGCTGCTGTTAATATTATTGTGCAGGCAGCCTGCGCAGAAATATTGACAGCAGTTATATACCCCAAGGGCGCTTGCGCCCACAGCCACTTTCTCTTCTAGAGCTTCATACCCAACATTAAAAAGCATGTTACCCTCAGCCTGCTGTCTCCTTTAGCATTTTTTAATGCATAATGATTTTGAACTTATTTCCTGTCGAAAGGGTTTTTACGGTGTCTATGCCGNATTTCCTGTCGAAAGGGTTTTTACGGTGTCTATGCCGGTTTTTTTCCCCTCTCCCTTCTTTAACTATAGCTTTGCTATACGCCCCCTTAGGGATGTAGTCCATGGCCTCAACNCCAACATTAAAAAGCATGTTACCCTCAGCCTGCTGTCTCCTTTAGCATTTTTTAATGCATAATGATTTTGAACTTCTTTCCTGTCGAAAGGGTTTTTACGGTGTCTATGCCGGTTTTTTTCCCCTCTCCCTTCTTTAACTATAGCTTTGCTATACGCCCCCTTAGGGATGTATTCCATGGCCTCAACTGCGGCCATGGCCGCCAAATATCCCTCTTCGCTACGATGCACGCCTCCTTTGCATGAAATTCNTCCATGGCCTCAACTGCGGCCATGGCCGCCAAATATCCCTCTTCGCTACGATGCACGCCTCCTTTGCATGAAATTCCCTGTCCTTTAAGCGCATGAGGCTCCGCCTTGAGACGCATTAATCCCTCTTAGCTACCGCCGGCCCAAATAACACATAGTTTTAAAGGAAAAAAACTGTATTGTCTCAGTACCGCGTCTGATGCGACAGGCGACAGATCGTCGTCTCTCTCCTACCTTATTTGCGATAATTTTTGTCAGTTATATAGAATTCGGCTCATCCATTACAGTATGCATGTTATTAATGGTAGTGCTCGTAATTATGCATACATGTTTTAGCACCAAAGTAAAGATCTGCTAAAATTCAAATACCTGCCCGAGTCAGCGAACCATTAGAGCACACATTCCATTATATATAATTTTTTTCAGACTGGATTTCCCAACATTGTTGCGTAAAATGAAAGTCTACAAGAAGAACAGCCCTACTTCTTCTGTAAATGTGTACTCGCTCAGCAACAAGGTGACTGTTGTGGGTGTATGCGTGGTAAAAGAAGGATTAGAATTTCATTTGATCTGCTGCGGTTGACTTTTTGAGGAAAATGCTCGCTATATCTATATAAAGAATTTTTTAAGACTGGTGCGACCAGGTAAAAATTCACATATGCAAGAGGTGGTTCATGTACTTGACGACCAGCTGAGATTATCTGGCTTGACCGGCCAACAGTGTCTACATCTGCACAAGTGCTATTGCAAAAACCATGCACCAGTACGTGCCGAGATGCCTAAGCCAGGTGAAGATGGCAGGCTGCACATTTCTAAAATTTAAAAATAATCAATTTGGAGTGAACCCTCAGCGACCTTGATTGCTAAGGCGATCTCATGTGACAAGGACACTGAAGCAGTTTCAGTGTTCCAACCAAATACTTGGCTACAGAAGATGTAAGTATCCAGATACGATATGAACCAAGTCTGTGCGGACTCAAGTCACCATATTGCTGACCAGTGTTATTCTGTTTTGTCGTGTGCATTATAGATAAACACCTCAGTTTAGATTATATTTCCTAGCATTAAGTAATCGAAATTGCAAGAACTTGTTAATTTTCGTCAGCAACCAACAGGAATAGCATGGGTTACGCCTAATCCAACAATAAGCTAACTTGCATTGGCAAAATACCCTCTCGCCTTTTAGTATAAATTAACATGAATTAATGTCGCTGAACCTTTTTTTTTTTTTTTTTTTTTTCACAGACACTATTTTGATCATTTTATCCACTCGTCTACACCACCCTAACAACATTGTTGGGAAATAATGACACGTCGTTGTTAGTAAGCAGTCCATTTAAATTTCGCTAATAATCTACCGAAACGTGAAATACAATTTAATTAAGTATTAAAATAAAATTTTAAGAAGTTTAATTAAAATAATGTTTACATAACATCACCGCACAGCACGCGTAATGCTTCTGTTTACTGTCGGAACGAATATGGCGTGGGTATTTCAGCTGTCAGTTGTTGAGTACGCTGAAGTCAAACCTGAATTTAATTTTGTTTACCTAGCTGCTGTGAATCTTGTTATGAGTCAGTCATTCCTGAGTATGGAGTCTGTAACCAGTGGTTCGGACGGAGCGCACTGCCACGATAATGTCCCGCCGTGTCTGACTTCCGTTCATAACCTTGAGACGTGGAACTCAATCTTTGTTTGGCTTGTTTCACGTCGTGTTAGAGGTAAATGCAAATAATTCTAGCTAACGTGACAACTGGCGCTAATGTCAACAGTTCTGGACCTGAGGTTTTTTTACGTGACTACTGTCGCCTTAACTTGTTTCTTTCTAATTAGTATAGCACGTGAGCTGTTGTACCTCAACATAACAAGTTAGTGAAATGGATATATTTCTCCAGTATTCAGGATTGTATTTTAGTTTGAATTTTTTTTAATTCTACATTTATTTTTATTGGTCCTTTTTTTTTTTTTCAGGAAAATTTGTTATATGGATTAGGCTGGCTGTAATCAGGATAATAACACAATAAAACACCTACGCCAGAGAAAGTGACAATTTAATAGTACTGTTGTTTTGTTTCAAGTCGTTCGTATACAAAGTAGTGGGTTATATAATATTCACTGTAGTTTTACCAATTACATCACCAAACAAATAGCCATTTACCACGAGGAAGCAGAAAGTAAAACCAAAGCAGTACATCCTGTGTAAAATAATTGTTTTAAACATATTATGGCAACATAAAATTTTCAAATTTTGGTATCACATTTTAAGAAAATCTGTACGCTAGCATATAAATTAGCCACATTTACAAAACAAGTTTAATCACGCCCCGTATTCCTGTCTCTACTGATGTACAAAAAAAATCAGTGGTTTCATTTCGGCTTACAATCTTGCCGATGCAACTCAACCACACTTGCATTCCGCTGTGCTGTCTCATATTTTGTCTTGGAGTATTCTTTCGCTTACCTTTTTATGAGTATTTTTTTTAATTCGCTGTTTGTATCACGTGGCAGGCCTTCTATTATCTACTATTTGTTTTCTGTAATAATTTCTGTTGCCATTGTACGAGGCTTTTCTCTGACGTCGGGGTTTCTCATCCTGCTTGAGACAATGCTGACTTACCGGAAATAGCTCGTAGTGCTTTCTTATCAGCAAAGTCGTTGTATCGTACTAGTGTCTCCCCTTGGCTCTACGCCACATCGCTACATTCTAGTTATGATTGTTATGTATCCTTTTTTTTTAGTTGTGGATTTCTAACTACCGTGCACTACAAAATCACTGCGTGTATAACACGGCACATGGTATCTTCTTCGCGGTGATAGCGACGGTCGACCTTGTCGCCATGCGCAGAGAGACGGGCAGGCCGACATAGAGAGATTATTGCGACATCCCATGAAATGAAAAAGCTTAGGTTTATCGTTGTTTGTCTCAGCAAACCAGGAGCGAAGGCAATGGGCCCGTTTTAAGCTCTCGGCCACGGCGACTGCCGACTCGGTAACAGTAAATGTAGTCATATCGGCGGGTGTGCGTGAATGACGAGCAAGTCAGTTATCTCCATCTCGCTTGAGTGCGACGTCTTAGCGCACGGCCGCCGAGAACTCCTCCATGAAATAAGGACAACAAATCAGATAGTGGTTTTGTCTGATACCTCGCAGGTACCGCGCGAACGTCCATCAAGGCAGAAACCTGCGGTCGGGAGTTTTAGCAGACGACTCGACTCCGGGTGCGAAAATTCCACACATCTGGACGTCTGGCGCCCCGCC